>JARHVA010000607.1:4650000-4980444 GCA_037957365.1 Torreya grandis | reverse complement strand
AGAAAGAATGTAAAATTTTCATTGATATTTAAGTATTAATTTTCAATAAATGTATTATATTTAATAAAAAAATATTTTAAAAATGTTTGGAACCTTGGGATGATGAAGACAAACCCCAAACAAGGCCACTAGGGTTAGACTAGCCTAATGGCCTGTAAATCCTCAAAGTATGGAAATCAGTTGCAATTTTTTTTGGAAGATAGATGAATATTTTAGGTCATGTAATAAAATGGTATATATTATTACCAAATTATTGGAGGCATTTACAAATAATAAAAAACACTATGAAGGTTTTAGTCCAAACAACTCTCTCGATCTCACACAGTTTTACAAACTGGAGAAGCTACTTTTGAAGCCTAGATCCTCAAACAATAAAATACATGGTCTAAAATGGATATTTAGGAGTTTATGGGGGTATAATACTTCTAATTCATATCATTTTTAAATTTATCTAGACATTATATATTATAAACAATCCTTAAGAGTATTGAGCACTAAAGGCCTTTTTCACCTTGTGAAGGGCTCAAAAAGGCTTAAGTTTTTGCTTGGAACTCAGAAGAGAAAATGTGTGGGACCTAAAGCTATTATACATAAGAAAAGAACCATGTACACTAAAAATTTATGGCATTTGTTTATGTATTAGGTCCCTCATCTTTATGAATCATTGTTAAGATCATAAGCCTATTAAAACCTTCTTTAAACACTTATAATAGCTTGATGGAGTAATGACCTAAAATTCACTTGAATGACCCTATAAATAGTTTTTTGATCTCTTCACACCTAATATCACTTGAATGAACCATCACTTGGCACATGTGAGTCATGATTGTACAAAATTTAGCCTAAAAATGACCATGATAGGCTGATAAAGTAGTTCTTGAGGGTTTTTCATGAAGTTCAACTAAGTGATACCTAATGGAGTATCTTGAAACAATATATGGCCTAGATAAGGAAATTAAATAGGTTTATAATGACTTGTGAAGAGGTTTCAAGATACATAAATGCCCCTATGAGATAGTTTTTATCATAATGTCTTAGGAGGCATATTGACAAATCTATATACCATCAAGAGCTCTAAGAAAATAGACACTAATGCACCTATACCTCAGTATTGGAGATGGTTTTAAATAGGAATAAATGAAGGACTCCTTATAGGCTACTTAAGAAGTATTCAGTCTATGGTGGTAGTCCTCAAGTAAGACCTCAGCTTAGGATTGAATAAATAGACGCATTATGGTGGTCTTCACTTGAACCAAGCAAGTCTCTCAATAAAATTGTAGGTTCCACTAGTTTGAAGAAACTATAACCTTCATACTCAGATCCATAAATATGAGAGAGACATTAAATTTAACTAGGATGGCATTGGAAGACTCCAAAATGCATGACTAAGAATGACAAATGGCAAGACACAAACTTGTGATTCCTCTAATCCAGGAATGGGTAGTTTCACATGAAGGTGATGAGTCATCAAGAAGGTGAAGATAAATTCCACACCACCCTTAATGAGGGAGAAGATAATATCAATCATACACATGATTATAAGATTTATAATTGTGTATTTATAATATTCTTGCTTGTAACTAAGATGACACTTGTCATATGCATATATTACACCTCTCTCTCTCTCTCTCTCTCTCTCTCTCTCTCTCTCTCTCTCTCTCTCTCTCTCTCTCTCTCTCTCTCTCTCTCTCTCTCTCATTTTTGTTATATATGTTGCATTGAATGACATTTTATGGATCCTATGGTTGAGTATAGCCCTACTCAGATAAACACTTGTACTATGACTTTAAATGTTGAATAAAGTTGATTTTTACCTTCTCAAATGTTTGAAATTAGTGTAATTATGTTATTATTGATGATTTATAGTAGTATTTTCTTCACTCTCTCTCATTTATTTTCTCATACCTCTTTACAAATGGATTATCTTATTGTAGATCACATGGTGAGTTTGGATAGATTTGCATAGTTTAGAAGTAGATTTAAATCATTAGTGTCTTTATTAGACCTATTGATTATCCCTTCTATTCAATACATTTTCTATGACCTCCATGTTGAAACACTTATGCTTGAAGGTCCTTATTGAGTAGTGTGCTCAGATTCAGGCATAACTCATGTTCTTAGTGCACTATGTTCAAATGGAGGATATTAATTTGGTTCATCACCTCCCTAGTTTAGTTTACTTTCAGTTTATCTCTCCCTTTTCCTTTATAAGTAGTAGGTATAGTAGTAGTTTTAAGGGTGATAACATCAAGGGAACTAGCCCTATATAGATATTCACCTCACTTATTAGGCCACCCATAGCCTAGAGGTGTCTCCATGCTATCACTTAAGTTATGAGGCTTGAACAACCTCCTCAAGTGTGAAACTTTTGATTATAATAGTATTTTCATCAATCAAATGAGGGATTATCAATTTGAGATATATGGTATAAGTAGGTATATGCATAAATTCTAATTTGGCCCTTAGAAAATAAGACTCACTACAAGTATTTTTATTATGACTTATGATTTTTTCTAAAAATCCCAATCCTTGTCAATTTATGTTATTTTTAGAAGAGATGGGATGGGTTATACCTTAAAATTTTTTTCAACCCTTGTCCTTTTACCCATATTTTAGTAAATATTGAGAACCAAATTCATGGTCATATGATTATGGTGTAAGCATATTCATTTACTAGATCATCATATAATGTCTATAGGGATCAATATCCATTGGACATGTGCAAATAAATCCATAGTGGATAAATTTTAGACATGCATGTAAAGTATCTGGGACCACAACATTTCATATATCCAAGGTCATCCAAAAAGTATGTTGTAATTTATATCATTTGGCATAACTTGGAATAAATTAGATAATATAGGTGCCCCAAAATAATATTTAATGTTATTTACCCCAATAATTAGCATGAACTGTTATCAAAACCCTTGATGCTCATACTTGAATATTCCAAGTCTTTAATCCCAATATCAATTAAGGAAAGAAAATATATGTTACAAATTGTGTGGCCCAAATAGTTATCTATAAGTACTCTCTTGACTATTTTATTTCACATACATACCTAGATGTATAATGATAAGCACAAATTTATAGGATGATGAGGTGGTTTCTTGTTTAAAGGATATATTACGCTCAGTACATTTGATGGAGCTTAACAATGAGGCCACATATGGTGTCTCCACATTACTTGGTAGTATGGCCATTTTTAGTGCACCAAAAATAACATCTTTAAAATGGAAAAAACAATGTAGTAAGTCCAAGAGTGAATTTTCAGCAGTAACATCATTAGAGTAAGTTTTAGTATTATAGGGAGAACATGGTTGTTTCATACACTCCCTTTGGCACTTTATGGTAATAGGTAGGAGTTCATTGTAAATATTATAAAAGTAATAGGTATGTAGAGATACATTTGATTTAAAGTGGTTATATTTAGGACCCCTTAAATATTTTATTGATTTCATCGTGCATACAACATAACAAGTAACAACTATTATTATATATTAAATATAAAGTAACTAAGAGATATTTCCATGTTGAACATGATTTTTTTTATAAAAATATAATTTTGATTTTTAAAATTTTTGGATATCTTAAAAAATTGCATAAAATTTTGTAGGAAAAACAAAAAACCCTAAGCCATATAAGGTTTTGGGACCAATGGTTTGGTTCACAAAATGTTTAACCCTAAATTTTGATGTGTGAGGTCATCTAGGGTTAATAATATAGAAATGAATAACAATAAAGGTGATAAATATATCTATATAATGCCAATTAATTTTCAAACTCAAATACATAATATTATAAATATAAATACTGAGATAGTCCAAAAATATAAAGTTTAGATATTGATTGATAATGCAATAAATTAAAAAGGAGAGTACTTAGTTGATTTAATATGTGCATATAGATCTAGGCTGAAACATACTAGAAGTGGATTAGATCAAAATATTGGAACAATAATAAAATTTTGGAATTTTGTACTCTATGGCCTCAGATACTTGCATCAAATTTGGATAGTTACATCGATGTGGGTATTTGAATTAGATGTCGGTGTCTAGTATGAAATAATGATTGGATATGGGTGTGACCAACTAGAGCCTTTTGGGTTTCTTTTTTACCTTTATTATAATGTATATAGATCATGTATAGATGTTATAATTCTTTTTTAACTTATCAACCTAGTTTCATCACCCTTGGAGTGACTATGGGAAAAATGTGTTAGTGGGCACATAGTGTTAAGCTACTCAAATGACCCCTCTATCAATGGGCACTGACTACATAGCCAATACTTTGAAGAAGGCCTCAAATTCATGTATCTCTCCCTTAAGTGTTGAATTGTGTGTGTATTGGGATGAAATGTGTGATATTCAAGTACTTAGAGTGACATATCTTGTAACTTTGAAAATATGGCTAATGGGATGGCCCTTTAGTTATTCAGACCTATAGGGATACTACTCCTATTAGTGATATGGAAATAGTTATAAATGGGTTAGGTTTTCTCACTTAAATGATTGATATATTTCTATTGGTAAGTTTCTTTATGAGTTACCAGTATTTTATAGGTGATGAATAAATGAGGGTTGATCTTGTATATATACCAATCTCTTTTGAAAATATCTCACATTAAATCACTAAGGTTGACCTTTAGGATATGTTTCATTTTAAAATTGGATTAATTTTGGGCACTGGGAACTTAGTTGGAAAAGGGACACCTACATCGACAATGGCATTTGGATGGGATGTAAGTGTCTAAGAAGTTAAAAAAATAGATATATGTTCAAAATTGGTAGAGAAGGATAATGATCAGGTTTAGTGTATTTTGCACAATATAAGAGGCATAGTCATCATAATAACAATGGTTAGACTAAGAGATAATCAATTAGACAAAAATAGATAGTGAATGGGATCTCTTTCATAATAATAAGGTCTTATAACTAAATGGTATAATCATGATAGGTATTTTCCAAGTGTAAAAAATTGAGGTTATATATAATTAAAATTTAGTGTCTACACAAAAAAGGAGTGATTAGGGTTATCTCAACCCATATATCTTCCTCTTTTGTAGCCCTAATATTTTCATTGCAATTTGACCTAGGGTTTCAAGTGAAGAGGATATATTTCTAGGAGTTACATGCATAGTCAAACCTTGGGATCACACATATAAACATAACATAAGATTTCACAATGGCCTTTATCTAAACATGAAATCAATATTTGTATAGAGAAAACTATTAGAATCAAAAAACAATGATGAAAAATAGTGACTAGAGGCTAACGGTAGTGACTACGAGAACCCATAACTCTAGTTCTTGCTCTGAACAGTTCACAACTAGTTTCATGCCTGACCTTCCACTTGTATATAATATCAATCAGACATAGAATATAATAAATCCAAGTATCTATCCTCTCTGGTACTTTCCATATTTATCATGTGTAATTAAAAAATCAACTTCAATCATTTACATTTATATTTATGCTTCATTATAATACAAAATAATATGAATTAATACACATAGTTCTTATCTTTTTAAGGATTAACATTAATCAAAAATAGGGTAAAAAAGGCATGGGTGGTGTTTTCAAAGGAAATAAATTAGCACCTTCTCTGATGAGCTCAAAATATGGCTCATTATTGATATGTCATTTCCCTCAATTCATCTCTTTAAGGATATTATCTTACGCAAATTACATATTGTTAAATAGTTATTACATGGAAAATAGATATTTGTCTTGTTTATATTGAACCAAAGACTAAACCTTTACTTTGTCATTAATGTCTAATACATAGCATATTTTAGTGATTTTTGTTGTGAATAATGCTCAAGAAGAAGACACAGGTGATGTATAGTGAAAGTTCAATTTTGATCTCAATCTAGCAAAATTATGAACTCACACAGATGAGTTGTTTCTACGGAATCCAAAGGCTTATTTCTATAGACTCACAGGCTTGTTTCTATAGACTCTACAGGCTTATTTCTATGGACTCCATAGGCTCATTCCTACCAAATTTTTGGGGTCAATTCCATGGATTCTATAAAGACAAAGCTACAAATGGGGAGCTGGCGACCAGATAAGATAAGAGAGAATCATTCCAACTAGAGTCAATTGAAGAAAATACTCACCTCCTATTTTGTAGGATTTGATTTTGATAAAGTTGTATATATTCAGATCTTAGGACTATTTTAGGATAGTATATCTATTTCATCAAAATAATTAGATCTCTTGGTAATCCAATCACCTATTTTTGGATAAGTGGATCGACCAAGGAATCCTATCTCTTTGCATCCTATTTTTAGTTGATTATATTAGTATAAAATGTAAGACTTTTATTATTAAAAAGGGAATAGATAAAAGATACGTACAAGCATATTATAGGTTTTAGATAGATTGTAATCATTTCATTTTTATGAATTATCACTTTAGTTTCTAGCATTGATTAATCTTTATTACTAAGTCTTAGAGGAGCAAGGGCCCACTCTCCTTGGAACCAAGAATTGTGTATGATACTTATTTTATGTTATATTAACTCTTTTTTATAACTAATCAAAATCGTGCTAATGTTTACATTCATTCATAAAACATCAAAATAAATTCATAGTTCACAAGGCATTTACTTATTCCAAAGTCATTTCCTTTTTAAGCAGAGTGTGTTTTATTTTATAGAAAACATGTGAAGCAAATTTCCTTTTCAAGTTAAACATATACATTTCCATGCAAGCATAAATAGGAGTGTGATTTTACTTTTAGGAAAAAGAGTGGATTCATTTGATTGAATAGTTGCATCTTTTCCTTTTTAGAAAAAGAGTGAATTAAGTACTTTAGGACACATTTCTTTCAATAGTCAAAGTTAGAATAGGACCATCAAACACCCCCACAAGCAGACTTCTAGATCTACCATCCTACACCTTACTAAAAATAGCTTTGGACACTAGCCCTAGTTGATAAGACATCAATTAAATATTGATTACATAAAAAGTTAAATGACACTTGTCATTTTTGGTGCCATTATCAGGGACTGAGGTGTTAGTAAAGTAATAATTATTGGTTCAGATTGAAAAATAGAAAAAATTGTAAAAACTATAAAAAATTAATAAATTAATGTACCATCCTAGAGACTCTAAAGGATTATTCATCCTAAAATTCCCACCAAGAATACAAGTTAAAACTCCTTCAAAATATCTGAGTAGTGAACTAGAAGTTATGAGTGAAACTTATCTACAAGAATCTTTAGAAACTTAGATAGAAACTAGGACATTGCCACAAGCAAGCCCCATAGGACAAATTCCTCAGGATCAATCTCTTGCAAGAAGACATTATTTAGAAATTTCCAAGGACATAGAAGAAGAATTTCAAAAATCTATAGCTGAAGAAAATTTTGAGAACTTTGAACAACCCATAACTTGTACCATAAATATTCAGTGGGAAGATCATCCCATCTTTGAAACATCATCATCAAAAGAAAATATGACTCTCCAATAAAATCCACAAAATTAACAACTTGCACAACCAGAAAGGACTTTTTCATTTCCTATTGTTGTAGATCCTAATGATCAAACCCCCATGAAAAATATTTCACCAACTAATCTACCAAATTTTTGGGGAAGATATATAAAAGATCCTAATCAATTCATGTTTGAGTTTAAGGTGCTATGTCAAACCTATGATTACACAATATATAGTCAGAGATTAAAACATTTCCCTCTACACTTAAATATGTAGCTATGAGATGGTTCATGGGTTTACATGGTGATTCTATTAGAACATGGGATGACATGGAGACATAATTCTTAAACAAGTATCAAAATTACTACTGAGTGCGAGAAAGAAAAGAGGATTTTTTAAAAATCAAATAGAATGAGATGAATCTTTAGAGGATTATTTAGATAGATTCATGTCACTCATAAAAGAAGCAATTATCCACTCACTAAAGAAGTTTAGAAATTGGTTTTCTTGAAAAGTTTGGATGAAGATACTAGAGATGCCTTAAATCTGATGGGAGGTGGAGATATAAATAAGTTGGCTTTCAATCAAATTTTTGAGATTTATACCAACTACTCTTGAATAAAACCCAGAATTAGGAGAGGAAGGTTTGGGTAATATAATAAAGTGGATAAGCTAATGGAAGAATTTTAAAATCTAAAGATGGATATTTTGGTTAGACTAAATAGTACTTTGGATGGCCTTCAAGCTAAGGTAAATGCAATAGAACCCTTAACAATCTACTGTACTAAGTGTAGATAAAAACATGCCCTTAGAGACTACCCTCTATATAAAACCAATGTTTTATCATGTGGGATCTATGATGCAACAGATCATGATACCAAACATTGTACCCTTCTGCCTGCTTTAAAAACTCAAATGAAAATATAAGTCCAATCTATTAAAGAAGTGAATTATATCTAGAGATAAAACTTTGCCCCACAAAACTAGGCTCAACGACAGTTTAATGTAAGAAACCTAGTTAATCCATGGATGGCACCATGGAATGTTTTAGTTCCTTCAACTTTTTAGAATCAACCCTAAATTCTATCAATCAAAAATATATGGGTAGAACAATATTGGATGCCAACACCCCCATAGATGGTGTCACAGCCACAACAACAATGGGTACCATAGCAACAATGGATGCCACAACCATATCAGCAATGGAATCAATAGTGGAACCCACAACAACAATTCACCCAACCAAGAAAACCACTTCAACATCAAATTATTTTCCACCCCCAATTATTCATTAATAAGGACAAATCAATCAACCCTCAATGCCTACACAGCCAATAAAAAATCTAAAAAATAAACAAACAACACCTATTTATGTTAATGAACAAGAAGAGACAATGAATGTTGGAGCTATTGATTGTTTGGATATACATTTAAGATCAGGGAAAACTATATAAAAACCTCTAGTTCTAATTTCTAAGATATCTAATGAAAAAGAAAAAATAGAATCATCTCAATTAAAACTAGAGAAGTCAAAATCAAAATGATCCCTGAAGCAAACAAAGAAAACACTACTACACTAGTAGTTCCTTTTCTTGAAAGATTAAGAGAAATTGATATTAAATCAGAATCAAACTTGGTTCATGAGTTGTAAAAGATCAATATTGAGGTACCCCTACTACAAGATATTAGGGATATAACTAAATTGAACAAGATCATCAAAAAACTTTGTATCAAGACACCTGAGAGGAAAGCAAAATATCTAGGAACCATTTATGTTTATGGAATTTTTTTTGATTTATTAGTAGAAAAACTATTAATTCCAAAATATGCAAATCTAAGAATCCCAGTGTCATAGTTACAATCAGAGGTAAATAAATTCCTAATGTCTTGGTAGATTTAGGAGCAACAATTAATGTTATGACAACTAATACTCTCCATACATTATCTCTTATGAGAATGCAACCCACAACTACCATTTTTCAAATGGTGGACCAATCTGTAACTAAACCAGAAGGGACTATAGAAAATGTTGAAGTACTAATAGAGTCTTGGGAATATCCAATAGATTTCATGGTCTTGTAACATAAAACAAAGAATCTATAATATCTCATAATCCTATGTAGACCATGGTTGGCTACTATAGTAGCATTAATTAATTGTAGGTCAGGAGACATGACTATTTCTAATGGGTTAAAATCCAAATGCATCTCTTTGTAGCCTCTTGTAAAACCATCAACAAATCACATACAACTTTGGGTGGATGAATCAGACAACGCATCAAACACCATTTCCTCTTTAGCTATGATCATAGTTAAAAAACACTTGGAAGAATTGAATGAAGACATATACCCAGAATCTATGGACTCTACCAGTCCAAAAGTTATGGAATCTACCAGTCTAAAAGTTACAGACTCTGCTAGTTTAGAAACTATAGACTACCTCAATTTAGGATTCTTGGGTCAGATAGAATATTATGAAACTAACACTTCTACTTCTTCTATTGTTTCCTTACCATATGATCATGGATTGATTAAGGAAAGTTTGTATAAATTGGTAGAATAACAACAAACTCATTTCTTAGATGCATTCCATTATTCTTTAGCAAGACTGATTCCTCTTGGAGAAGAGTTTGTTGATAATGTAACCATGTTTCATAAGCTACTTCTTCATTCATGTCTTTTTAACTCATTTATTAGTGAATTCAAGTAAGTAGAATCTAACTACCTAAGCATAAAACCAATCATGGTATTACCTAGAAATATTTTGAACATCAATAGTTAGTTAACAAATGAAGAGGAAGATCAACTCTTTAAAGTACTATAAATACATACCAAGGCTTTTACTTGGGATTATACCAACATGAATGGAATTCACCCTAGCATATGCACTCATCACATTTACATGGAATATATCAAACCAGTCAGATAACCATAAAGAAGAATAAACCCAACATTAAAGGAGATAGTCAAAATAGAGATTCAAAAGTTGTTGAAAGTTGGGTTTATTTACCCCATCTCAGATAGCCAGTGGGTTTCACCTCTGGTAATTATGCCCAAGAAAAATAGAAAATTAAGCATATGTGTAGATTGTAGAGAACTAAACAAAACAACATTAAGAGATTATTTTCCTCTACCTTTCATTGACCACGTTCTTGAAAACTTGGAAGGAAAAAGATATTTTTCTTTCTTATATGGGTTTAGTGGGTATAACCAGATAACAGTGGCAGCTGAAGATCAAGATAAAACCACATTTATCTACCCTTGGGGAACTTTTGCTTACCGAGTACTCCCATTTAGAATTTTTAATACTCTAACAACCTTCCAAAGAGTAGTTTTGGTAATATTCTATGACCTTACAAATGATTGTGTTGAAGTGTATATGGATAATTTCACCATTTATGATGGGACCTATGAAGAGGCTCCTACCAACTTAGAAAGAGTATTGATCAGATGTGAAGAATATCAATTATCTTTAAGCCATGAGAAATTTTTTTTGATGATGGATGAAAGAATAGTGCTAGGACACCATATTTCTATAAAAGGCATTCAAGTAGATCCAAAGAAGGTTGAAATAATCTCCAACTTATCCATCCCACAAACACAAATTGAAATTAAGAGTTTTTTAGGACATGTTGGTTACTATAGATGCTTCATAGATAATTTTAACCAAATAGCTTCCCCTATGTTTGCCTTGCTTACAAAAGATAGTAAATTCAAATGGAGTGATAGTTGCCAGTAGGCCTTTGAGACCATCAAAGCTAAACTCATTACTACTCTAATATTGAGAGGACTAGATTGGACTCAACCATTCCATATATACATAGATGCTTCCAATATAGGAATAAGAGTATTCCTTAGACAAAAAAATGAAGAGGATAACATGTATGCTATATATTATATTAGTAAAAACATGACACCTACTGAAAGAAACTTCACCATAACTGAGAGGAAATTCTTAGATGTAGTCTATGCATTTAACAAATTCAGATACTACATAATAGGTTACAAGGTATTTATCTATACAGACCATTCAGCTATTAGATATCTTACCAACAAACCAATTGTGGGAGGTAAGATTATTAGATGGTTGTTTCTCTTACAAGAATTTGATGTTATTATTATACATAAATTAGGGAAGTCTAATGTGGTTTGCTGATTTCTTGTCAAGAATGAACACTACAGGTGATAAAAATCTAGTGGAAGATGACTTTCTAGATGAACAACTATTTGATATTTTATCAAAATCTTCATGGTTTGTTGATATAGCCAATTACCTCACCACAGGGAAGTTTCCTCTGCAATTTTCACAAAAAGAAAAGAAACATTTAATCAAAGAAAGTTATTTTAAATGGATTTAATAGAATGCTATTCAAAATTGGACCTGACCATGTGTTTCATATATGTGTGACAAATGTTGAAGCTTATGATATTATTAGAGCTTGTCATGATGAACCTGAAGGAGGTCATTACTCAAATCAAAGAACCATACACAAAATCCTTGGAGCAGGATATTATTAGCCTCACCTTCATCAGCAAGTAAAAATATATGTCAGACACTGTGATGCTTGTCACAAAATTAGATAGCCTACTCTTTCAATAGAGATGCCTCTACACCCTCATCCCTTATTAGTTTTAGAACCATTTGAAAAATAGGAAATTGATTTTATAGGTCCTGTGGATCCTCCTTTTAGAGTAAAAGAATATCTCCTAGTATGTATAGACTATGTGACCAAGTGGGTGAAAGTGGAAGTATTAACCCATGCAAGAGAAGAGATGGTAGCTAGTTTTTTATATTTCAAAATCATGCAAAGATTTGGTGCTCCAAGGGAGATAGTCTCAAATCAAGGACCGTAGTTTATGTCAAACATGATAAATCACTTCATGCAAGTATATCAAACTCAATATAGAAAAACATCTCCATACCATCCACAAGTTAATGGGCAAGTTGAAGTCACTAATAGATAATTAGAAACCAAGGTTGTTAATTTCAATAGAAAGAATTGGGAAGATAAGGTACTAGAAGCTATTTGGGCCTATAATACTACTTGGAAAACAATAACTAGATTTTCACCTTATGAATTGGTTTATGGTAAGAAGCCCTTATTCTCTATTGAATTTGAATTATAAACTTTGAAAATAGTTGTAGAAGTAGGGATTCAATTATAATAAATATAGAAAGAAAGACTCTTACAGCTTAATCAACTTGATGAGATGAGGATGGAAGCACTACAAAGAACTAAATTGATACAACATCAAAGAAAAGTTTGGCATGATTCATAGATCAAGCAATGGAAGTTTCAAAAAGGAGATTGGGTACTATTGTTTGATTCCAAATTTTAACAGTTTAAAAGAAAATTACAAATGAGGTGGTTGGGACCTTATCAGATTTAGGAGATCTTTGAAAATAGTTCTATTAAACTAATACCTATTAATGATATTAGAAGAGCTCTATTAGTCAATGGACATAGATTGAAGCTTTATCAGAAACCTCTCAATAAACAAGAATTTGTTGAAAAGGTAAAAGATCAAGTAGCCTTTCTAGAAGACTCTACTTCTTCTAAAGAACCTACTCCTTGATATATATATATATATATATATATATATATATATATATATATATATATACATACATGCATGCATATATATATATATGCATATATATACATACATACATGCATATATATATATATATACATACATGCATATATATATATATATATATATATATATATATATGCATATATATATATATATATATATATATATATGCATATATATATATATATACATACATACATATATATATATGCATATATATATATATGCATATATATATATATATATATATGTATATATATATATACATACATATATATATATGTATATATATATATGCATATATATATATATATATATATATATGTATATATATATATATATATATATATATATATATATATATATATATGTATGTATATATATATATATATACACACTATTGACAATGCATGCCCAGAAAATTAGCTTATTGGTTGGTTATGCATTGAAAAAAGGGTTTTGGTTAGAAAAATAGTAATCGCTGGCCAAAAGGCAAAAATAAAAGAGAATCTCATCATGTCACTATGATTGGTTTTCTCCATGCAATAAATTTTTTTATTTCAACACATGTTGACTAATCCATGAAAACTTATTTGTGCAAGACAAATGGTGAGCAAAAGATAAATCTAAAGTCAAAATTAAGTGAGATATATATTCTATTTATTTATGTTTAGTTAACTAATTATCTTTGATTTAATTAAGATTTATTCTATGGAGATAACCCAAACTTGAGCCTTTTGAAACAAAATGACATGACACATATCATAATGGATAAGCATGTAAACAAGCCACCAAAGATGTATGGATAAGTGTGCATCTTTGGTATAATAAATTGCATCATCAATAATTATAATGTTAGGGTGTGGAGCTAAAAGCTTCACCAAGGAGCATACAAAACAGGTTCGGGTCTACATAGACGCCGGCGTCGGTCAGGAGCGACCGACGTCGGTCAGTTGCAGTTACAGAGGTGCCGACGTCGGCAGTAGGGTCGACCGGCGACGGTCACAGGCAAACAGGCAGGAACCAACGTCGGTTACCTGTGTGTCCAGAAAGTGATTTCTGAGGACAGAAGCGAGTGTTTGCATGATGAGTTTGAGTTGTAGACTCAAGCTCGCGTCTCTATTGTTAGCAATATTATTTTTAGAGCCCTTGTTGAAGAGGCTTAACTGTTTATTGTAAGAGCATGCTTAAGTTTCCTATTTCTATATGTAGGAAAGATCTTCTAAGCTATTGCGTGTGTAAGAGTAGAACATTGTGAATGTTTGAAGGACAGTACACTTGAGAGAGAGCTCTTGAGGAATAGAGATCTAGTGAGAGATCTTGTGTGCATCTGAGAGAGGTGTGGAAGAACGAAGTTCTTCATTTGTATTCCTATTGTAAAGAGTTTAAATACAAGTTTTTAGGGTGTTTTCTTGTATATCTTGTTCTGTGCTATTTATCATTCCAGTTGCTTATCTATCTGATTTATTTCTACATTTATTGCTTTCACAAGTGTAATCCATTGTTGGTTGATCCCCAACAAGTGGTATCAGAGCTCAGGTTCACTAACAGGTGGTTCAGATCTGTGTAGTGTGTTTGGATTACAGGTTGCTCACAGGGGTTTCTGCAGGGATTTCTGTTTGAGTGGGAGAAGCAATGGCAGAAGAAAGTGAGTTGAGAATGGAAAAATTTAATGGCAAGAACTATCAACACTGGAGAATGCAGATAGAGGACTATCTGTATCAGAAGGATCTTTACTTACCGTTAGGTGGGATAGCAAAGAAGCCCAAGGACATGGAGGATGAAGAATGGGAAGTTCTTGACAGAAAGGCTCTTTGGTCTATAAGACTGAGTCTGGCCTCCACTGTGATATCTAATTTGTCACAAGCAAAAACTATGGTAGAGTTAATGACTACGTTAGAAAATTTGTATGAAAAACCCTCAGCTTCAAATAAAGTATATTTAATGAAGCAATTATTTAATTTGCATATGCAAGAAGGTGGATCTGTTTCTAATCACCTGAATGATTTCCATGGTATTGTTAATCAGTTAAGTTCTGTCAATATTGTATTTGAAGATGAAATAAAGGCTCTTTTAATATTATGTTCTTTGCCTAAAAGCTGGCATGGCTTAGTAATGGCAGTTTCTAATACTGCTTCTGCTTCGAATATTTTAAAAGTAGAGGATGTGGTTAGTGTTATTTTGAATGAGGAAATTCACAGGAAAAGCATAGAAGAGACATCTGGGACATCTGGAAATGCTTTAAATCTCGAGAGCAGAGGAAGGCAAAAAGAAAAGAGCAAGAGGAGATCAAGATCTAAGTCTAAGGGAAGAGGCAGATCCAAATCCAGGAATGGCAGAAGGCCACAATGCTGGAACTGTGGAAAGTTGGGGCACATAAGCAGAGATTGCTGGTCAAAGCCTAAGGAGGACAATCAGCACGAAGGAAAGGAAGAGACAAAGGTTGCAGGTATTGCACAGGATGCTCTTATTTTCTCTTTGCATAATAATATAGAATCTTGGGTATTAGATTCTGGTGCATCTTTCCATGCTACCCCTAACAGAGAATATTTCAGTGACTATGTCCATGGAGATTTTGGAATAGTGTACTTAGGGGATGATGAGCCTTGTAAGATTACTGGCAAAGGTAAAGTGCAGCTAAAGATGCAGAATGGCAACACATGGGTGTTGAGAGATGTGATGCATGTTCCTAGTTTGAAGAGAAATTTGATTTCTGAAGGTAAGCTAGGTGATGAGGGTTGTACAGTAACTCTCACAGCAGATTCTTGGAAGGTGACCAAGGGTGCACTTGTTATGGCCAGAGGTAAGAGAGAAGGTACTCTCTATTTGTGTAATTGTGTTACTAACAAATCTCCTTCTGTTTTATCTACTTCAGATGTGGATGCTAAATTGTGGCACTCAAGGCTTGGCCACATGAGTGAAAAGGGGATGTCAATTCTTAAGTCTAAAGGTATGCTTTCAGATTTGAAAAGTATGGATCTAGAATTTTATGAGCATTGTGTATTTGGAAAATAGAAAAGGGTTAGTTTTCTCAAGACTGGGTCTACTAAGAAAAGGCAGAAGTTGCAGCTTGTTCACACAGACGTGTGGGGACCGGCTCAGGTAGCCTCTATTGGCGGATCACAGTACTATGTTACGTTCATAGATGACGCCACAAGAAAGGTATGGATCTACTGTATTAAAAAGAAATATGATGTTTTTGAGACTTTTAAGATTTGGAAAGCCATGGTTGAGAATGAAACAGGCAAAAGATTAAAGTGCTTGAGATCTGATAATGGCGGTGAGTTCTGCAGTCTTAAGTTTAACTGGTATTGTTACACTCACAGAATCCGTAGGCAAAGGACGGTTCCAAGGACACCTCAGTAGAATGGTATTGCTGAAAGGATGAACAGAACTATTATGGAGCGTGCAAGATGAATGAGATTGCATGCAGGGTTGCCCTTAGAGTTTTGGGCAGAGGCAGTTGACATCGTAGTGTACCTGATCAATAGAGGACCCTCTATAGCTCTGGATGGTGGAATTCCAGAAGAGGCATGGATAGGTAAAAAGGTAGATCTTTCATATCTCAAAGTTTTTGGTTGTGAAGCCTTTGTGCACATAGATAAGGAAAATAGAAAGAAGCTTGATGCTAAGTCTATGAGGTGCACGTTTATAGGCTATGGCTCAGATGATTTTGGTTTCAGATTTTGGAATCTAGGAACTAACAAGGTAATTAGGAGCTGTGATGTTGTTTTCAATGAAAGAGTGATGTACAGTGATCAGATAAGGAAGCTAGATCAATCTGGGCAGAGCAATGGTGAATTGGACGAAGTTATGGTCCAAAATGAGCTCGTGGGAAAAAGAAATAATCACTTACAGGAAAACACAGAGACCAACGTCGGCAGGTTAGGAACCGGCATCGGCAGTACAAAAACTGATGTCGGTCATACAAAGACCGACGTCGGCAGACTAGGCACTGGCGTCGGCTAGGAAGAACCGACATCGGCTAGTAACAGGTCTACAGGTGGCCGAGGTCGGTCACTGTCAGGAAATTTGGGTGGATAGATTGTTGAGAACGAGTCCAAGACACCAATCAGGAGGTCTGAAAGGGTAAGTAAGCCTCCAATTAGATACTCTCCTTCCTTATATTATTTATTGCTAACCGATGGTGGAGAACCAGAGAGTTTTAAATAAGCTTTACAGGTGGAGTCCAGGAGTAAGTGGGTGCGTGGCATGGTTGAGGAGTTGGAGTCCTTAAGAGAGAACCAAACATGGGATTTGGTTGAATTGCCAGCTGGTAAGAGAACACTGAAGAACAGGTGGACCTACAGGTTGAAGGAAGGTGATGATGGACAGATGAGATATAAGGCCAGATTGGTGGTAAAAGGATTTGCACAAAAGCCAGGTATTGACTTTGGTGAGATTTTTTCTCCGGTTGTTAAGATGACTTTTATAAGGGTTGTATTGTCTTTGGTTGCTTTTGAGGATTTGCATCTTGAGCAGCTAGATGTTAAGACAGCATTTCTTCATGGAGATTTGGATGAGAAAATTTACATGGAATAGCCAGAAGGTTTTGAGGTCAAGGGTAAGGAGAAACTAGTGTGCAGGTTGAAGAAAAGCTTGTATGGCCTCAAGCAAGCTCCTAGGCAATGGTACTTGAAATTTGATAGGTTTATGACTGAGCATGGCTACAGTAGGTGTCAATCCGACCATTGTGTATATTTTAAGAGATTTGATAATGGTAGATACATTATTCTATTGTTGTATGTAGATGATATGCTGGTTGCAGGATCTCACATGCAGGATATCTCTGAGCTTAAGGTGAAATTAGCTCAAACATTTGCTATGAAAGATTTGGGAGCAGCAAAGAAAATCCTTGGCATGAGCATTAAGAGAGACAGGGAAAATCACAGGTTGATATTGTCTCAAGAAGATTATGTGGACAAGGTGTTGAAACGGTTCAATATGTAGGATGCTAAACCGGTAAGCACACCTTTGGCTGGACATTTTAAGTTAAGTAAAGAACAATGTCCTAATTCACATGATGAGGTAGAGTACATGAGTAAGGTTCCATATTCTTCCGTGATAGGAAGTTTGATGTATGCAATGGTGTGTACTAGACCGGATATTGCCCAAGCAGTGGGAGTAGTAAGCAAGTATATGGCCAATCCAGGAAAGGAACATTGGAAAGCAGTTCAATGGATCCTTAGATATCTGAGAGGAACCAACAGTAGACACTTATGCTATGGAGGTTCAGATACTTCTCTACATGGCTATGTAGATTCAGATATGGCAGGGGATTTGGATGGCAGGAGGAGCACTACAGGTTATGTTTTTACTGTAGGTGGAACGGCAGTTAGTTGGATATCTAAGTTGCAGAAGGTTGTAGCCTTGTCAACTACAGAAGCAGAATATATTGCAGCTACAGAAGCTAGCAAGGAGATGATATGGATGACACGGTTCATGGAAGAGCTTGGAAGGGAGCATGGAAGTTGCAGATTGTATAGTGACAGTCAGAGTGCAATCCATTTGGCTAAGAACTCAGCTTTTCACTCAAGAACCAAGCATATACAGCTAAGGTACCACTTCATACGGCAGGTATTGGAAGATGGTGAGTTGAAGCTGGAGAAGATCCATACAGACAAGAATCCTGCTGATATGCTAACAAAGCCGGTTACTAAGGAGAAGTTGAATCTTCATTCAACTTCTATTGGTCTTCATGATTGAGTTGAAGATGGAGGAGCTAGAAGATGTTGCTGTACAGGTACTGGTGCAGCTGGTTTATCTCCAAGTGGGAGATTGTTAGGGTGTGGAGCTAAAAGCTTCACCAAGGAGCATACAAAATAGGTTCGGGTCTACACAGAAGTCGGCGTTGGTCAGGAGTGACCGACGTCGGTCAGTTGTAGTTACAGAGGCGCCGACATCGGTAGTAGGGTCTGTCGGCGACGGTCACAAGCGAATAGGTAGGAACCGACGTCGGTTACCTGTGTGTCCAGAAAGTGATTTCCGAGGACAGAAGCGAGTGTTTGCATGATGAGTTTGAGTTGTAGACTCAAGCTCGCATCTCTATTGTTAGCAATATTATTTTTAGAGCCCTTGTTGAAGAGGCTTAACTGTTTGTTGTAAGAGCATGCTTAAGTTTCCTATTTCTATATGTAGGAAAGATCTTCTAAGCTATTGCGTGTGTAAGAGTAGAACATTGTGAATGTTTGAAGGACAGTACACTTGAGAGAGAGCTCTTGAGGAATAGAGATCTAGTGAGAGATCTTGTGTGCATCTGAGAGAGGTGTGGAAGAATGAAGTTCTTCATTTGTATTCCTATTGTAAAGAGTTTTAATACAAGTTTTCAGGGTGTTTTCTTGTATATCTTGTTCTGTGCTATTTATCATTCCAGTTGCTTATCTATCTGATTTATTTCTGCATTTATTGCTTTCACAAGTGTAATCCATTGTTGGTTGATCCCCAACATATAATGATGGGACATCATAAAGGGGTTATAAATGAAATGATAAATTACTGTCACCGTCAAAGTGCCACATCATCATTTCATCTAATTTATAATAATGACAAAATGCCTGGCACACTCTATAGAAACATGCAGCACTGAATTGTATAAAGTAATCATATCAAACTACAGACTCATGAAGCTGTGGAGTTTTACGTGAAACATTTCATTTCTATAAACCCTCAGTGATTTTTGCTTACAAATTTCAATAGAAGCTGGTTCAAACCCTAATCTGAGTTAAAGAAATAGAGTTGTCTATAAATCTGAGTAGAAATGGGACAAAAAATGAGATTAGAGCTAAATAATGTAACAAAATTTCAAAAAGACAAAGCTTATGTGGTAGTGTTTAGATCTAATCATGATAGAGGAATCAAGTATGGTGGAATAACCACATGTTTCAATGGAAACTACAATGAATAAAGGAAAAACTATATGCACAAATGAGAAAGGAAGGTCATCTAATCTAAATGATCATGTTATGTAGTTAACCTTGAAAATTTATTAAAATCAATCTCTAGAGCAACAAAAAATAACTAACATCACTAACTTAATCAGTCAATTGTAAAATAAGGATCATCTCAACTCTTTGTTGGTGCAAAAATTGGACACAACATCTGCCAATCATGTAGTAGAAGTTCACAAATTAGAAGAAATAATAAAGAAAAATGAAAGTGAACAAATTGACCTCTAGATATATGTAGAAAATATGAAGAAGGAGAGTAAGAGATTGTAGAGTTTGGTAAACTCTTCCAAAGCACCTTCTAATGTTGCACCTTCTCCTCCTAAAGTATTTGTTGACCAAAGTCGTCAGACAAGTTGTCCAGGTATTCCTACCTTGCAAATGCTAAATCAAATTGAAGAAGAATATTCCATACTTAAATATAAAAACAAAGTTGTAACTTCTTCAAACAAAATATTGGAAAATGAAAAGAAAGAATTAGAAGCTAAGGTCTAAGATTTAGAAGAAAATATGTAAGATGCATGTAAATTAGGGGAATCTCTTTTGGCATGTAGGAATCCTTATCTTGTATATTATTTGTTTTTATTTGAATAATTTTATAGATGGCAGCTTATGAGGATCTCTTGTCATCTTCCTTAAAATATTTTACAACCAACAACATTTTTGGAAATTTTCTATAGTGTTGAACCTGATTAGCAAGATTTGCTTTGTGAGTTTTATTTGCATGATTTAATCATAAGAGACCATGAGCACAATAAATTATTAATAAATATTCATGTAGGAGAAGTTTAATTGAGGGCATTACATTATACATTTAGAAATCAACTAACATAGAAAATTAGATTTGAGGAGTATACAAATCATTCTAAGACTACATGATTGTGTATCAGACCAGCCTTTCCTATCTCTAGATTAATCAGACATAATTTTAACTATGCTTATTTAAGAGATGAAGTTAAAAATCATTATTTACAAGCTTTATATGATTGTTATATTTATTTTGACTTATTTTCAAGATAGTTTTGATTTAGTGGTGACTGCAAGTGTGAAAAGGTGGGACCAACTTTTAGTGCCTATTAGAAGATGAGAGGTCATGTCACCAAATAACTTAAGATGGAGTATGAGGAGAGATACCTCAATTTTAGAAATATTAATAAAGGTAATAAAATTTGGGGGAGAAAATAAATGGATTGGCATGAGATATAGACCCCCTGTGTTGATCATACCTATTCTAGGATGGCAAAGTTGGGCTCCACAATTAGAGGAGCAATTCAAAATATGGAAACAAATTATTCAAGAACATCAAGGGTTTACAAGAAATTTAGATAAGCATATAATAGATGAATTTGATGACTATGATTTGAGTCAGAGTGTGGAAAGTAGATGCCAGAGCTATGAACACAAATGAATGTTTGTAATGGGACTTACAAAAGGTAAAGCTTGGGGAAAATGATGAGCTTAGAATATGGCTCATTATTGACATGTTATTTCCTTAAATTCATCTCTCTAAGGGTATTATCTTATGAAAATCATAGATTGTTAGATATCTATTACATGGAAAGAAGATATTTGTCTTGTTTATATTGAACAAAAGATTAAACCTTTATCATTAATTTCTAATATATAACATGTTTTAGTATTTTTGTAGTGAAGAATGCTCAGGAAGAAGACATAGGTGATGTATAGTGAAATTTCAATTTTGATCTCTATCTAGCAAAACTATGAACTCACATAGATGGCTTGTTTCTATGGACTCCACAGGCTTATTTCTATGGACTTCACAGGCTTGTTTCTATGGACTCCATAGGCTTGTTTCTATGGGCTCCATAGGTTCATTCCTATCAACTCTATAAGGTCAATTCCATGGACTCTGTAAAGATAAAGCTATAAATGAGGAGCTAGTGGCCAAATAAGATAAGAGAGAATCATTCTAGTTGGAGTCAAATGAGGAAAATACTCACCTACTATTTTGTAGGATTTGATTTTGATAAAGTTGTATATATTTGGATCTTAGGACTATTTTAGGATAGTATATCTATTTCATCAAAATAATTGGATCTCTTGGAAATATAATCTCCTATTTTTGGATTAATGGATCAACCAAAGAATCTGATCTCTTTGCATCCTATTTTTAGTTGACTATATTAGTATAAAATGTAAGACTTCTGTTATTAAAAAGAGAATAGATAAAAGATACATATAAGCACATTACAGGTTTTAGACAGATTGTAATCATTTCAATTTTATGAATTATCACTTCACTTTCTATCACTGATTAATCTTTGTTCTTGAGTCCAAGAGGAGCAAGGTTCCACTCTTCTTAGAACTAGGAATTGTGTATGATACTTATTTTATGTTATATTAACTCTTTGTTATAACTAATCAAAATCTTGCTAATGTTTGCATTCATTCATAAAACATCAAAACAAATTCACAGTTCAAAAGGGATTTCCTTAATCAAAATTCATTTCCTTTCTAATCAAAGTGTGTTTTCTTTTATATCAAACGTGTGAATCAAATTTCCTTTTCAAGTTAAACATCTCGATTTCCATGCAAGTGTAAATAGGAGTGTGATTTTACTTTCAATAAAAAGAGTGGATTCATTTTATTGAATAGTTACATCTTTTCTTTTTTATAAAAAGAGTGAATCAAGTATTTTAGGACACATTTATTTCATTAGTCAAAGTTAGAATAGGACCATCAAACACCCCCACAAGTAGACTTATAGATCTACCATCCTACACCTTACTATAGATAGCTTTGGACACCAGCCCTAGTTGATAAGACATTAATTGAATATTGATTAAATGAAGAGTTTAACACCACTCTTCATTATCCACATATTCCACTAACATTGGGGAATATGGTGTAGAATAATTATCCTTGGTTTTCCACATTTTTCAAAAAAAATAAAGGAGTCATAAAATTTGAGAAAGGAGTGTATAGGCATTTTTAGGCACATGGGAGGATTACCAAATATCTAGAATAGAAACTTGGGAAAACTATCTTGGATTATAATCACTTACAATATAAAAATTAATTACATTTCATCAATCTAGTAAATGATATAGAGGTAAGTAAGAAACTCAATCCCATAGGTCCTTATTAATCACCACCTCCCTGAGCTATTACCCAGGATCATTCTAATGAAGAGGATATAAAAGAATTATAATCAAACTAGGGGGAAGATTTTGAGGGACAACCAAAAACTAATCCAATTTTAATGAGGAATTTGTTGAGTGAACTAATACTAGTGACAACACTTTCAATTACACCTTTGACAACTTTTCCATAGGTAATTTTAACACTTTTCTCATCCATTTGTCTATGCTACTCCTTTTTTATTGATTACCCCAAGTGTTGCTAGCAAATCCCCTTCCATTTATTTTTATACCCCACTTATTTTCTTAGACATCAATTTGACTTTCATTAATACATTTTTTCCACCCATCATTAATTTATTCAATCTTTATGCCACCCATTGGCTCAAGTGTTTTTTAATCATTTGGTGAAATGAGTATTGTAAATGATAACATTGTATCATTTGTTTCAATTACTCCTAATCAAGCTGAGTTTTCAGTGGCAATCCTTGATTATATTGATAAATTTGTATCTAGGGCTTTATATCATCAAAGTTTTGATGTTTCTACTATGAAAAGTACCATGGGTGATTCTAGTATGAGTTCCCTAGACATGGCTACAAGTAATGTTGATATCACAAACATTATTAGTTACCCTAGTGTTCTAAGTACTGGATGTCTCTAATGTTTCTATTATTTTTAGTGTTCAATATGTTGTGTCAAGTGTCTCTCCAAATTAAATTATGTCAATTATGGTTAGTATTTCAAGTCCTTAAAATATCTCAGTAGTTCAAGATGTTGAGTAAAGTGTTTCCTTGATTGGAAACATGCCAGGTATTACTAGTGCTTATAATGTGTCTAGAATAGTTAGTATTTTAGATATTCAACTTATTATTGGTGGATATGTTCAAAGTTTCCTAGATGTTTTAATAAGTTTTTTTATTTCCTTTGTTCCCTTAGTATTACCAATTTATGCTTTCTCACTAAATGCCACTTTTCCATGTATTTCCACATTCTCAAGTGTTTCATTATTGCCTCCACCACTAAATTCTTTACTTTCCACACCACCTCTAATTATCATAGATACAAGGGTAGTTTCAAAAATATTAATAAGTCCTAGGGTGTCTATTATTAGTGATGTTTTCACATACATAATGTTGTCCACATGGGTGCTTACTAATTCCATCTTTACATTTTCTTCTCTTGAGACCACATTTGGAGTAATGTTTAAGCCACTTGAGTCTACATATTCCTAAATTATAGCAAAGCATAATCCATTCACTTATTCCATGCCCATACCACTCACATAGTAAAACACCAAGTCCATTTCATCACCCACTTCCACATCCAACACTATTAACCTCATAATTTTTTCAAAACCCACACCTACTAAGGAGTTTTTAAAAAACTTGGGACTTATAAAGGATTTTAAGACTATTTGTTAGTAGTGATATCTATATTTCCTCATTCTGACATTCTAATGTTTATAGTCTTATAGGTTATTTTAATCACCCAAAAGTGGTATTTGAGTGATAAGAGTAATAATTGGGACTACCCATCCATAGATTAGATGTAGACCTATCTTAGAGCATACTTTCACACTTATCTAGCATTTGTACAAGCCACATGTATCCCTAGTCAAACTTGAAATAATCCCAAACCCTCATTCTTGAATTCTAGCCCTTCATGCCTAGTCTTCTACCACCATAATAAGGACAATAGCACCACATGATGCTAGTGTCATAATAATGGTATTAATGTCCTTTCCCTCTATTTTTCATAAATAGATATCTTTTAAAATCTAAAACCTCTTAGGGTCATCCTAGACCTATTTTATCACCCACACAAGCATCAAAATATTATATATACATGAATTCTATTTCTCTAACCACTAGATGGAAATCTAATGCAAAATACGTATTCAAACTCAAAACAAGTTTTGTAAAATTAAGGTTATCAATTCCTATTTTACCTTACTTGTGTATACTACTATCTATATAAATCCTAACCTTAGACTACCCAAATTGAAAATCTTAGGCACATTCAAAGCACTCAATTTTACTATCATACTATATTCACTTTCACTTGCACCAACACTTAGATAGGGATAACTATGTCGGGCTTGAACCCTCTTTAGAGTATTTGTATGTAGGCAACTCTCATCACAATGGAGTGTTAAGGATGTCAAGCCTACCCCACTAACAAACACACTTTTTAGCTTGTATCAACTGGATACCCTAAAAATATGGAGGAGTAGGGTATGATCACATATTAAATCAAAATAGGTAATATACAAGGTTTTAAACTCATGCACATAGGAGAATATGTCACAGATTCAAATATAGGTGCACCTAGAAGCTCAGGATGATCCTACATACAGGACACTACCAACACATTTACAATAATGGTGATACTTTTTAATTAGGTTGATAATATCTAAGAGGGGTTTTGAGATCCTATTTTTAACACTTAGACTAGCTTCTAACTTAGTTTCTAATGTATATATCATTTGTCTCAGTCCTTTTCTAGTTAATTTATTACTTGCATTATTTATTGACATTTTTAGAAAGGTCAACATTAGTAAATTTTTTAACAAATAAGTGATTGTATCTATTGCATATTATTACCCTGATTTAGTATACTCAATTATTTAACATAGGATTTATACTTTCTAATTCCTAAAAGGTTAAAAAATTTGGTGAACCTAACTTCAAAAATTGTTCAAACCCTAACCCTAGATGATCCTAGGGTCTATATCCTTATTTTTCCTAATTTTATTAGATGTTTAATTTTTTAGATTTCATATATTTTTTTTACTATCCCTATTTCAATTTTTTTACTATATGCCATCTAAAAATGCTATCTCTCTTCCATTAATAAAAAGTGCTAGGCTAGGTGGCAATCCTATTGAGCATATTTATATTCCTTCTATTTTAGCTTATATCATGGATAAGGGACCATTTTTAACTCCCAATATTGATCTTTCACACCTTGATTATGTGGATTTTAATGATAATGCATCTAAAGATGAGCAATATAATCAAGATCAAGATGATACACAAGGTGGAATTTAGGGCACTCTCCTCCCACTTAATAATGAAAACCTAATTGTCAATAAGGATGAGATTTTAAAGAGATTCATAGATATAATTCAAGAACAACCCCTTGATCATGCATAGATTTTACAAGCCATAATGGAAATAAAGAATAGATCAAACAATGGTCAATATTCTACTCCCTCAGATAATAACATTGTTACACCTGCATTGGGGCTAACTCAACTAGCATAATAACCAATATCTATACCTCTTATGGCTAGTTCCTCTACTCTAGATGTAAAATCCCTTATGCAATAGCTTCATACTCTATAGGCTAAGGTGTTACATCTTAAGCAGGGAGCCAATATGCCATCATATGCCTTGGATTATCATGTTCTTTTACATACACCTTCAACAAATCACATAGTGACAACTCCTTTTCCATCCAAATTCATGGCACCTAATCTTGCATTGTATGATTGTAAGGGTAACCTAGAGTACCATCTCTAAGATTTTCATTGGAATATGTATCCAATGATCAGATCGTCACTAAGTTGTTTCAATTTAGTTTAAAGGATCATGCTTTACAATGGTTTTATGATATATCAAATTAGTCTATCATTGCATTTAATCCATTAGTAGACATTTTTTCAGCACACTTATCAATAAACATTAGTGATAAGATCTCATATGCTTAAGTTGCATAATTGAAACAAAAATTAAATGAGACTATTGCATAATATGTCTTACAATATAAGACTATATTGGCCAAATTAAATATCCCCATGGAAAATAAAGAGATCTAGGGTATATTCAAATAGATTCTTTTACCATCATTACATGAATCTATCTTTTTCAAGAATTTTTAAACCTTCATAGATTTATGCCACATAATGAAAGAAAAAGAAGTCAAGCTTCTCTATATGGGCAAACTAAAATATACTAGTAGATTAAAATTAATTGTTAAGATTTATTGTAATCCTACATACAAGTTAATGGCCACTAAAAACAAGAGTGATCCAAAGTCAATAGTTAATGCAGATTTAGATCCATCTCCTTACCTAGTTTTATCATCTCCTCCATGTAGATTTTTCACCAACCTTATAGAATCACTAGCACGTGTTTTATAGTAGCTCTTGGAATGTAATGTCATATCTCTCCCTCCTATCAAATATGTTGATATGACATGAAATAACTATGATTCTAATGCACTCTATGAATATCATAGGGTAGCAGGCCATACAAAAAATAGATGCATCAACTTGAAACATAAGATACAAGATTTGATAAAGGATAACATTTTTAATGTGGGCACACCCACAGAGGAATCTAAATTACAAGTGGAAGCTAAGGTATTGAAAATATTCTCAAATCCATTTTTAAAGCATACAAAAAATGAGGTAGGGGTCACTTTAGGTGTTCACTACACATGTCAGGCACATTTACCACCAACATCATATCACACTAATATAGAAGAGGCACACCCACTACATAGTATCATTGGTGTGTATCATACTATATTTCTAGATAGACCACTCATCACCTTCTCAAATTAGGATGTTGTTGATGATGATTTAGATTTATATGCACTCTTTGTACAAGCCTATATACATCATCTTTTTTAGAGTGTTATGATTGATAATGGTTCAATAATTAACATGTGAACTATCAAACTTATACAATTGGGGTATTTATAGTAGGATCTATCTCCTATAGACATAATTATCAATGGTTTTAGTGGTCATTTATAGATCTCCATTAGGGAGATTTTACTTCCACTACAAGTTGGACTAGTACAAATGGCCACTAGATTTTTAGTAGTACCTAGTGCAGACATATTTAACATATTATTAGGTAGGCCATGGATATAGTAGCTATGAGCCATCCCATCCACCATGCATAGATGTCCAAAATATACACATACAAATCAAGTGGTCATAGTTGAGGATCTTTCATATGAGTATCGTCTACCTATCCAATAACTATTTCTAGCATAGTTACCAGTTATAGCATAGTTACCAATTATAGCACAGTTATTAGTTATAACATAGTTACCAATTATAAAATAGTTACTAATTACAACTTTGAGCATAGTTCCTATTAGTAAACCATAGAGTTAATTATAACCACCAGTGCAGTAGATGTCTACTCTTATAGTGTTTCCATGTACACATATTTTCTCATGGAAAACATTATTAAAGAGACCCCTATTCTAGAGATATGTTACAAATTATAGAGGGCCTCCCTCTCCTCACTTTATTTTGAGATCAATATTATTGATTTATCAGGGTTTTTTGAAAAGGGAACCTATGCCACATATAACATATTCTACTAGATGGGTCCCTAAGACCCATACATTTCACCAAACACCATAGTCAGTGTCACAGATTACTAGCATCACTCCATAAGTAGGGCCAAATATAAATCACTTAGTGTAGTAGGTTATGGGACCATATTTTCCCTTTCATGTAATATGCATGACCATTATTCCTTGTTTTACATAGGCCACAATGATAGTGAGTCTCCCATGAGATTCATTAGTTAATATTGTTCCTCCCTTCTTGTACATACTTTCCTTCTCTATCGCTCCTTGTATATGGTTTCATTTAATTATTTCTTATACATTATATCCAAAAAATACAAAAATAATATAATATTTATAAAAACATAAAAACATTCAAATATTTACTCATAAAACATAAAATTACATATTGAATTCATTGATATGTTACATTACTTATATTTTGCAGACACTACATATGCTAGATATCTTATTATAGTTAGTTTTATCATACATACATGTTTTACTTGTTCTTGTCAAGTAATTACAGATTACTATAGGACTCAAGTCCACTACACCGATGATATTATCTACCCACTAAGGGCATTTACACTGATAAATGGGTTCTTAATTTGACACATTCTCCCACTTTGGGGCACCCTCTACATATTTTTTATTATGAGTTTATATCTTTCTATAATCTACATCACATATTTAGCATTGTTATATCTTGATATTGATGATGTTACATGTAATCTATTTTTTTATAGACTATTACTACTTTAGACTTGATATATGTACATCCTAGCTCTTACACAATTTTTTATTAAATGTTCATGCATAATTTCACTTCTAGCTTTCCTAGTTTAGACTTGATTATGTCTTTATGCTTCTTCTATTTGAGGGCATTTGAATATGTCATTTCTCTTTAGATTTATGCCACTTATTTTCATAGTATGTATGTTTTGGACATGTGCCCATGTCCTTGTGTGTGATTTTACTGATTGTGTATACATACATTTAAACATGTCCTTCTATGTGTCTCTAATACAACTTGATTATTGTTTGCATATGTGTACATTTGAATATGTCCTTGCATATCTTATTTTCTTAGATTTAGTGACATGTGATCATATCCCTTGTATTGTGTCCCCTTGCATTAATTTATGTGCCTCATGTGTTTTGTTTTCATATTTTCATATATGTGTCATGGCCATGATACTTGTATCTTGCTTGTTACACACTCTAATTTTAGATGCCATGAGAGACATCATGCATTTCCCCTCCCTACTTAGGTGTCTTGATGGACATCATGCCCCATCCCCTTAGGTAGCTACTCATTTTTTACTCAAATTTGATGTTACATACATTTTTATATCTATCTGACACCCTTATGAATGCTATACATGAAATATTTTACATATTACAAACTTATGCTCATATTATCTTATATTTTGATGTTGTGTATGCATATTATATTGACTTATTACATAAATAACATATAATTTTTAGATAACACACATCTTATAGAGATTTTTATTTTGAGGATAGTTTTTACATAGGTTATACAAATCCCCTCAAAAAAGGGGACATTCATAGGGGTTTGTCACAGAGATCGAGCTCCTATATTACAATCATAGTACATTTTTCAGCACATAGGCTCAATATAGAAACTAGAATCAGGTAAACATAGTGGAAAATAGTGATGTAGAGATCAATATAGTTATAGAAAAATTAGATTAGAAGGACACTAGCACCACATGGTGCTACTGTCCAATATATGGTGCTATTATCTAAAAGCCTTAGTAAAAAAAAACCTTGATTGGCTAGGAAAGTATAGTAGGTACAATATAAGTTTACACAAGTTTAACTATAGATTTATTAGTTTTACTCAGATTCATACCAATTTACTAAAATTGGGAGCACCATACATGGAATGACCATTTCCATATTCAATTCACATACTTAAATATACATTATTACAACTTGGTCCAGAATCCATATGCTCAAATATCATATTTGGTGGCATGTGCATGGCACATTATTTTTATATGCTCAATTATACACTAGTTTATTAGATGGAATGAAAAATTACATGTCATTTTATATGATGTATACATCTAACATCATATCTTAGGTTGTACACTAGTTTCACACCTTATTCCATCTATAGTGTTGGCATTCTTGAGTGGCCCAGAGCTGCCTAATATACTCAAATGGTTGCAAAGCTAACATACCCTTTAGAACATTTCCATTTACATTATGTAGTTTCATTTTTAGATTCATCTAATACATAGGGGTGGGTAATGATGGATTCATATCCTAGTTTATTTCTTGAGCCACCTACATGAGAATGTTAGACACACCATCAATCCAATCCAAGCTATTCATAGATCATGATCCACCAAGTAGGGGTGGGAAATGATGGAGTCATAATAAGATTGAGTTATTAAGCCACCCACACATGAGGATTGAACAATCCATCAATTTAATCCAATTTATCCATTGATTAATCACTATCTATATACACACATAGGTTATCACTAGGTTTATGTATTGGTTTGCATACCTAGTAAGCTGTATTTATTCATTTCCTCTCTCCTATCATTTTACTCAATTTTACTTAGTTTATTTGCTTTTAATATTTAATAATTAAGGAATAATTTATGTATGTTTCACTTGTATTACACACTTTAGAGCATGCTTCAAATACTCAAACCCAACTTTATAAGATTCACATCTTAGGTAAGTCTAAGTACATGTATTTTTACTTTATCCTAGTCATTTCAATTTATTACATTTATAGAATAGACCCAAAAGTGTAATTTAAGTGATATGTGTGTTATTTAAGACTACCTATTCCTAGATTATCCCTAGACCTATCTCAGATCTTATTTTCACACTTATCTAGCCTTTTTGTGGGCCACAAACATCCTTAGTCATCCTTAAAATAGTCCCAAACTCTCATTCTTACATCCTATCCCTTCATTCCAAGTGTTCCACCACTTGAACACTAGCACCACAATAAGGATAGTAGCAAAACATGGAGCTAGTGTCCCAATAATGGTACTAATGTCCTTTCCATCTCTTTTTCAAAAATGGATATCTTTTCAAATCTAAAACCTCTTATGCTTAGCCTAGACCTTTTTAACACCTACACAATCATCATAATGGAATATATAAATGAATTTTATCCCCCTAACCACTAGATGGAAATTAAATGAAAAATATGTATTCAAACTTAGAATAAGTTATGCATAATTAAGGTTATCAATCCCTATTATATCCTACTTATACATACTACTATCTACAATATTCCTAAGCTTAAATTACCTAGATTTATAGCCTCAAGTACATTCAAATCACTCAAGTCCATTATCAAACTAGATTCACTTAAATTTTTACCATCACTTAGGTGGGGAGAAGTACATCAGGCTTGATCCCTCCTCAGATTATTGGTATATAGGAAACTCTCATCATAGCAAGCTGTTGAGGATGTCTAGCCTACCCCACTAACAAACACACTTTTTAGCTTGTATCAACTATAAGCCTTAACAACATGGATTATTAGGGTCTAATCATAGATTTATTCAAAATAGTTAATATACAAGGTTTTAAAATTCATGCACATAGGATCAGACCTCATATATCCAAACACAGGTGCACCTAGAAGTTTAGGACAGTCTTGCATAGAGAACACTACTACCAAAACAAGGACACTACCACCAAATTTTCAATAATGGTGATACTTTCCAATTAAGGTGATACTATCAAGGAGGGGTTATAACATTGAGATCATATTTATGACACTTATACCAGCCTTTACCTTAGTTTCTAGCCTCAAATCTCATTTGTCTCAATCATTTTCCAGCTAATTTATTACTTACATTATTTATTACTATTTTTATAAAGGTCAACATTAGTCAATTCTGTAACAAATTAGTTATTGTATTTATTACATATTATTACCCTAATTTAGTATACTTGTATCTTTAACAAACATACGGCTTATACTTGTTAAGTCCTATAAGGTTAAAATAGTTACAATGGGACTCACGTGATGTTAATTTATTCAAATAGGCCTTTTAGAAATAAAGTGCATTTTAATCCATAAAAAATTATTCAGAATTGATTAAAATTTTGATACGCACAAATTATAATAATCAAATGAGTTTCATACATAAATTAGAATCTTCCTTATTAATATTCATGAAATTAAAATGAAAGAGAAAATGAGGATACATTGGTTCGTAAAGAATAAATACATCAAGCACAAGATAAAGTTTAATTCTTGATAATAAAAACATAATTAGATTCACAATTTTTTTTATAGAAATAACATAGTCCTTTACACATATTAGATATATAGATTCAAAGAGAATATGAATTTTCACCTTCTTGACCATTTATTTCCTCTTTTGTTTAGTCCAAGATAAAAATTCAATCTTCCACTTCTCTCATTGACTCACATGAATGTTTAAATTATAAAAATATAAAAAAATTATACATCTATAGCATGCAAAAAATATACAAAAATACTTTAAAATTCTCCTTTGCATCCTTTTACTTACACTTTTTCAGACTTAAAATAGTTGTCTAGTCTCAAGATAAAAGTTGTTGAGAAAGTTTCAATGCTTGAAAATTGGTTTCTATTTATAGATGGAATTTTCTCAAGTTTATCTACATCTGAAGTGTCAAGAAGTTATGGTCATAGTTTTAATCAAAGTTCCATTTACCATTTTTCACTTCTCATGCACTACTTATCCACCTATTTGGGTTTTCATCTAAGAAACATACCAACATATCACCATTCATTAGTTTTCAATAGGTTAGCATAGCTATGAGGCCACCCTTTATGACTTTTCAACTTTCTTGGACCCAGTTTCAAAGCCTTACTACACTATTTTTTTTCTAGAATTAAAAATTGACCAAAATTGGAAGATATGTCATACCTTATGGTGTTGGTGGTTGTATTTATTGGGGTTTTTAGTAATATTTGGTTAGGTATGTTGTATAGAGGCTGATGAATTTATATAAGTTATTATTAGAAGCATTTTTTTACTTGGATCATATTTCTATATTGGTTGTGTTGGATAAAGTTGTATTGGCTATGATACTTGAGTGGTCTTCTTTAATAAAAACATCTTAATGAACTTAGTTGGTGTAATATAATGGGTTTCATCATAAACACACTTCATTAAAGGTAAGATGTTTACCAAATAAACTTTTTAATTGGTCCAATATCTTAGCCCATCCCTAAAAATTATGAAGAGTGTTCACAGATGTGAAAGACTCTACATGATGCATTGGACATCATCATCTTTCACAATAGTGACAATTGATCAAATATTTAAAAAATTATACTATATTTAACATATAATTTATTTCATTATATCTACATACATTTGCATTTTTAAACCTCTATATGTGACTTTTATCATTTCTAACTCCCAAAATCTCAACTAGCTCATGATATTGTCCCTCTACAAGAGTGATGCTTGAAATTAAACATCTATTTTAGTTGTGGTTTTATGTCTTACCACTAACACCTTCACTTCATCTACCTTAGTTGAGCCTTGAATTTTTCCTTGTAAGGCATCCCAGATCTAGGCTTTTTAGTCAAACAACTACCACGATATCTATTTGAAATGTCATAACTATGTACATGATATGTTCATACTACTCCAATAACTCAAATATGGCATCAATTCACTAAAAATATTATTCACTTATGATTTTATCTACATTATCCATTATGATACTACCCAATCTTGTGCTAGTTTGGTGATGAGATCCATGAGACTATTTGAATTAGACATAAACTAGATGCATAAAACTTAATGTATTAGGGTTGGGTAGGTGTAATCAATTGTCGTTATTTCTTGGTAAAATTGGTCATGTATCTCATCATTATCCTCTCTAAGTTACTAATTGACCTGTTGGAGTTGACTATCATTTTCTAATATGGAAGCATAAAGAGTAGTAGTGCCTTCAATTTTCTTGTCCAAAGGGAGTTTAATGACATCTAAATAAAATTTATATGGTGTGGGGGTTATAGTGAGTTGTTTTGATGAAGTCCAAGGTGTCATTGGTGTCTATAATATTTATGTCATAAGCAAGCTAAAAATAATTCACTTAGTAGTTGGGGCCTCAATATTCGTCTAATAAGACACCCTTGTATCATCTACACCTTTGGATCCTTCCTCTAAAAAAATATCTCTTGATTAAATACAACCCACATAGGTTGTGCCTAAGCTTTATCAACTTCATCTTGATTTGTACTCACTCTCTATTTTTGTTACATTAGCTCTTGTTCACCTTGGTTTGATGTTGGCTAGGCTTGGCCTACATTTTATTTCATGGTCTAATCTTATTGTATATCATATTCATTCTATTCTACATATTTATTACTACACATAATATATGTTTATTCCTTCTATTTTTCCTCTACCTGCATATTTTTCTAGTCTTCTTGCTACTTATTTTTCTTCTTCATTAGCTTTAGCCACTTTATCCTCTTAAACTTTTTTATTCACTTAATCCTTCTTGCATAGATTATCTATCATTTATCTTTGGCCTACTTAGATACTTTTTCCATATTGGTCTTATTTCATTACTCCTTTACTTGATATTTATCCTTATCCACTTTTTTAGGAGTTTTCTTATACTACTCTAACAATTCTTCATTTTTTGCACTTTTTCCTCTATCTTTTTATCTTCCTAAGTGCATGCCATAGCATCTTGAGTGACCAAATGTTGTTATATAATGATGTTGAGAACCTAGGCTATATATATGGCCTTTTAGTATAACCATTACTTATCTTCCTACTCATTATAAGGTAAATTTTAAAAATCCTTGATTAACACATTTTGTACCTCCTTTGGTGTGATGTTCAATAGGTATAGGTAAATTTTTTCTATGATGGTTAGCAATCTAGGGTTCTTAAATTTTTGGGTTATTTTGGGAAATGGAAGAGTTGGTTGCATATTTAGTTTCCTACATATTTTTGGCATCTCTTATGATTGTGAGGTGGAAACTTTTTGTTACACTTATGTTAGTGTGGGCCCTATTTGTACTGATTATAAAAGATAAACACTTAGATAAATCATGTTATTTTAGAAGAAAATTTCCACCATTATTTGTTACATGTTAATGAAAAATAAGATTGGAAGTACTAGTGGATTTAGAAGCTCCTGAATTTATAACATCACTCCATTATGAATTTTTGTCACTACTATGATGGGCACAATATAATCCATGGGATCATGGAAAATGCATGAATTAGTTTTGATTATGGCCTTGATATATAGTAGAAAATATTTTAACTTTTATAGCTATTGGTATGGGTTTACTCCTCTATAAAATATAAAGTTTGTAAAGGCATACTCTATATATAATTTAGCATCCATGGTAACTTGTCCCTATGGAAATGTTCATTATGTGAAGCGGAGTTGGAGTACCAAAAAATAGTATTGGAATAATTAGGTTCATCAAGAGAGTAGCTTCTTCAAATTCATCTTGAATTTAGAGGCCAAAATGTTAGTCAGTTATACTCTTCACCCATTTTCACCATGAAATTAGTGATGTCAATGACACCTTTGGTCACTTACTTTGTGTCTTTTATTGTCTACCAATTTCATCACATGATAAATTTTTCCAAAGCTTACATGTGCATTTTTTTACTTGTGTAATAGAGAATTATTTAGTTGACCTTGCATAATGTTCCCTAATCTCTTGGAATAAGGGTGGATTTTTTTAATTGTAGGGTTGTAAGGACTTCCTCCTAGTCAAAAATACTATGTCCTATGTGATGGTTAAATTATTGATATGGATTGTGACTTCTAGTATGATCTGAATGGAACCTTTAAAATATTAGTTGAAAAGGGTCAATATTAAATCATCATATTTCAAAAATTAGGGTGTATGATCAATAATTCAACATCTAATATAATTAGTGCAAGTAATCCTTGTGTTAGTATATAATGGTTGTGATTGTGGTTGTGAAAACCATTCTCTATTTATATCATCAATGAACTCAAAATATTTGAGGTCATTCCATTTGGATTATTGTAATGACATGAATATTCACAAATCCTTCTAAGCATTAATTAAGGGAATAAAAATTGGATTTGTGGCCATTTTCTCCTCTACAAGTTGATTTATTACTTTATTTTATACTTTGATATGTAATTAAGAATAATATTACCATTTTTGAAACAACTCTTGATTGCATATAAATCACTATGTGAATTTTTGAAACAACTCTGCCTTTTCAAAATTTGAATGATATTTTGTTTGTCTTATGTAGGAACCACTTTTTTATTTTTTATACCATTTATTATTTTAAACTTTTACTCTATTATTTTATTTGCACACACACATGAAATTATTATACTTATTTTATTTTTTATGACTTCTTGGATTCCTATCTTGAACTTGATCTACCATTTTCATTGATTATGGTACTAATAACTTTACTTATTCATCAACATTATTTTCAGTTTTAAACTACTCCTTTCATGCTCTCTTGCATGTATCTAATACTTCTACATCACATAATCGAAACCATATAAAATAAACATTATAGTAAAATCCTAGTTTAATTTTCCCATTAAGCACTTAGTTGTGTATTACTTTCTCGTGACTCATTTGAAGTAGGGTTTAATCCTACTTCAATTTATCCTTCTGGGAATAATATTTGCTTATATATTTTGTAAGATAATTTTGCCTTTCCTTTCTAAATGATTAATTATATAGGTGCCTTTCCATCAAATTTGTAACTTTCCTAGGTGCACTTTGAATATGCTTTCATATAATAGTGTTTAATGTTATTTTTTATTTGATAATGAATTGTTAAGAAAAAATAAAATGCTAAAAAAAAATTTATATCTAAATAATGTACAAATGTGAATATGAATTACAATGATTTACATAATTGGAAATGATCTATAAATATTAAACTTTTAAACAAATATGTAAACTAGCTTCAAACTAATTTTATGTCGATTGTGTAGGTTGGCTATTGATGAAAGCTCATTCTAAGGAGCCCTCAACTATGTCATAGCTAAAAATAATAATTATAAACTATATTGGAGTAAATTTGCATTGGTATTACAAGGCCATATTATATCCTTGTATGCTTATTGTGTTTGCATCTTAGTTGACTATAATTGCATCTATTTGTGAGGGTTTTCTAACTATCTGCGCATGTCTATTTATTATAAGTAAGACTTATGAAAAAAAACCTTATTTATTTCACATAAATAAAATAAATATCAAATTATAAAATGGGTGAATAGGATTATGGGAACAACCAATATATCCTCAAAAAACCTTGTGTAGTTTGAGTGTTACCTATATAGCCCAAAAGTTCCTCAAGTTGATGTGGTTCTCCCTCCCAAAATGAGTGTGTGAATCTTGATATTTGATCTATGAATGTAACTAGATTTATTTCCTTTAATTATTTAAAATGAATTGTCTTGAAATATAATAATATGAATCTAGACTTGGCCTATGACTATTTGAATAAAGCAAAATTAGAATTGGAAAAAATAGTTCTCTTTTACTCAATGTACAATAGAATTTCCAAGTGATTGTTAGATGTGTTTAAAGAGGCTTTAAATGTTAAAAATTAAATATTAACTAAAAACTAGGAAACAATTTTATTTCTAATTCAAATCTCACATAAACCTTTGTTCAAGAATTGAAAGATAAAATAAGAAACTTCACCTTTATTTACCGAATGAAGACTCACCTTTGTAGACACATATTTGCACGTGGTTTGTAGATTATGGTTTATCAAAAGATTTATATGAAATAATATATATTTTATTGATCAATTTTTTGATGATAAGATTATATATATATGAAAATTTAAAAAGAGATTATTCTCATTATCTCATAAGTTCAAAAATTAGTTTGAGAATGGAAGAAGGAAGGCCAATTTATAGATTTCTTGGATTCATAATGGATGGATAAGATAAATATATATTTAATTGATTTTTTTTTACATTTGGGTGGTGAAGATTTGGTTTATGGTTCAAATACATTCAATGAGGAGGTTGAGGAAGTTGAGAGATTGGTTAAATGATTAATGAGAGCTTTTAATGTCTTAAATGAAAGAGTTGAATGTCTTAATTAGAGGGTTGAATGTCTTAATGAGAATTTTGAATGTATTAATGAGTTTTTTAATGGATAATTAGATAGTTTCATGGGTTAAATGAGGTTTTTGAATGATTTAAATTAATTTTTTGAAATATTTAAATGAGTTAGTTGAGTGAGATGATGAGTTGGATAGTAGATTTATTTATTTTATTTTTTATTATTTGTGTGCATGAGATTAATTACAGACTAATTAACTAACTAATATTGATTAATTAGTTAATTAATAAAAGGGTAATGTTAGTGGAAATAGATGTAATTATTTGATCTAATGTGGGCCAAGTCATAACAAGGGTGATGTTAATCAGAATTTTCAACATTGAACATATCAATTAGGATAAGTGATGAGTGATGAATGTCGATGATATTAGATTAGTGATGGTACTAAGGTGGAAGAATTTAGATGTCTACATTTTACCCTATTCAAAAAGGTGTGTGACTATAAGGAATTAAAGGCTCTTTAAATAATGTATAATGATAAAAATGAGCATAAGAAGATGCCCATAGTCTTATGATGGCTAAGAATATGGATGAAATCAAGTGATGATTTATTTAGAGATGATGCCCCTTAGAGAGAGAATGTGGGGATGAAAGGCACATATGGAATCTCAAAATTAGAAAAGGGGATGAAAGTGAAGGATCAAGGGTTAAAATGAAGGGGTTTGGGGTGAATAAATATAAGGGTTGGGTCTCATGTATATTATATTGATAATGAATATATATGTTTTGGTTGATGTTATGGATTGATGAGATTAATGCACCTGATCTAAATCTTGCATTCACCTGATCTAAATATTAATGAAATGATACATGTGAATGGGTTAGATTTGGAATGATATATCTTGATAAAATTGAGATATTTATTTTACCCCATTTAGTGATGTATGCATGGGTGGATTGGATTAAGAAAAATATATCCTAATAAAATTGTAAGCTTGGATTTGATTGATTGATTAGATGTGAAAACATAAATCAAGGAGTTAAGAGATTGTGTGGATTGATGATGTCATGATAAAGGCCTGTGTTTATGGATATCTTATATTTTATAAGTTGTTGTATGTTTATGTGATGATATGATGGATGACTTAACACTCATCTTTTATTATTTAATATACATACTTAGCTAGTCAGAATGGATGTTTAGTTAGAATGAAAGTGAATTATGGATAATTAGTTATAATAAATATATGGGAATGAATATTTATGCATGTTGATGAATGTTGGGGATGTGATGATACATGTTTCTAATATTTCACAAAATTCTAATTGTTTAAGCAACTTAGTGTTTCCTATATCATATGATATGATGCACCATGATATGGAAAACCATGATGACATTGTTTCCAAATGAAATAATATTGACACAAACATAAAAAATGAAATACATAAAAAATGAAAAAAAAGAAATAATAAGCAATTAAAAAAAATAAGTTATGTTTTATCCTTTATCAAGATGAAAACCTTAAAATTTGGTGATTGATGATATTAATAGGATTGGGAATGATCTATCTTGATAAATACACAAGCTTTGATTTGTCCTAAGTAATGATATATGAAAGGGGCTTATATTAGGAATTATATATCTTAAAAAATATACAAGATTTTATGTGGGAATGATATATCTTTATGAAGCTAAAATTATTTGTCTAAAAGTGAACAATGATTTTAACTAGACTAACAGTGATATATATATATATATATATATATATATATATATATATATATATATATATATATATATTTGGGGGGGATGGGTTGGACCTAGAAATTATTTTGTAATTTTTAGTATTTTTTAGATATTTGAAAATTTCAAGGACTTTTTAAGATTGTTTTGACATTTTTTGGAGTTTTTGGATTTTTGACAATGCTATAAGTAAAATAAAAACCATTTTTAGCATCAATAATGGAAATGGTAATAGATGTAATGCATAAGGGATTTGAGATTGGATGGAATGGTTAAGGGATTCAATATGAGACCTCCAAATATTATTTGAAATAATAATAATAATGTGTTCATTTACCTTCATGCCATGTTAACATTGTGATATACCAAGATTCTTCCCAAAACATGTTTCAATAACTCCTCCATGTCATTGTCTAGGTCAAAATTAGGGAGAGGGATGGTCATGATGGTAAGGAGGGTTTAATCCAAATAAGTATTGTCTATGATGGGTGAGGATTGGTAGAGATGTTCAAAAATGGATCAGGACCATTAAGGATGGGTAAGTATGGTTTAGGATGGAGAAATGGGATTGACCCCAAGTGTAGGGTACTTGTAGACAATAAATTTACACATAATGCTATAAATTAGTTTTCATCATGTTATCTTCATAGGCACCATAAGAATAATGGTTTTCAATTTTGGACAATTATTTATCCTTATTTTCCCTCATTTTTTTTGTTTTATAGTAGCAACATTAACTCCTTCAAGTAATAGGCTTATATTATCTTTTTATGAATATTTTTTATGCGTAGAACATGCCACTATTATATACTCCACATATTTTATTGTGTACTTGATTTCTAAGTTGGATTATTATGATAAACATCTTAATAAATTTATACCATAGCCCTTGTGATAGAGGGTGCTACTAAGAAGGGTGAAGTGGTAGGCACATAGGATGAAAGATTTTATTTGATTATATAAAAGGCTTGAAGGGATTATATGATCATGGAGGTAAGTGTATATCTTATGGTATAAAGGGTAATTGGGACCAAAAATCTCACATACCCTTTTAGATTTTGAATATTTCATGAGTGCTTCATATGACCCAAGTTTTCATGCTTTAGGTAGGAGATCAAAGATATTTTAAAATTTTGTTGGAAGGGTGACCAGATTTTTCTATTTTGATTGGCTAAAAGTAGTTGAAATTTTTATGATTGTGGGATTTACCTCTATTTTTATGTTGACATATTTTTTTCATCAGCAAGTGATTTAGAATGATTCTATAACTATGCTAGTATAGTGGGGATATTATCTTCCTTGTCTATTAGTCCCTCAAAAAGGTTTTCACTAATAGAATTTTCTTGGTTTTGATGTTTTTGCTCTAATAAAACCTCAAAGATGTTTTCACTAGGGTACTTATTTTTTTAATTTGTTTTTTCTATTCATTTTTTGATTTATTGAGATTAATGAACTCTTCATGTTCCAAAAAATATGTTTTCAACTCAAGATTAATTTTGAAATCTTGTCTTTGATCACATTGTGGAAAGTCATCTTGGAGTGCCATAAATTCTTTAATGGCCTCATTATTTTACAAGATATTAAATAGTACATGACCTTGTTGATACTAATCAATAAAGTCAGTATATTAGAGCTCAAGGTATATGGTATGTATTTCAATTTCATTGAAAGGGTTGGTGGTAATAACATCCTTATAGAGACTATAGATAAAACACATTTTAATGTCAAAAGAAGCTTCCTTAGATATTGTGAAAGTATCATTAGCATCTTCATATGGGTCACCTAAAGTTTTTTTTATATAATTCAATGATTCCTTGTTTGGTAAAATTTGGATAGGCTTTCTAATTCATAGTCCATGTTTTCTGAGTCCATTACCTTTATAGTTCACAACTTTACACATTTTATTTACTAGAGGAAATTAGTTATTTTAGAAACAAGATTCTAGAATATCATTGTATAGACATGATAATTGGAGCTTTCAATCCTTTCATCTTTAATAAGGTTGGCTTATTAGGATGTGAAGTCAATATTCACAATCACTATTCATAAGCACTATTCATGGCCACTATTCATGATTATGTGGCTTATTGGTGATGTGGATGGTTAGTGATGTGAATTATGGGTGATGTGGTTAATTGGTGATGTGTTAGGGGCCCATAGAGGGTATACCAAGAGTGATCAAGTTCATGTGATGGGAGTGAGGTGTAGCTCTCCACCAAAGCATATGGCTTTGTCCTTAGTAGTCACATGTGGGTTATCACATGGTGTAAAAGACAAAATGGCTGGTGTGGGGAAAATTCCTACATGTGTCTAAGATTCCCATGTGTGGATAAAGTCTAAAGGTGATTTCAAGCACATTTTTGACTCATGTGGTCACATGGAAAATGAACACAAAAATGCTACTATAGTAGATTTTCCTCACTTGTGTGAGTAGGAGACAATGGTTTTAGAGCCACATGGAGGTGGAACATATTATTATCTAAAGTAAAGATGCCTTTAATACTTTTTTACATGAATACAACACAACTACTATGGATCACATGACATCCCACTAAGTGTGGCACATTTTTACCACTATTGTACTCTCTCTCCTCTCTCATTCTCTTTTTGTTATAAATGATATTTTTTAAGCATGAACTCTTCATTATAATTCATATTATTATAGGATCCATGAAATATTGTGCCTACATGATTTGAGGTTAAGCTAGGTTGTGCTTGGATCATAATTTGAATGCTTTAGGTGGAAGCATTGAGTGCTTGTTTATTAGCACTAATGGATTTATTGGAGGAGCTATTGTAGAAGAGATTTGATGTTGAATTAATGAAGTCTAAAGCTTTCAGTTTGCCCATGTTTTTTTATTGCACATCGTAGGGTTTTCATGTAATATTTTATGTAATGTGTCCTCTTTCTTATCTCATTTTTGCAACTTGTTATTAATCATTTAATTACTTTAATGTAGGATATAGCTCATTGATCTAACATGCAATATAAAATTTATATTCCTAACATCTAGTAGCATAGCTTTGGTTGTGAAGTTTTGATTTCTAATAGTTGGTATCAGAGCCATGGTGAAAAACTCCATGTGTGAGTGTTTTCTATTATTGGCTAGTTTTGTGCAAGTTTAAGCTAATGTGATAGGAGGAGAGACCAAGTTAGAGATTAAAAAAGAAAAAAAGTTTTATTTTGGAAAGTATATCTCTATGGAGCAAGATGGAGGATCTCTTAGTGAAGATCTTGTTCTCTTCGTGTTGCTGAGGAGAAGCCCATTAAGAGAGTTGTGAAGAAGCTAAAAGAAAAATTTGATAATTCAACGGCTTACACAATGTTCTTGTTGAAGAAAAAGAAACTATACAACTTGAAGAGCAATCTAGTCTCCTTTGGAGGAGGTTGAAGACAAGGCATGAACTTGTTATGGTTCTTAGAAACAAATATAAGGGGTGTTTGTGTGGTATCTTATTAACCACACACTAGTATAGAAACAACAATATATGATTAATAAAACTACTAAAAACAACATATAAATGACCAAACATGATCACATGACCATTAGCAGTTTATTGCCAGTCATTTATAATGTGACCAAATTGATGACTAAACCATTTTTAGTCATTTATTGGTTCTTTTTATTTATCACTTTGGTAGTATATTTAGTCATTGATTGCTATAATTTGGTCACTTATTTATTCATTTTTTATTCACTTATATATTTAGTCATTAATTGTTGTTAACTAGTCACATATTTAGTCATTTTTATTCCCTGATTTCTATCTATTGGTAATGTATTTAATCATTAATTTTAATCATCATTTTGATCAATTTGGTAGTATATTTGGTCATTTTTATTCACTAATTTAACATTGGTCATTATTATGTCTTGATCACATTTGTTATGAGTATTTACACATAAAATAAAATCAATATCACATGAGGCAACCTCAATCCTTTAAGACACGTTCTCGCATGACAAATCTTGGTAAGCTCTTTCACATGTGCAATCATTATAGGATCAACCTGCATTTTATTAAAGATTGGGTGTGGGTTTTGAAATCTTCCAATTTTTTTGATTCAATTTTTCTTAATCCTTGATGGTGATTCACTTTGTTCCGTGTTCATTTTTAATTGTGCAACAATTTGGTAAAGTTTTTAGTCATGGGAGGAGAAAAATTCAAAACTAAGCTGTTATCATGTGATGAAACCAAAGTGGATGCCATGATCTAGAGTATATATTATGAAGGTGGAATTTCTAATTTTCTTTAATGTATAAATGGATATGATGAAAACATCTCCATTTAGTTTTCTTAAATTTGTGTCCCTTTAAGTCTTTAAAATTGTAGGTGTTAGATAGTTCCCATGATAATGACCTTGATGAATCACATTCCCCTGAAAGTTAGATTTGGTTCCCTGGGTCCTGTGGTTCCCTACCCTTTTCCAAGAACCTTGTTCCCCCCTGTTCAAACCTATCCCCTAATTTTGAAAGCTTTCCCCCTCTTTGACTAGGCTCTATTTGTCCCTCTTTGATAGCTATGACTTCTAGATCCCTCAACCCTTCTCACTCTCTAGATGTCTAAAGGCTATGGAAGCTAAAAAACAACCCTTCTTTTTTTGGCAATAAAAAGAGTAAATCAATTGTTTGGATCAATTCTGAGAAGATCACTTAGGGAAAGAGTAAGAAAAAGAAAGTGGTGGGGGTGGAGCCTCAAAATTTAGCCAGTGACAAAGAGCACATAGAGGCCCAGGTGCAAGGTTAGGAGGCTACGGAGCAAGGGTCTAGTTTTAAATTTTAGAGTTGTACAAAAAGAAAGATGAATATCAAGAGATCTAAGAGACTGGTAGGGGGAAATTTTTTTTGGTAAAGACTATGGATGATCCTTCTACCTTGGATCTAGGGGAGGAAGTAGGTAAATTAAAAGATAAATCCAATCTTGATTAGCAATTAGAGGAGGGAACTAGTTATTTTGAGGATTTGAATGACTCCACTTATGATTCTAATAAGGAGGATTTCATGGATACTAGTGAAGAGGAGAGCTAGATTGAAAGAGAGTTGAAGGAAGTGAAGAAGGGTTTATGCTCCCTTCAGAATAAAATGAAGGTGCTAACCACTATTTTATTGAAAGTTATCCACCATGTGGATTTTTCCCTATTGATTTTGCAAGACCTCCCAAAAGAAGATAAAGATATAAAAGGAAAATTGCTAGTGTGGAGGACTTATCAAGTTTATAAAAAAATATTAGACAGATTAGATCAAAAACTAGTGTTTTTTTATGGTTAATCTCTAATTTGTTTGTTGTTTCCTATTTTCCTTTTGTTAGTCCACTATTTTTTGGCTATTAGTGGCCTTTGGCCTATTTTATTTCCCCTTGGGTTTTCTATACTTGGGCTCTACACCCTCTTTGAAGACTTATAATATCAAAAACATATAATTGATGTAATTGTAAATTCTCACTTCTTGAAAGAAGAATTTAGGAAACCTTCAATATGGATTACAAATGATGATTACAGACACCCATTACACTATTTTACTTGTTACATTCTGTAACTGGGGATATCTTTTCAGCTTCCATTGGATGAATAAGTAGTAGTAGTAGTAGTAGTAGTAGTATATATATTTTAAATATATCTATATAAAAAAATGTGGAGAGATGTCAAATTTTAGACTCCTATTTTAGATTTGTCACATACCATACCAATTAAGACTCCATTAACTTGTTCTTTAATTAATAGTTGATAAGAGTATGAAAAAATTTAAGTCATAATATTAAGTACAAAAGAGGTAATTCCAATTAGGCTACAAATTGCTTAAGTCACCTCTAATTAAGTTATAAGAGTACCTTAATATTAGGCACAAGAAAAGTAGCTCCAATTATGCTAGAAACTAATTATGTCACCTCTAATCACATTACTAACAATAGTCCTGGATTCATGTGGCCATGAGACTTTTCAATGGCCCATGTTGTATGGCAGTAATCCTTAATTTTATTCACAGACCACATAAAATGCATAAATATTATTTTGCTCAATATGTAGAGCATGAATATGATGAATCCATGAATATTTCTCATGAATCAAAATTTATAGCATTAAGAAATATAGCTTACTTATTAAGCACGGGATATACTGAGAGGGGGGTGAATCAGTATATCATATATCTTATAAATATTTCCTTTAACCAAATTCCACTTAATCAAACATTCAAGATATGCAATAAAACTCAAATAATAAACATCACACAAGATAGAGAGAGACACCAGATATAACGTGGAAACCCAATGTGGAAAAAACCATGGAGAACAATCTCAAGTATATTCATGAGAACAAACCCAAAGGAGAATCATACCCCTTTACTGAGTACCAACCTTAGCTACAATTCATGAGCACCAACCCACAGGAGCTTCAAACCCCTTTGCTGAACACCAACCCAGATGTTGTTCGTGAGCACCAACTCACAGGAGCACCAACCCCTTTGCCAAGCACCAACCCAGCAATAATTCATGAGAATTAACCCACAGGAGCACCAACCCCTTTGTGTATACCACACACCTATCTCTCAATGTTTCTATCTTAACAAATGATAGATCAATACAACATCTCCTTCCTCTCTCTCACCTTTGCTCTTCTAAGCTAGATATAACAAATACAAATCATATTCATCTCTCACAATTGCTTTTCTAAGCTAGATATTACAATATCAAATCAACCTCTCACTTCCATATTACAAATGGCTTCTCAAGCCTTTATTTATAGCTTTCCAAATGACCTTTGGCCTTCCCCCTTTGTGACCCTTCAATCCTCATGGAAAATGGCACCAATCTTGGATGACCCTTCATATTCAAGCCTTTGAAAAGTCATGTGGTGACCCTTCATGACCAAAAACATCCTTCCCACTTTTGTCCTTATCTTTGGTGACTTTTCATATTCCTCAAAGTGTCCCTTCATGAGAAATTGCGCCCTTACTCTTTTGTCTTCACTTGGTGAATCTTGGTATTCCCCAAGATGACTCTTCATGGGAAAATGCATCCCATCCTTCTTTTGTCTTTATCTCGTGGCTCTTCGAATTCTCCATGGGCCCTTCTTTTGTCTCATATGCAACCAAAAATATATTCATTAATATTAAATAAATATTAACTCACATTAGCCAAGATAAACAACATTAAATGCAATGGGCAAGATAAACAACATTAAATGCAATGGGGACTTTATCATAAATAATATTAGACCTTTGACATCAATGACAATATTTTTAATAATCTCCCCTTTTGTCATTGATGGAAACCTCAATCCTAAAACTGCTGCATCCTGTCACCTACACATCCTATCATCTGAAAACATACAGTAACTCCCCCTTACTGTAGTAACTTTTACCTATTCCCTGTACTTATTTTCTACACTTGTACTTGTACTTATTATTCTCCCCCTTTGACATCAATGGAAAAGGGCCTATCTAGAGCTAACATTTAGATCCCCCTCAATTGATGTTGAACATCAATGGTAGGAAGTAATAGAAATTACTCCCAACTCCTCTCGTCGATCATTGAGAAGATATCTGATAATGCATATAAATCTTTACCTGTCCTTTGAGAATCTGCAATCAACTCATTTGAATATTTTCTTCTAATCTCACAACCTTCCACATGAAACTTTAAGGTGTATCCTTGAACACATATTTGATTTACACTCAATAGATTATGCTTACAAAACATTCTTAGCTTTTGTTCTACTAATACCAAACTTAAAATACCTTTTCTGGCTATCTTAGCAGTGGTTTTATCTTCGACTTTCACTATGCCGCCATTGATCTTCTTTTACTCTTATCTCCTGTCATATGCCTCAAACATCTGCTATCAACAAACCATGGCTGATCTTTATTTCTTACATGTAAAGCTATTTGCACCAACATAGAATCTTCAAGTTGTTTCTTTTGCCATGAACATGTCTGAACCTTCTTCCTGATGAATGAAGCTTTGAAACTCTGATCCTTCTTCTTGATGAAATCTGCATGAGTATTCTTTTCCTTCTTTCTGAAACTGTTAGCTCTTTTCAAAATTTTAATTTCTTATGACCATAATCATTTAAAACACTGCATATGCAAGAATCATTCTAATAGCCTCAAACCATAATACTGATGCAAAATTTTCTTCAAAAATATATTCCCTCAAAAGACATACAAATTAATTTGCTAGCTCACCTTCTTTTCATGCAACATAACTAAGACCCAATAACATCCACCATGATTCAATTTTTAAGTGTCTCCTTGAAGCCTAGAAGAGACACCCCACACAATAGGGTTCTAGAAATAAATCTCAAGAGATACCCACATCTCCTCTATTTCTTCCTTGATCTTCTTGTGTTTTTATTTTAGAATCCATTTAAGAATGTCTAACCTTTTTGACCTACTAACCTTATCATTTAAGATGTTTTTCATCTTCTTAACTTTTACAACTATCTTATCTTGATAAAGCTCATGCTCAAATGTATCAAGAGATTCTGCACAATCCTTCCTATTTGATTCTTTATCTATTATAGCAAGTAATTCATTCTCACTTTTAAACTCAACCTAATCAACCTTTACTATTTTAGGTCTCCAAACCTTAATTTGACTCTTCTTATATCTTTTAGGGGCTCTGTAACCTTTGACATACTTTGAAGATCTCTTTACTTGTTTTGGACATAATTTAGCAATATGGCTAACCTTATGACAACAAAAGCAAACAATATTTCTCATACCTTTTTCTTGAATGTGACTGAGATCTCCCTTTGACTGATTGATTCTCCTCATACAGTCGCTTTCCCTATGATCAACATGATGACAAACAAAACAATGACCATGAAAAGAATTTGAAAACTTAAAAGCATTGGGTTGCCTGATTGACTTCTTTGATTTTCCTTCAAAACCTGCATCCTTCTTTCCTTGGACCAATATTTCATGATCTTTCTCAACCTTGATTATAAGCTTCTCATGATTATCTTTTAAAGAACCTAACTCATCCTTCAACTGATTACACTCTTCTTCTTTTGATGTTAAAAATGAATTTGCAACCTCTAACTAATTCTTAAGATCCTGAATAAATATCTTATTTTCTTTTACTTCTATAGCCAACTTAGAATCCAAGATACAAACCTTTTCCTTAAGAGCCTCAACCACATATTTTAACTCGTGATTATCCTTCTTTAGCTGCTTGGCCATCTTATGCTTTTCTTTGATCTACATTCAAGCTATTAAACACTTTCTAAAGGAACCTACTCTGATACCAATTGTTAAGCACAGGATATACTGAGAGGGGGGTGAATAAGTATATCATATATCTTATAAATCTTTCCTTTAACCAAATTCCACTTAATCAAACATTCAAGATATGCAGTAAAACTCAAACAATAAACATCACACAAGATAGAGAGAGACACCAGATATAACGTGGAAATCTAATGTGGAAAAAACCACGGAGAACAAACTCAAGTATATTTGTGAGAACAAACCCATAAGAGCACCATACCCCTTTGTTGAGTACCAACCTCAGCTACAATTCATGAGCACCAACCCACAAGAGCTTCAAACCCCTTTTCTGAGCATGAACCCAACTACTATTCATGAGCACCAACCCATAAGAGCACCAACCCCTTTTTCGAGCACCAACCCAGCAACAATTCATGAGCACCAACCCACAGAAGCACTGACCCCTTTATGTATACCACACATCTATCTCTCAATGTTGCTATCTCAACAAATGATAGATCAATACATCTCCTTCCTCTCTCTCACCTTTGCTCTTCTAAGCTAGATATAACAAATACAAATCATATTCATCTTTCACAATTGCTCTTCTAAGCTAGATATTACAATATCAAATCAACCTTTTACTTCCATATTAAAAATGGCTTCTCAAGACTTTATTTATAGCTTTCCAAATGGCCTTTGGCCTTTCCCCTTTGTGACCCTTCAATCCTCATGGAAAATGGTACCAATCTTGGATGACCCTTCATATTCAAGCCTTTGAAAATTCATGTGGTGACCCTTCATGACCAAAAACTTCCTTCCCACTTTTGTCCTTATCTTTGGTGACTTTTCATATTCCTCAAAGTGTCCCTTCATGAGAAATTGTGCCCTTACTCTTTTGTCTTCACTTGGTGAATCTTGGTATTCTCCAAGATGACTCTTCATGGGAAAATGCATCCCATCCTTCTTTTGTCTTTATCTCATGGCTCTTCGACTTCTCCATGGGCCCTTATTTTGTCTCATATGCAACCAAAAATATATTCATTAATATTAAATAAATATTAACTCACATTAGCCAAGATAAACAACATTAAATGCAATGGGGAATTTATCATAAATAATATTAGACCTTTGACATCAATGACAATATTTATAATAATCTCCCCCTTTGTCATTGATGGCAACCTCAATCCTAAAACTACCACATCCTGTCACCTACACATCCTATCATCTGAAAACATACAGTAACTCCCCCTTACTATAGCAACTTGTACCTATTCCTTGTACTAATTTTTTGCACTTGTACCTATACCTATTATTCTCCCCCTTTGACATCAATGGAAAAGGGCCTATCTAGAGCTAACATTTAGATCCCCCTCAATTGATGTTGAACATCAATGGTAGGAAGTAATAGAAATTACTCCCAACTCCTCTCGTCGATCATTGAGAAGATATTTGATAATGCATATAAATCTTTACCTGTCCTTTGAGAATCTGCAATCAACTCATTTGAATATTTTCTTCTAATCTCACAACCTTCCACATGAAACTTTAAGGTGTATCCTTAAACACATATTTGACTTACACTCAATAGATTATGCTTACAAAACATTCTTAGCTTTGGTTCTACTAATACCAAACTTAAAATACCTTTTTTGGCTATCTTAGCAGTGGTTTTATCTTCGACTTTCACTATGCCACCATTGATCTTCTTTTACTCTTATCTCCTGTCATATGCCTCAAACATCTGCTATCAACAAACCATGGATGATCTTTATTTCTTACATGCAAAGCTATTTGCACCAACATAGAATCTTCAGGTTATTTCTTCTGCCATGAACATGTCTGAACCTTCTTCCTGATGAATGAAGCTTTAAAACTCTGATCCTTCTTCTTGATGAAATCTACATGAGTATTCTTTTCCTTCTTTCTGAAATTGTTAGCTCTTTTTCAAAATTTTAATTTCTTATGGCCATAATCATTTAAAACACTGCATATGTAAGAATCATTCTAATAGCCTCAAACCATAATATTGATGCAAAATTTTTTTCAAAAATATATTCCCTCAAAAGATATAAAAATTAATTTGCCAGCTAGCCTTCTTTTCATGCAACATAACCAAGACCCAATAGCATCCACCATGCTTCAATTTTTAGAAGTGTCTCCTTGAAGCCTAGAAGAGACACCCCACACAATAGGGTTCTAAAAATAAATCTCAAGAGATTCCCACATCTCCTTTGTTTCTTCCTTGATCTTCTTGTGTTTTTCTTTTAGAATTAGTTTAAGCATGTCTAACCTTTTTGACCTACTAACCTTATAATTTATGATGTTTTTCATATTCTTAACTTTTGCAACTATCTTATCTTGACAAAGCTCATGCTCAAATGTATCAAGAGATTCTGCACAATCTTTCCTATCTGATTCTTTATCTACTGTAGCAAGTAATTCATTTTCAATTTTAAACTCAACCTAATCAACCTTTACTATTTTAGGTCTCCAAACCTTAATTTGAATCTTCTTATATCTTTTAGGGGCTCTGTAACCTTTGACATACTTTGAAGATCTCTTTACTTGTTTTGGACATAATTTAGCAATATGGCCAACCTTATGACAACAAAAGCAAAAAATATTTCTCATACCTTTTTCTTGAATGTGACTGAGATCTCCCTTTGACTGATTGCTTCTCCTCATATACTCTCTTGCCCTATAACCAACATGATGATAAACAAAACAACGGCCATGAAAAGAATTTGAAAACTTAAAAGCATTGGGCTGCCTGATCGACTTCTTTGATTTTCCTTCAAAACCTGCATCCTTCTTTCCTTGGACCAATATTTCATGATCTTTCTCAACCTTGATTATAAGCTTCTCATTATTATCTTTTAAAGAACCTAACTCATCCTTCAACTGATTACACTCTTCTTCTTTTGATGTTAAAATTGAATTTGCAACCTCTAACTAATTTTTAAGATCCTGAATAAATATCTTATTTTCTTTTACTTCTATAGCCAACTTAGAATCCAAGATACCCACCTTTTCCTTAAGAGCCTCAACCACAAATTTTAACTCTTGATTCTCCTTCTTTAGCTACTTGGCCATCTTATGCTTATCTTTGATCTACATTCAAGTTGTTAAACCCTTTCTGAAGGAACCTGCTCTGATACCAATTGTTATGCATGGGATATACTGAGAGGGGGGGTGAATCAGTATATCATATATCTTATAAATATTTCCTTTAACCAAATTACACTTAATCAAACATTCAATATATGCAATAAAACTCAAATAATAAACATCACACAAGATAGAGAGAGACACCAGATATAACGTGGAAACCCAATGTGGGAAAAACCACGGAGAACAATCTCAAGTATATTCGTGAGAATAAACCCACAAGAGCACCATACCCCTTTGTTGAGTACCAACCACAGCTATAATTCATGAGCACCAACCCACAATAGCTTTAAACCCCTTTGCCGAATACCAACCTAGCTACTATTCATGAGCACCAACCCATAAGAGCACCAACCCCTTTGTCGAGCACCAACCTAGCAAAAATTCATGAGCACCAACCCACAAGAGCACCAACCCCTTTGTGTATACCACACACCTATCTCTCAATGTTACTATGTCAATAAATGATAAATCAATACAACATCTCCTTCCTCTCTCTCACCTTTGCTCTTCTAAGCTAGATATAACAAATATAAATCATATTCATCTCTCACAATTGCTCTTCTAAGCTAGATATTATAATATCAAATCAACCTCTTACTTCCATATTACAAATGGCTTCTCAAGCCTTTATTTATAGCTTTCCAAATGACCTTTGGCCTTCTCCCTTTGTGACCCTTCAATCCTCATGGAAAATGGTGCCAATCTTAGATGACCCTTCATATTCAAGCCTTTGAAAAGTCATGTGGTGACCCTTCATGACCAAAAATATCCTTCCCACTTTTGTCCTTATCTTTGGTGACTTTTCATATTCCTCAAAGTGTCCCTTCATGAGAAATTGTGCCCTTACTCTTTTGTCTTCACTTGGTGACTCTTGGTATTCCCCAAGATGACTCTTCATGGGAAAATGCATCCCATCCTTCTTTTGTCTTTATACTATGGCTCTTCAACTTCTCCATGGGCCCTTCTTTTGTCTCATATGCAACCAAAAATATATTCATTAATATTAAATAAATATTAACTCACATTAGCCAAGATAAACAACAATAAATGCAATGGGGCCTTTATCATCAATAATACTAGACCTTCGACATCAATGATAATATTTCCAACATTACTCTAATTTGAAACTCAAGATGAATTAATAAATGTTTGGGTATTAGATATAGGTGCCACTAAACATATGACATAATGATGAGACTTCAAAACATATGATATAAAACACATAAAAAAATAAACAATCATTCATTTTCACATAATGAAATAACCATTAAGAAGGCAAAATATTGAAGTTTTACTGAGAAAAGGTGTTCTTACAATGGAAACAAGATAGAAATATGTGTCTTTGCTTTGAAAAATGTGTCAATACAAAGTGTGTTTCTCAATGTTGTGACTGAGAAAAAATGAGTTACAATGCCTTTTTTTCTTATACAGCTCCAAAATAGACAAAAAAAACACTAATAATATCCTGAACAACACATTCAAACTATTACATAAAGTAGTGGGCCAAGTTGTCTAATAACTAGTCTAAGATAAACATTAACTTTATCATTTTTTAAAAATATTTTAGTGGCCACCATGTAAAGGTCCCTCATTTCTCTTTTAGATGAACAGATCCATATATTTTTTCTTCATAAGCAAGGGGTATGTTACTTGTGACCTTTAAAATATTTACATTTACATCTCCTATTCCTTTCAATTTGACTCCATGTACAATAGATAGTGAGTGAATCTGCCCAATACCCACAACAACACCATCAAATAGATCCAACACCTAAACTTTATCCCCTTCTTATAGTTTATCAAAAGATTATCTACCAAAAAAAATACACATTATATTGAGATATAAAACACACATTATATTGTAAAAATAGAGAAGGGTAACAGTCACATACAAAGTTGTAGAGGAAATTCAAATTGATTCTAAGTTCTTTGATGACTTGAGAAAAGGGGATTCATAAGATGTTGATATAAATTTAGGATATGGCAGAGTTGAAGTGAGTCAAAGGGAGAAGATTTTGTCTATCAATTGTCTTTTGAATATTGGAGTTGGTTATGCATGAAGCTAAGATGGAAGAGTGCCGTTCCCAATGATATAAAGACTTTGTTTCAATACTGACCCAATATCAAAAGACATTCTACTTATCATTATTTATGGTTGATAAGTCCCACAATTCTAATTTGGGAACTCTAGAAGGAACAAAATATAAGATTGTTCCAAGATAAGGAAATGAGTCTCAAATCCCTCCAAAACAAGATTGAAGCAAGTATTATGGAAATAGTTAACAAAAAAATAAACTATATTAAGTTAAAAGAACATTTTAAGCATAAATAATGACAAAACATTAGGATAGATAACTGACAACTATTATATTACCTCAACTAATTCAACACAACTATGATGATTGTGTTACACACTCTTATCCAGTTCATCATGATCACTATCAATATCGGCAACTCTATTGACATCATGAAGGCATTTTTGTTTTCCTATTTCTTTAATAAAATTGATCTACATGTGGTTTAACTATCATGCAAAAAAATATACAAAGCATTCGATAGTCAAGTAAAGAATGTAAGCTATAGATTTATCCAAAAGAACATTTTATAGATCACTCCAACAATAAATAAATTGGGTTGGATTCTCCTACGCTCATATTTCAATAATCTACATATTAATATTCATTTGTATATATAATTTCCAAAAAATAAGAAATGATATCAATAGAGCCTCTTAGCTTAGTTGAATCCCTAGATTTATGTTCATTCCATGCAAAAATTATAGGGTTAACAGAGGCAACCAACTATGAAAATTACTGAGTGAAACTAAATATGCAACTCATTACCTATTGGTACCATTCATTTGATTTGACATGATCTAGAGAGGTTCCTACTAGGAATTTAATAGATGGTTTTGAAATCTTTATTGATGAACAATATTTCCACTTCATCCCACTCTTAGATTTACTAGGTCGATCTAGTGCTGCCATATAATTGACAATATCTTTTGCACTTGCTTCTCTATTATTGTTTTCCACCTAAAACACAATGTCAATTTCAACATATAGTTATTTCAATAAAAAATAAAAATAAATAACACAATGTAAATTGAACCAAAAATCCATACACTTACTATAAATTTGTCCAATTTGGCCTACAACCTGCCTTGGCCAAATGTGTATCTAGCCCTCGCATTATCTCTTGCTCTCTTGCCTCTATTACTCTTTGCCAAATATTTTTTGAAATGCATACTTTGTTTCAATGCCTCCCACTATTTGGGAAATAGAGTGGATTCTAACCTATCTTTTCGCTCCATGATTATTTTTTTGCAATTGTATCTAAAAATTGTTCATTAAAATTCTCATCTTTTGCTTGTATTATTTTCTAGAGATTTATCCACTAGTAGTCTCAAAATAATTTTCCATTTTTTATATAACATTTTCCATAGTTCATGGATCTTTCTCTACAAAAATTGATTTGAAAATATCCAAATGGGCCCTACATCTTACACCCAACTCAGAGGCCCACTTTGCAACATTTGGCCCAATGGGCTCACCATCTCTCAATACCTTAACCAAGAATAGATTCTTACCTTCTAATTTTATTTATTTTTCATATATATACAAATCTTGACTCAATATTTATCTTTTAACATAAGTAGACACATCTTCTATTAAACCACTACCAGTATTTTTGGTTGATTTACTAGTTCCATCAAAAGTTCTAAATGCAACAGGTGTACTCTGAGGCATAAAAAATGCAAGCAATATTTCTTCATGAATTTAATTAACCATAAATTCATGCTCCTTGGCCACATCAGGTGTGGCATGAGTAGGTAAATCAATACTAGTCTCCACAGATTTCACTTCAAACACATCCTTTAACACTGAATAAATCATATGCAGACCTGTTGTTCCTTTGCTCTATTTTTTTTCAATAATATCTCTTAGACTTTATGTTAAGAGATCATCACAAAATTTAAAATCACCATGTGATATATTAGGGTGCACATCACCATGTGTTATATCAGGTTGCACATCACCATATGCTATATCAAGCTACACATCATCAAAACTATTATTTTCACCAATTACATTTGTTGAATCACAAATGCATTGGCTTCTACGAGATGGTGGCACTATATCTTTTCTTTCCTTTTTTTATTTATTTGATTTTTTTTCACTCTTTTTCTTTCCTATAAAATAAAAAAATAGCATATTATGTCTTATATACATATATCTCTTGCCTATAAAATTTCATTAAACATTATTAAACAAATAATATACTACTTAGTTGATTTACAGATTGCCTATTTGTCAAACCAAGACACAATAAATATTCATTATTCTTGGCCACTTTTTCTCTACAAAATCACTCATAATTTTTCAATGAAATTTCAACATTATGATCACTATCATCGACTAATTTTTGCCTTACATTCTTTTTCCTCATTTCCTGAAGTTCAAATAAACAATAATGTATAAATCAACAACTTGAATTACTTAAAAAAATTTGAGTTCATAAATTAAAATGGAAACTTAAAATAGAATTTAGTTTATAGATTAAAAAGAATTTGTAGTCAAAAACCAAGATGTTTACAATTACAGGTATCAGACTATCAATATGACTATCCCTTGTTTCAAATGGATATTGACACTTATGAATCATAATCACTCATGTTTATATCCTCTTGATTTTCTTCCTCATCCTCATCTATGACATGCAATACATTTTCTCTCCCAATCTCTTCATTGGTAATAAAAATATCTTCTTCAAACACTCCATCATCATCTTCATCCACTTCTTTGAATGTTTCTTGTAAATTAACATATTACTCGTCAAGGATTATATCGATAACTTCCATGAATTTTCATTTGGAATGAGACTTTATTTTAATGACATATGACCATCTTGGGCTTCTTACATCATCAATTATAAATGATTGGTTCATTTGAAGAGGGGAAACATATGACTCATCTATCTCTGATAAAATTTATCCTATATTTACACGTACAAATCCATACTCATCAAATTGTACTATGGATGGTTAGAACCACTTAAATTTTAATAATATAGGACTATTTTCACCAAAATCCACTTGAATAATTTCTTGGATGAATCCAAATAAAAATTATTTTCACCAAAATCCAATTGAATAATTTCTTAGATGAATCCAACATAAAATTTCTTTTTAGTTTTGTGAAGAAATTCAGCATTAACAACACAATCACAATTTTTCTTTCCTTTATATTTTTCTTCCACTCTTAAATGACTACCATAGGCCCACATTCCACTAAAATGCATATACCATAAATGTGGATATTGTGAAAGATCATTTTCCTCCATTTTTATATCTTGACCTTCTTCTTTTGCATCACTGACTGCATTAGCAATCCATTCTTCAAATTTTGGAAAAGAATCACCTCCAATAAAATAATGACATCTACACTTTTGAGGTTGATGTTACATCCAAGCTTGATTATATTCTTCATATTTTCTACATAGAATATTAATGCACAAATAGTAGTATTTATAATATAAATGTTTAAATGCAATTGAGTAAATAAATTATTGTGTAAATTCTTTTTACCTATGCCGCTTATCAAATGAACATGTGTTTTAAAGAGTATAGGCATGTATCACACTTCTTAATGCGATATCTTGAAGTGACATCCTTGCCTTCTAATACTTCATGTGTAACTCTCTCATATTCATCATCATCCCATATATATTGATTGACATTTTTAAAATCCTTCATATATTCTATGAAAAATCCCATGGCCTCTTGCATTGAATATCCCTTAGACATGTTGCCTTTTAGTTTTTCCCTAGTACAAACAAATTTTTTCAAAACCTTCATATATCATTCTATAGGATACATCCATCTCATTCTTACTGGGCCACAATTCTCTAATTCATATTCTAGATGTATCAAAAGATGCATAGAAATGTTAAAGATTGTTGGTGGAAATTCCCACTCCAATAGACAAAAGACTTCAACAACCTCCTCCCTCAAACTATCAATGTTTGAAGGATCTAATAAATGTAAACTCATTCTCTTTAATATTAGGCCCAACCTTATAATTGCCAATTTTGGTCCCTTTGCCAAACTTGATATATTTACCACAATAGGCAATATATTCTTGATTATGACATGATAGTCATGGGTCTTGAGCCCTCTTAAGCCATTAATGTCAGTTTGGCTTCTAATACTAATACTTACATATCCAATGGGAAAGTGAGTGTAGGACATCAACTGTAAGAATTATGCATGTTGATCCTCTGTCCAAACATAAGGAGAACTAGGTTTTCTATATTTTTCATCATAACATTTTTCAACACAAAGATTTTGATGAATATTTAGTTTTTAAAAGTCTTCACATGATGAAATAGTATCAAAATCACTAGAAAGAGTTTTTATAATAGTATAGGCTATATTTTTCTTAGTATGCATAAATTCAACATTATTCCTAATGGATATATCATTAAAGTATGGCAAATTATAGAATATGCACAACCATTTTACACTACATTCATTACATGGATCATATCTACTATAGCAATCCCATCATTTTCAATAAATGACATTATTTTTTGTCCATTCTCAATAATGTAATCACTTGTTATTAGCAATGGTGCTTCATGATTCTCTTCTTGACCATTGAAGTGTGTTTTTTGTCGATGATATGGATGATAAATTTTAAGGTAAGCACAATGTCAACAATAAATACACTTACACAAACTTTTTAAATGCTTCACAAAATCCTTAAAGTTGCAAGCAGGACATCCATGGTATCCATGAACACTAAGACCAGACAATGTACCGTATATAGGAAGATCATGAATCATAAACAATAATGAAGATCTTAAAGTGAATTTTATTGAATGACCATCCCTTAAAGATTGAATTGGTTCAATTCCTTTCCACAATTCCATTAGCTCATCATATAATGGCTCTAGATAAGCATCAATTGTATTTGAAGTCACACTTTGCTTTCTTGGTATAATCAATGATAACATTAAGAAAAATGGTTTAGTTGCTAACCATGGAGGAAAGTTATAATTTATTAAAAACACTAGCCAAGTGAACCATTTATTACTTTGATGTAAGAATGGGTTCACCCTATCTAGATCCAAACCCAATCTTATATTATGAGGATCTTGAGAAAAATTAGGCCATCTATTATCAAATTCCATCCACATATTAGAATCAGGCACATGCCATTGTTTTCCATCAGTGATCTTATTTTAGGAATGCTATTGTATAAGTTTATCAGTCTTTGCACCTATACATTTGGAGTAATCATGAGATTATCAAAAATTGGCAAAGAATCTTTCTAGCAACCACAACTAATTTCAACCCTTGTTTATACCTCACTTCATGACATTTCAGACATTCACTCTCACTTCTAAGTTTATTATGAAATAATACACAATAATTCACACATGTGTGGATGTTTTCATACCCTAAGCCTAGCTTAGTGATTTAGTTTTTACATTGACTTCATTTTGTTGGAAATGTGGAGTCAGGTGATAACAATGAACTTAATCATGCCAATAACTGATCTACACTCTCATTTGTCCAACCAAACACCACTTGCAAGTTAATAATTTGAAGGATTGAAATTACTTAACTTTCAATTAGGATACACAGGCTTTAAATCATGCTCCATCAAATTAGCCTAATCATCATTTAGACCCTCATTCAACATCTATCAACATCAAACCCTTAGTCTAACATTGTTGCCTTTTCATCTATGTTTGGTGCCACTTCATCTATGTTTTTTGCCTCTTCAACTCTCACACTCTAAAATTCTATCATATCTTCATAATAATTATAATCCCAAGGTCTTATACTACTATGCCCGTATCTTATCATATGCCAATAAATCAGATTTCTTTTTCTCACCTTTCTACCAAGAAAATCATTACATGGACATGGATATTTGTCCATGTCCCTCTCATTGGATAATCTCTCATCAAATTCATGGTACTAATATGTATTCAACCTTCGACATCGATCCATCTATAATGTTCTACACATAGTAGCAGCAATATTTTGAGGAAAAAATCAGCAAACCAAAAGTTCAAGATTTTTTCAAAATATCGAGAAAAAATCATATTTTTTAAAAAATGTAAAAAATTGTAGACTAAAAGACAAAAACTATTTTCTTAATATAAAAGCATTTCCATAGCAATAGAGTTATAGAGAGAAAATAAAATTGAGATTTTAACTAATGAATTGTAAAAAATAGATTTTTGTAGTTTATATTCAAATTATTGATTACATTACATTACTCATCTTTCAAACTCAAAGCATTACTTCACATTGCATAACTAATAACTAGATGTTGATAGATGACAAAATTTAAATTACAATATGGTTTTTACAAAGTCAACATAAGAATTTATGCAATTACTTCACATTGCATAACTAATAACTAGGAACAACTGGCAATTACATTTGTTTGTCATGGCATTCCATGAGACCACATTTATTTGAGGCATTTTTTCAAATAGTTTACTACCTTGTCTATGATACCACATTTTTCATACATGTATACCAAAGAATTTTATCAAACAGTTCACTACCTTGTTTCTATGGCTAAAAGCCTAAAACAAATGCTTTCAAACAAGCTATGGATGCTTGGAAAAAATATATCAAAGTATAATAGTAAGTAATAGTAAAGACAAGGCAGTGAACTAGTTGAATAAATGCCTTAAATAAATGTTGTCTCATGATGATGGAATTCCATGACAATCCATAACAATTCACTTTTCATGGCATTCCATCACCATGAGACCACATTTCTTTAAGGCATTTTTTCCAAAGTTTATAAAATTCATCCTAGGAGTCCATATCCTTTTAAAATTATTTGAGAAGTCATCATAAGCATCCCATATCATGTCCATATGAAATACATATGTATTTTGATCATTTATATGTTTTTATTTCTTACCATAGCCCTGTAGTAGATTCAAATTACTTTGGCGGGTGTGAAAGAACCAAAAGAAGTGAAAAGATAGTTATTGCTTCTCCACAACATGTAGGAACTTCACTTTTGGTGTTGTGGTATATAAATACTGGTTACCATGGCCCTACAGAGGTCTCAAAAGTAATTGGTGGGTTAATGGTAAGAGCTTGAGTAACATATAATATTTTATCAAGACCTTGTGACAAATAAAATGTTGACCTACAATGATGTGGTAAGAGCAAATAGTAAAGGTTCACCGCAGCCCCATGATGGACAAAAAGATAAATGGCAGTATGGTGGTAAGGGCTAAATCAAGTGCCATGTTATGTCCACCCAATTATTTTCATCATTCCTAATATCTAATGATTGTATAAGACAAGGTTGACCTTGGTGGTCCCTCAAGATTCCTCCACCATCTACTATTATTAGATTACCTTATTTGATACAACTCTATTTTTTGGATTTTTTAGTTGGTACATGATCTTTTTTTTTATTAGGAAAAAATCATAATTTCATATTTAAAAATAATAAATTGGATAATATCAAATGCATCTAAAAGCATACCATAGATATGAAATACATGGATATAACCATGTAAAAAACCCAAACATAGAAAGAGTTGAAGTGTCAGATACTCAAAGAAAAACAAACCAATATAAAAAATTGTTTATCAAGTAGACAAGAAAGATGTTAAAGGTAAATAAGTATCCTTACCAGATTAGTCTCATCTAACTAAGTGTTAGAGTGAGCATTCACATTCATTCATAGAGTTAAGTTTGATTTGGAGTGTTTTTTTATAATTGTTGGATTATTTTCTTTTTGTACATGAATAATATTTTGTTGTGTATTTATTTAGACAATCCACCTATAATTTTATTGATCACAACAATCAAATAATTTTTGTGAAACTAACTCATTAGCCTATTTAGCATCACATATCATGTCCATGTGAAAGACATTTGTATTTTGATCATTGATGTGTTTTTTATCTCTTACCTAGCCCCATCATACATTCAAATAGATTTGGTAGGTGTACAGGAACCAAAGTAAGTAAAAAGATAGTTACCACTTCTTCACAACATGTAGGAACTTCACTTGCGATGTTGTGGTATATAGAGACTAGTTACTGTGGTCCTATAGAGGTCTCAAAAGTAATTTGTGGGTTGGTGACAAGAGTTTGAGTAGTATATAATATTCCACTATGATCCTATGGCAAATAAAATGTTGACTTACAATGATATGATAAAATCAAATAGTAAAGGTTTACCATAGCCCCATGGTGGACAAGAAGATAAATAGCGGTATGGTGGTAAGGGATAAAATAAGTTCCATGTTGTGTCCACCCAATTATTTTCATCATTCCCAATATTCAATGATCATAAAAGACAAGGTTGACCTTGGTGGTCCCTCAAGATCCCTCTATCACCTACTATTATTATATTACCTTATTTGATACAATTCTATTTTTTGGATTTTTTATTTGTTACATGAGCTTTATTTTCCTTAAGAAAAAATCATAATTTCATATTTAAAAATAGGAAATTGGATAATATCAGAGGCATCTAAAATCATACCATAGGGATGAAATACATGGATATAACCATCCAAAAAACCCAAACATAGAAAGAGTTGAAGTATAAAGTACTCAAAGAAAAACAAACCAATATAAAAAAATGTTTGTCAAGTAGACAAGAAAGATGTTAAAGGTAAATAAGTATCCTTACCACATTAGTCTCATCTAACTAAGTGTTAGAGTGAGCATTCACATTCATTCATAGAGTTAAGATTGATTTGGAGTGTTTTTGTTATAATTGTTGGATTATTTTCTTTGTGTACACGAATAATATTTTGTTGTGCATTTATTTAGAGAATCCACCTATAATTTTATTGATCACAACAATCAAATAATTTTTGTGAAACTAACTCATTAACCTATTTAGCATCACATATCATGTCCATGTGAAAGACATTTGTATTTTGATCATTGATGTGTTTTTTGTCTCTTACCTAGCCCCATCGTACATTCAAATAGATTTGGTAGGTGTACAAGAACCAAAGTAAAAAGATAGTTACCACTTCTTCACAACATGTAGGAACTTCACTTGCGATGTTGTGGTATATAGAGACTGGTTATCGTGGTCCTATAGAGGTCTCAAAAGTAATTTGTGGCCTGGTGACAAGAGTTTGAGTAGTATATAATATTCCACTATGATCCTATGGCAAATAAAATGTTGACTTACAATGATATGATAAAATCAAATAGTAAAGGTTTACCATAGCCCCATGGTGGACAAGAAGATAAATAACGGTATGGTGGTAAGGGATAAAATAAGTTCCATGTTGTGTCCACCCAATTATTTTCATAATTCCCAATATTCAATGAGCATAAAAGACAAGGTTGACCTTGGTGGTCCCTCAAGATCCCTCTACCACCTACTATTATTATATTACCTTATTTGATACAATTCTATTTTTTGGATTTTTTATTTGTTACATGAGCTTTTTTTTCCTTAAGAAAAAATAATAATTTCATATTTAAAAATAGAAAATTGGATAATATCAGAGGCATCTAAAATCATACCATAGGGATGAAATACATGGATATAACCATCCAAAAAACCCAAACATAGAAAGAGTTGAAGTATAAAGTACTCAAAGAAAAACAAACCAATATAAAAAAATGTTTGTCAAGTAGACAAGAAATATGTTAAAGGTAAATAAGTATTCTTACCACATTAGTCTCATCTAACTAAGTGATAGAGTAATAATTAACACTCATTCATAGAGTTAAGTTTGATTTGGAGTGTTTCATTATAATTGTTGGATTGTTTTCTTTGTATACACAAACAATATTTTGTTCTATATTTATTTAAACAATCCATCTATAATCTGATTGATCACACCAATCAAATGGTTTTTGTGAAACCAACTCATTATCCTATTTAGTAGTCTTTCCTTATTTTTCAACATGTCAAATCCAATGCTTGTAGTGATATGATAAATAGTGAAGGGATGCCAAAGGATCTTGTGGTCCCATGATGGTCAGATCAAAGGTTGATGGTAACATGGTATGAGGTATAATGGGTAACATGTATCTCACCATCCCATGATGATGTTTATTAAGGCTTATAGGGTGGTGGTAAGTGGTAAAATATGTTGTATAACCATCTAAAATCTCCCATAGTCCCATGATAGATCTAAATAGGTCTTACAGTGATGCAGTAAAGTATTAAATGCTAAAATGACTATATCACCACCTTGTAGTGGTTATCATTGATGTCTATGATTGAAATGCCTACCCAACCATTAGATTGGACCAAATCAAAGATATATGTTTAAAAGACTTGAATTCCAAGATTTATCAATTTCATGGCATGAACTAGAGTAATGGTGAAATGATCAGCTTTGTAGTAGAATAAAATTTGGAATTTATTTGTATTTCATCATTCAATCAAATTCAGTGGTGATTGTAGATGACAAATTCAAGATTTGTGTGTGCACTTTGGCCATATTCTAACTAGGTAAGTCTACCTCATCACTCTCTTCATAAAAGCTTGTATTTATTTTGTTCTTTATTTTCAATTGGTTTGGTAGAGAAAGTGACTATCAAAACCCTAGTTCATAAAATCATCAAACTATGGCACCTAATAAATCTGAGTCTGAAAGTAAGAGCATTGAACCCCCTATTCCTAAGAATCAATCCCTTCAAAAGTCACTTCTAGAAAATTTGCCAAATTTAGTTGACAAAGGGTATAAGAAACTATTCAAGGATGTAGTAAAGGGGTGTTGGGATGCTAGAGTCCTTATCTTAGGATGGAACCTTTTTTTGTATTTTTGTCAAAAGAAAGATGGATAAGGACCAGTTGCAAACACATATAATTTGAATTTGGATAATATTGTGGTGCTAAATGTATTCATTTATGTGGATTTGATTAGGATATTGGCACAACACTATCATCCAGCCACCAACACTATTAGGTTTCCAAATGGGTCACCATTAGTGGTCATGGATAGAAATGCAATCATTGAATACTTCATGCTCAACAAGCAAGACCTCACAAAAGTTGACTTGAAGAAGAGTGAACAAGAATATACTAGTCTAAGAAATACATAAGAGTGATGATTTACCCATGTACATGAGGAAAGGGGCTGACAATAAAAGGATTTTAATCCCAACCACTACAATTGAGCCTTTTCTAGTTGATGACTTTGTTGTGTATTTCAAAAGGACATATTTTTTTTTGTGTCAAGTGCTAGGAATTGATGCCCAAGATAAAATTCCAGTTGGCATGATGATGATGGACATGATAATATAGAACTTAGAGGTTAATGTTGAGTATTATTTTGCATAATTTATTGAGAAGAAATTGCATGATGGGTTTTTACAAATAAGGGAGAATAAGACACCTATGGAGTTAAAATATTATTCTTTGTTGTGTCATTTAATTTTGTATCAGAACAGAAGGAATTGGCCCAATAGGATGGACTTGAGCATGATTTATCAAAAGAGACTTGAGCATGGACTTGAGCATGATTTATCAAAAACTTTAAATTCTAAGGTATTGATGAAATGAACCTCATAAAAACCACAACCCTTTCATCTTCTTATAGTTTAGTCTCACCTTGTGCTTGTTTATCTATTCTTGCTTCTAGTTTTTGTGCTTCTATTTCTTGACCAAAAAGGGGTTGATCAACTTCATCTTACTCTACCATATGCCTCAAAATATTGGCCACCTCTTTAGAGTCACCAAGTCCTTCAGTCATTTCATATGGAACCAGTGGAGAAAAATCATCAGTCTTTTGCCTTTTGGTAGGTGGTGAATTAGGAACAACTAGATCTTACACTAACATTACATCTAGACTAAGTTCTTGAATCATAATTCCTATTGGATTTTTGATAGGGAGGTTGGTAGCCTTTTTAGGTTTCTTCTCAGACTTACCATATATTTTTAAAAAATGATCAATTATCAAATCTATTCTTTTCAAAGAATCCTCTTCAAAAAAAAATCCTAAAAAATTAGGGCTTTATTTTCTTTTGTCATCCTCAATCTTCTTCAAAATTTCCCATTTTATTTTCTTATTATATACCTCTTGAAAAGTGACACAATTTTTTATCACATCCTCATCAAAATTGATTTGATGGGATATCCCCATCCTAGTAAGGATGACTTGTCTAAAAAAGTTCATGTGATCCTTTGGATTACAAACCCTTTTTGTCCCTAATTTTATAGAATATTTAGCCTTTAAATAGGCTTGCAACTTCTCCAAGGTATCTATACCAATTTACCATTCACCAAACATAGTGGAATATGGAATAAATGTGCCCTTATTTTGTTTTTTCATTAACATCTTTCTCCATCCAGAGCATCTACCACATGAATTCAAGGAAAGCAATTCTATTTGGCACAAATTTTGGCAACACATGGGGTGGCTTAGTATACCCATATACTCTGATTATAGATGGTCAAGCAAGAAATACCAATCAAAAAATTTATGTTTGTGACCCTGTTCTATCCTATGAGCAAGAGGCCTCAACATTTCTCTAACCTCTTTGGTCAATCTAGGAAAAAAGCTACCAAGGGAAGTCATTATTCTGATTGAGAAATTATCATGGAACACAACATAATTATAGTTCTGACAATGAGTGTCCCATTTGTAATGCTAACACTATGTAGGCAATCTCTATCTCTTTTGATAAATCATAGTGATGCTCAAGTTTTTGACAACCTATTCTAAACACAATAATATAAGTGGCCTAATGATTTCATAGTGTACCAATGGGAGAATTAGTATTTGATAACTAAAGAATGAGTAGGCCAAGTATACAGAGGAGCAATGAGCAACAATATGGCATCAACATGACACCAACAAACCTTAGACATCTTCCTATTTTGTCTTTTTCTTATTTTTATGCTTTCCAATATGTATTCAAAATATATTTGGTGGTCTTTTTAAGACTTGTCAAAAAGTATATGTTGTAATAGGTCATATTAAGGGGTGGGTATATGAAAAGTTATTTTTTAGAATGTGAAAGATCTGAAGCTTGTAGCTTCCTTCACCCCTATAATAAGGAAACCAAGACCTTGGGAAAGCTCTCTATGAATTTGATTTTGGAAAAAGGCATTATACAGCCTGCTCTTAAAAGATATATCAATAAAAGCAAACCACATTTCTCTAGTGTCATATATCCAGCTCTCAATTACTTATTGAATATTCATGTTATACTTTATTTGGTTGTCTTCATTTTTGTTTCTCCTTGTTATTTGAATTAAGATATCAAGTATATGTTTAGTTCTTCAAAACACATTTTCTATTTTTAGGTGGTTTATCTAATTGGGTTTCCTCAAGTAGGGATTAAATTATATTGAATAGATCATTGTAACTTAGAGGATTCAATTTGTATAATTAAAAAGAGTCAGGTAATAATAATATTGCATGTCTATGCTACTCATAGACAATCCCATGCCAATTAATTCAAGTTGTAGTTAGATAAAAAGCACAAATCTTTTTGTGAATAAACTCCATTACCCAATTATTGAGAAAGGCACTGATCAATTCTTCTCCAATATCATTTCCTTGTATCATATTCAAACATTCCAATTTTATTTCTATTGTGTAAGACTAGGAGTAATAGTAGAATAGAAAACTAAAAAAATATAATTCAAATCATATGCCAGTTTGGATTAGGGTGAATTGGATGATTCAATTGACAAAATTACATAAATCCCTTAATCTACTCTAAAGTCACCAATAAATTTGAGGAGTAATTAATCATTGGTGAATATAAGGTAACACCCACTTGGGTAAAGCAGAGCCTAAAGTGTAGATAATCCTAACCACTTGGGTTGATTTTTTTAGTTGGCCAAATTGGTTTCATAACCTAATATTAAAGCTTGGCATCCTTTTAAGGTTTTGCATACTGTAAATTTGAGAACCAACATAAGGGTTTATAAATTTTAAGAAAGGTAGCTCGCATAGATCCACATGATGCCAATGTATTTATCAAGATGGGTGAGTTATTAATATCATCAGACCCTATCATAACCTTATATTCTCTTAAGATAGTAAAATCTCTTCTGAAGAAGAGTAGAGAAGAAATACCCATTGAATTATTACACAATATTGGGGTTTTTCATGTTGAGTGTGATGAAATAGAGTTGGCTCAACAAAATTTTATGGAGGCATTAGGAAATAACATTTAGGTTGAATTCATAAATAAAAGCCCCAGTACCAATTATGTAGTTTTTTATATGCACTTTAAGGATATAGAATTTATCTAATGACTAGAAGAAGGTGGTGTTTCACTTGAGTTACAAGTTCAATTCCCATATGCTCCAAAATGTGTAGAGGAAACTAATGAAAAATTAGTCCCCTAAACCTAAACTACCTATATCATTCTGGTACTTAGTTGCCTATGTAACTACTATAAGTTACCAATCAAAAAGCTATAGATTTTGTGTTTAATGTAATGAGGGTTTTGAATTACCTTTGAATTCAATATAGAGGGTATCCCCAAATTTGACTTCACTAAAAAGGGCCTCATCAACTTCAAATTCTTTGAAGCAAACTCTGAATTCCTTGCCTACCTTTTTAGAAGTCTCCATATCCTCTCCAAACAAAATTTATCACCCATGCAAGTAGCTTCTATAACCAAAAACTCCTCAATTTTAGGATAATACTAAATAAATAAATGAGGAAATATTTAATGAAAAATGAATCATGTGTAATACACTCACACCAATTTTTTTAAAAATTTTGTCTAATTTTTATTTGTGTGAGTAATTATTTAGTCATTTTTATTTATATGACTAAATAATTTTTTAGTTGATGACCAAATTAGTCATTTATTTACTCATTTATAGTTGAGTTACAAAAAATTAGTAGAATTTAGATATATTTAGTTTATGTGACTAAAAATTTTAATCATGTATTCATTTATTTGCCAAATTCTATTAGTGACATGTTTTTAGCCAAGATGCAAATGGAAGAAAAATCCATGCAAAAGAAGGAGGTATAGATAATCCTAAAGATTTACCTATTTTAAATTAGTTGAGGATGAAGAATATAAATATGCAAATGAACAAGTGAGACCTAGTTCTCTCAAAAGGAGAAGGCCATGAGTTTGGATATATGGTAGAAAAGTGATGCATTTTTTATGCATGTTTTAGGTTTGAAAACTTGGTAGGTGCATTGGTGCATCAAGTAGTGAAATGACTTCATTAGAGATATGATTAGTCCACTTGTGTCATGTTGGTATGATTGGTTGTTAAATACTACATGTAGAAGAACAACTGAGACCTGGTGTTCCCAAAAGGAAAAGGTCAATGTTGAACATATAACTTAGGGTGTTGGAGTGTTATGTATACAATTATTATATTGGTTAGGTAAACTGATGCATGGATTAACACTAGAGGTACATGATTTGGTATTTTGGAAACATTCAATAGAGTAGGATGTATTTTAGATATGGGCTCAAAAACTTGATAGGTGTAGTGATGAACTGAGTAGTGTGATAACTTCCTAAGAACCATGATTGATCCGGTGTACTTATGCCATGTTGATAACTTTGATGTATATTTGGAGAAGTCTAGTTTTAACTTCTATGAGATCTCTCCTCACTGTTATCAATAGTGTTACATGCACTAATTATTGTTCATGGAGTTAGAGCAACATAATTCCTACATGGTGATCTCTCTTAGGGATATATAGATATATGATGAGGCAAAGAGTTGATGGTTTGCATGTTGAAGAAACCTTTTTATAGGTTTTTATTAGACCTAATGAGGGAGTATAAGATATTCAATACCTTCATGGAGAGACAAAGTGTTTTGTTGACATGTTAGATGTAGTCCCAAACATGATCAGTGTTGTGATGGCTCAAGTGATAAAGATGTGATAAAGGTGGTATGAGGAAAAAACCAAGGATTGGAAAGTAAGGAATTACCCCACTTATTGTATTTTTATTTGTCTTATCAAGGGTTTCCTAGAGTATTAGAAGACATTTTTTTGTCATGTGTATTGGATTCATCAAGAGTAGGAAGCCTTGTGATGCCATGGTGAGTATTAGACCAAATACTTCCAAGTAGTGAGAATTGTGAGCAGTTCATGGAAGAATCTTGATTAGAGTATTAGTCTATGTATAAGTGAGAGTAGCTTATTTTTTTTCAATCTACTATAGAAGATTAGATTTTAATAAAGTTGGTCAGGGTAGAGAAGTTTTAGTAGTGCAAGAAAACTTCTATTGGGTTTGTGTCAGGGAAGCAAAGGGAATTAGTGATTAGTTAGTTGTAAAATACTTGGGTGTGGTAAAATCATGTGTATATTGACTTCAAGTGGGAGTATGTTAGGATGTGAAGTCACTATTCATAGTCACTATTCATGAATCACTATTCATGATGATGTGGCATGCTAGTAATGTGGATGGTTAGTGATGTGGCTTATGGGTGATGTGGCTAATTGGTGATGTGACAGTGGCCCATAGAGGGTACCCCAAGAGTGATCAAGTTGATGTGATGGGAGTGGGACATAGCACTCTACCAAGGCACATGTTTTTGTCCTTGGTAGTCACATGTGAGTTGTCACATGGTGAAAAATATAAAAGGGTTCATATGGGGTGCATTCCTAGATGTGTCCAAGATTCTAATATGTGGAGAAATTCCAAAGGTGATTACAAACACCTTTTAGACTCATGTGCTCACATGGAGAATGAAGACAAGAAGGCTATTATAGTATTTTGTCCTCACATTTGTAAGTGGAAGAAAATGGTTTTGGAGCCACATAGAGGTGGCACATGTTCTTGTCTAAAGTGAATATGCCTTGAATAATTTTTCACATGAATATAATAAAAACAATATAGATCACATGACATCCCACTAAGTGTGGCACTTTTTTGCCACTATTGTATTCTCTCTCCTCTCTCATTCTCTCTTTATTGTAAATTTTATTAATAAACATTTACTCTTCATTATAATTCATCATGTTAGAGGATCCATGCAAGCTTGTGATTTGTATACTTGGAGGTTGGATCTTATAGGCTAGGTTATACTTGGATCATAACCTGAATGCTTCAGGTAGAAGCATTGATTGCTTGTTTATTAGTACTGGTGGAGTTGTTGGAGGATATTTTGTAGAAGAGAGTTGATGCTAAATTAATGAATTCTAAAGCTATCAGTTCACACATGGTCTTTCCTTGCACACCATAAGGTTTCCATATAATCTCTTGTGTAATGTGTCATCTTTCTTGTCTCATATTTTTAGCTTATTATTTCGCATTTAATTACTTACATTATAGGATATAACTCATTGATCTAACATGTAGTATTAGAGTTTTATTCCTAACATGGCTTTGATAAATTAGGTTAGACCAAACTAGAAGTATGTTTGTTCTACATTTCTTATTTTGTTAGGTTAATCATAGTTTCTAGGAGAGATAGTTGTATAGAAGGCATTTTTTATTTCACTATCTATAAGTAACTTCTTCACTTTATGCTCTATGTTGGAGGCCTTGATATATGAGGGTAGATTGGGTGATGGGACAAGAAATGGTATGTCATGTTAGTCAAAGTTGGGATGTTGACTTGAATATAGGTGTTTAATGAGTGCTTGTAATTGGGAGGTCATTTTATAGTTGACATGACTATTTTAGGCATTTATACCTTGATTTGGGTGTGGATTAATTTGATGATTATGTAGAAAGGGAACTTAACATATCCCTAAATTTTGGTTTTAAGAAATAGATGCACTTCATTCTTGGGTAAATAATAGTTTTTGGAGTGGTGATGGTAGGACGTAATTGGATTTTTGTAGCTCAAGGGCCTAATTGGTGTTATATTTATGAAGGCTAGATTTTTGAGGCTCAAGGGATAGATTTATGTTGGATTCTTGATGGTTAAATTGATGAGGCTTAGGGGTCAAACTAATACTAGATTCTTGATGGTTGGATTATTTTAGCTTAGGGTCCAGATTGGTATGGTACTGATTAGGTGATTATTGATTACATGATTATTAGTTGAGTTATGTATTGATCCATGACTGATTTTAGGATTGTTTATTTTTGAATTTTTGATAATGTTTAATAAAGGGATTAGTATGGGATGATTGGTCTGTATATGATTGATTGGGTTAATTATTGTGTTTTTGATGGGATTGGTTATTTGATAGAGGTAGATCAAAATGCAACTTTGGTGACATAAGGGATTGATTGGAATAATATGGTCGATAATTAGATGATTTAGAAGGACTTTTAATTATTTATAGAATCATCATTGATAGATTGGTATATTTTTTATTATATGTAATTATTTATAGGGTTGGGTGAAAATGTATTTTTGGTAGTTCAGAGCCCTGATTAGAATGGGATTTTGGATGGTTTACATGTGAATTGTTGGATTGTGGATTAGATAGTTTGTTGGTTTTTTTATAAGGTTAGGATAAAGTGGGGTTTATATGGTTCAAAGGCTTGATTGATATGGGATTTTATATAGGTTTGATTTTTATAGGATTCATTAGGTGATGAAGGGCTTGGTGTTAAAGGTCTAATATAGGATTTTAGGTTTTCTAACTATTGGATAATTTTTAGGATTTAATAAAAATTGTTTTGATTTTTTAAATGGGGTTCTAGAACTAGTTTCCTTTTATATTTGAAATGGGGGATATTATGGTTGGGATTATATTTAATGGATGGGATATTTTTTTTATTTAGCTAGTGGGATAGACTAGATTTTGATCAAACTTAGTTGAGTTCTATGTCTCATTTGGTATGCCATTGGTTTGGATTGAGCTTGGTTTAGGACTGATTCAATTTAAAAATTGGTTTATAATAAAAGGGGGTAAAAATGAGTAAACACACAACACAAATACAAGCCTATGTTAATCAAGTAGGATTTTAACCAAATATTTGCCCATAAATAATACTTCAAAGGCTACATTGTGGGTGATCTTATGGAATGTTGTATTCCTAGAACTACTATATTAATATGACTAGAAGATTTTTAATATAGGTTTATCTATGGAATTCATCTATATACCTTGTGATATGATGAAGCCAAATATGGTGTTGATGATGGCTTGAGTATTGGTGGATAATCACCTCACTTCATGAGAACTAGGTAAAATTGAATTTACACTCAGCCAATAAACACAACAACAACTTGTAATATTTTAAGTTTGATAGCACATAAAAATTGGTTATAAAATTAAATTTATTGAACCCTTAAGAAGAATAAAAATAAAATTCAACTCCATTTCTATTTCCAATATCATTTTTTAGCACAAGGAAAGATCATCAATAGTTGTTGACTTAGGATACATAATCAATTAAGTCATTTTTTATTCTCAATATCACTTTTAGTGCAAGATTAGATCATACACAACCTTAAATACATAAAATAAATGTAAGTAAATAATAATTTAAAATGTTGATTATTAAGTTTTTTAAATCTAAATATTTGACAAGTGGTGCTAAAAACACATATTAGTAGTTTTGATGTTCTCTTTTGAAAATGATTCATGTACATTAGGAAAAATAAAAAACATAAAACTAGAAAGAAAAAAATTTAAATCACAAGACACAAATTTCAATTAAAATATTATAAATGCTGATTAATAGAGCATACACATTGAAGCTTAGAACACAAACATTGATTAATTAAAAAAAAAGGGAAAAAAACAACTTGATACTTGAGATGCAAATGCTAATAAATAGATTGAAAACACTAAAAATTAGAATGAAAATTCCCAAGATCAAAACATAAATGTTGACATATTAGGCATAAATATCAAAGTTTAGGGTAAAAATGTTGATGATCAAACTTGCTTAGAAAATCCCTACACATAGATAAAGTAACTAATCCACATGATAGAAATATTTTTAGTCTTTATACAAATGTCATTTCTGAGGATATAAACATAATTTAATAGGGAATAAACATAATTTTACAAATAACAACAATGGTACATTAAAATGATAGAAAATTATTATTATTTTAATCTAAACAGTCAAAACCTTGAACCCAAACTAAGGTAAAAATAGTTACACAACATAAATAACTAAAACACTCCTTAAAAACAAGTGAAAAGTGTTATAAATGAAAAGATAACATGTCCCACCATGTGTGGCAAAATTTAAATGTTGAAAATTGAATCTTAACTAGAAATCAAGAAACAAATCTAAGTTTCTACTTCAAATCTCACATAAACCTCCAATTAAGCAATGAAAAAGAAACAATAAACTTTACCTTCACTTAATAAATTTATACTATCCTTTTTATATGTGTATTTTATCATGCTTTATAGATTGTGGTTTATCACAAGATTTCTATGCAAGAATTCTGGTAATGTATTCCTTCAATTGATTAATTGTTTGATGATAAGATTCTCTCAATTTTCAAATTTAGAAATCGCTAATTGTCGTGACCTCATTGCTTCAAAAAGTGGTTTGATAATAATAAAGGGAAATTCATTTGATCTATTTCTTAGATTAAAAATGTATGGCTATGATAAATCTAAATTTAATTAAAATTTTAAAGTTTGGATGGAGATTTTGTCTATGGGTCAAATGCATTTAATAAGGAGGTTGAGGAAGTTGAGGGATTGGCTAAATTATTAATGAGATGTTTGAATGTCTTAAATGAGAGGGTTGAATGTATTAATGAGAGGGTTTAATGTCTTAGTGAGAATGTTGAATGTATTAATAAGTTTTTTGATCATTAATGAGGTTGTTAAATGGGTAAATTGAGGTTGTTGAATGATTTGAATGAGTTATTTGAGTGAGATGATGGGTTCTATAATAGATTTATTTATTTTATTTTTTATTATTTATGTGTGCATGAGATTAATTAGTGAGTAATTAACTACTTGATACTTATTAATTAGTTAATTAACCAAAGGGTAATATTAGTCTCACTATATGGAATTATTTAATCTAAACCATTTATTCTCAAGATGCATTGATGCGAAATTACTATAGTAAAGGAGATGTAAACCTTAGTGTGTATACACACTTTGTATTTTTATGTGAAGCTTTATTTTGAAAGATGACTCAATGCAAAACCTACAAAAATGCTAGTGAAATTATTTACTACCCATATTTAAAAAAATATAAAAATTAAATGAAATTTGTAATTTGGAAAGAGTGAGGAAATTATACTCGTGAAAGAGTGTGTAATATAATTTACCTATGACTTAAAAATAGAGGAGTGTGTGTGCCCCCTTGTTGAGGAATTTTGATAAATTTTGAATCTATTGTGAATTAATAGTGATCAAGTATCAATTTCAAAACTAATAAAAAACTTTGAGTTAGAAATATTGTATGCTCCAACTTTAATTCAAATATATAGAGTAATCTTTAAAATAACTGAAGGATGGAACCATCAAATGTGGCTCACTATAATGGAACCACCAAATGTTGATCTCTATAATGGAAAAAGTGAAACCATAAATGTTGAGTGTCACTATAATTTAGCATGGCCCACTTGAAAAATGAAGATAATTCACACCACTGTTTACAAATATAGATTATACTTGAAGCTTTACACTTTTAAATTTGAAATTTCCATGTAAAAATACAAACATAAATGTGTATCATGCCCTATGCATATGTATTTAATTGATATTGAATTCCAACTAAATTTTTAACTATTCGAAAAATAAAATTTGTAACTATAGGAATGAGTACACATGCTTGGGATATGCCCTCATAATCTGAAATTGTTAAACCATTTTGAAAATTTAAAACTTTATTATATCATAAATATGAAATGTGTTACTCATGAGGACTTGAATTCTCAAGACAATCCCATTTTTATGGACCCCCTTTTGAGATGAAATATGTATCTTTGAAGTCACTTATATCAAAATAAATCATATGCGAAAGATTTAATTATATAATAACACTTTGAACATTGGAATTAATTGCATCATAGTATTGAATTTTGATATGAAACATGTGTTATTTATATATAGCATTGAATCACATAAGTACATGTGCATGATATGTATCATGGCATGAGATTAAAAATATAAATAATGCATGATATAAATCATGGCACCATAGTAACAAGTAATAAGCATACAATAAATGGCATACAATGTCACACATTTTATATTTAATGTCAAACATAAAGCCCAAATGGCACATAGAAAGGACATGTGAATGTCACATAAAACACAAGCCAAGGGCTACATGCAAATGATAGGATGATTCCATACAAGCATGAACATGTATATATTTCACACATAAAACCAAGGGGCACACACAATAAGAAAACAAGTCCTAAATTATCATGTAGTAAAGAAAGGATGTAAAAGGAAGCATAGAAAAAATGAGATTAGTTTGCAACAACCATATGTATCAATGCCATCGTTAGCAAGTAGCATATCTATGTAACATAATGTAAAGTATGAGTGATTACAATTTTTTTTAATGATATGTAGCTCAACATGGTAGATAGGTTATGGATAGAAATAACCTATTGAAGTGTTCACAAAGAACAAAGAGATGTCCCAAACTTAGCAAGTTGTTAGGTAATCAAGTAAGTATAACATCAAAAAACCATACAAAACTATGTCCTATATCACACTCACATACCTCATGAAAAAAAATTGTGTTGAAAAACAAAATATGTTATCTACTTAACATGAAAATAAATATCATAATAAAATGAGTAACCTAGCTATTTGAAAATGCTTTTAAGGTCATAATTTTGAATTTTTGAAAATATTTTGATTTTTTTGAATTTTTGACATATATGATTTTTGGTTTTGAAAATTTTGAAAAAAAAGTTAAACTTTTTTGAAATATTTTAAATCAACAAATATTTGTCTAGGTATAATAATGACATAAATTCATGAGTCTATGGTATTTTTGATAAGGTTTACTTCAAGTGTGTCTAATCAATAATCTTATATACTAATATTTTTAGTGATTATGAATGGACTCAACCAATTGGGTTTGAATTTTCCTTTATTTTATTTGTTATAATTAGTATTCTTTTTATTTTATTTAAGTATAAGATCATCAATTTGGATTTCATGATCATGAATTTTCTTTCCATATGCTCTTTTGATATGTGTTTGATAAACCCTTAATTTTTTAAGATCATATATGAATTTGTTATCAAACATTTCCAATTTTTGTAGGCATTTTTTTTAATATTTGTTATTTTTTATAATGTCCTTTAATGAGACTCATAAAGAGGGAATTTCTATTTCAAGAGGGAGTATGCTTTCAATTCCATAAATAAGAGAGTAATGCATAGATTTTGTTGGTGTGAGTACACTTGTGAGATATGTCCAAAGAGATAGATGATTTTATTATGCCAATGTTTTACAATGGATTACTTAATAATTTATTTATTATTTTATTAATTATTTTTGCTTACCATTTATTTATGGGTATTAAGGAGTGGATAAAGTCTAATGGATTTTTAATTTAACATAAAGATTTTTGATTGTTCTATTTTTAAAGGATGAATCATTATTTATTACAATTGTAAAAGGTAATCCAAATTAGAGGATAATATGTTTTAGTATAAAATTAAAAATATCTTATCCTATTGTGGATTGTAGAGGTATAGCTTCTACCCATTTCAAAAAATATTCAATAGCCATTGTAATCACTTAAAAATGACACTTGAGTGTTAAAATTTCTAGTTGAGACCACCTATCCCTAGCTTATCCTTAGACCTATCTTAGGGTCTATTTTCACACTTATCTATCTTTTGTATAGACCACATGAGTCCCTAGACATCCCTAAAGTATTCATAGACCCTCATCTTGACATCCTAGACCTTATTGGCTCAGGTTCTACCACCTGGATGTTAGTGTCCCAATTTTGGGACTACTATCCTTTCCCTTCTTTTTCTAACAACGGATATCTTTTTCAAATCTAAGACCACCTAAGGTTTACCTAGACCTATTTTAACACCTACACAAGTTCCATAATATTATATATATAAGAAATTTATTCCTCTAACCATTAGATTGAAATCATATACAAACTCATAACAATTTGTGTGCAATCAAGGTTATCAATCCCTATTATGTCCTACTTCTACATACAACCACCTACAACATTCCTCAACTTGGATTACTTATATTCTTAGTCTCAAGCACATTTGAATCACTTAATTCAAAAATAATAATAGATTCACTTTTACTTGCACTACCACTTAGGTGGGGAGAACTAGATTAGGCTTGATCTCTTTTTGAATTATTGGTATGTAGGCAACTCTCATCAGAACAAGGTGTTGAGGATGTTCGGCCTGCTGCACTAATAACACACTTTACTGCATGTATCAACTAAATTCCCTAAAAACATGGAGGATTAGGTTTGAAATATAATTATTCAAAATAGGTCATATATAGATATCCATAACTTGTGCATGTAGGAACAGGCTTGATAGACCCAAACACAGGGGCACCCAAAAGCTTAGGATAGTTCTACATAGAGGGCACTACCACCAAAACAAGGAAATTAGGGAAACATTAAACTACTATACAATTAGGTTTATACTATTTAAGAAGGGTTTTGACATCTAGATTCTATTTTTGACACTTAGACTAGCCTTTGTCTCAGTTTGTGGCCTTTAGATCTCTCATTTCAGTTGTTTTCTAGCTAAGTTCCTATTTACATTATTTATTACTATTTTTAGAAATCTTAAATTTAGTCAATTATGTTATAGATTAGTGGTGGTATTTATTGCATATTTCTACCCTCATTTACTATAATCATCCATTTAATAATGTAATATTTGCATGCACTAAGTCCTAAAAGGTTAAAACATTTGGTGAACCTGACTTAATTTGAATACTACTCAAACCCTAACCCTAGACAACCCTAGGGTTTATGTTTCCATCCTTTTAGGACCCTCAACTATATTTATATTTCATATAATCATGATAATAATGACAAATGAAGTTAATTATTTTTTGATGCATAGTTTTTTAGCTTCTCTTGCATGTTTGTTTCCTTTCTTTTGGAATGAATTCAAAGATGACATAAACACATATTATGACCATGATGCTTTAAATCAGTTTAAATATATGTCATATTTCATATCATGTTATATTTATTTTATGTGTAATTTCATTAAGAATCAAACCTGTACACATATAGAGGATTTAGCATATAAGCTAACACCTATTTTTCAAGTTTTAATGTCATATCTTATGAACAAGAAAGGGACTACTTCTCCTCCTCATCTCCATGAGGATGATAGATAATTTTACTCTAATTAGGTCCATGTTATCACTCCTCCATGAGATGAATTAGACTATACTATTATTACCAATACCTGTACTTAGCCTATTCACACTTCTAGCTCTCCTCTACAGGGTGTGTGCCTACATGTTCAATTAGAATTAACTTTGGGTTTCACTTGTGAGGATCTAAGGGATAAAAATATTAATATGATCAGGATAATATCAAAATTATAAAATCAAAATCATTTATTAATTGAATAGGTCACATTATTAGCAAATCAAATTACATGTACAAAGTCTTATAATATGCTAATGTTCATCATGTTTATGCATCTACACCTAGAAAAGTTGTGCCAATCACTCTTTCATCTCCAAATCATAAAGTACAACATAATGCATCTATTATAAGTGATTTAAAAATCTTACAAACTTGCAATAATATTTCAAGTGAGGTACTAAGGGAAATTATTAAATCTAATTTGATCAACCTACCTCCTCTACACCAAGTGAGGATATATAGATATTATTGTGCATATCATAGAATGCATGGGCACTACACTAATTCATTTTTAACATTGAAAATAAAAATACAAAATATAATGGATACAAATGACTCAAATAGTGACACATCATCCAAACAACATACAATGGCACATCTACAAATTCAAAAAGGGTCAAATTTAGAAATAGTACAAAAGTGGTTACCAAATAATATCTCAAAACAACAAAAGGTTCACAAATCAAAATCAAAGGAATAAATAGTACAAAAATCACAAGTAAATCAAATAAAATATGTCAATATACCTCTTTAAAATGAGGCTCAACTTTCAAAGAAATATGGGTTTGGTCAAAATTATCTACAACAGTTTGATTATCATAATCAAGGTTTGGTCAAGTAAGCCCAAGGCATCACTACTCCTATTATAGCAGTTGATAATGTTGGTCAACAATATTAGGGACTTATTAAACATATTATTAAAATCATTTAAATATATTTTTTATCAAGGTAAAATATCCAAATACATAGGAAATGTTACAAAAAGAACAAGAACTTAAGTTGTAAAGTCAAAATGATGGTAAGCAAACAAGCATTCTCAAAATAAAATTTATATTAAAGGTGCTTGCAATAAACATAGTTTCAAAGGGGTAAATCATAATTAATATCACAAATCACAATTCAAAAAGGTCAACTCCATAGTATGATGTAAGTCATAATGCTCATCTAGATATAATAGAAATCAACACTAGCATTCTAAGTTATTATGATTATTATGATAATGACAATGAAAAATATTCATATTCATACTAAAACATCATTAAACAATAGCATAGAAATCACACTACATGAGAGATTACCATTCATACTTTTTACACAAGCCACATTGATAGTGAGTCTCCCTTGAGACTCATCTATTAGTATTGTTCCTCCCTTCTTGTACATACTTTCCTTTATTTATTGATCCTTATATATAATGACATTTTCATGTTGGTTTTACATATCTTATATTCATAAATTACAAAAAAATAAAATATTTACTCAAAAAATACAAAACTATAGATTTTAAGCATTGTCATGTTTACATTTATTATATTTTTTAGAACTATATATGATAGTTATCTTAGTATAGTTAGTTTTATAATACATACATGATTAACTTATTCTTGTCAAGTGCTTACAAATTGCTACAAGATTCAAGTCCACTACACTCATCTAAATTTTCTACTATCCTCCCACTAGGGGCATACACATGGATACATGAGTTCCTCATTGGATACATTCACCCTTTTGGGGCACCTTATACATAGTTTTGATTATCAAGTTACATATTTATAAACTCTAAATCAAAAATTTAGAATTGTTATATCTTGATATTGATCACATTATAGCTATTAAATTTTTTTACCAAATACTACTACTTTAAATTCATTTTATGTACATATTAGCTCTTATACAAATTTATATCACATATTCATGCATTACTTTTATTTCTAGCTTTCCTAGTTTAGAATTGCTTGTGTCTCTATGCTTATTCTATTGAAGGGCATTTGAATATGACATGATCTATACTTCTATGCCACTTCTTTCCATTATATGTATGCTTTGGACATGCCCTCATGTCCTAATGTGTATTTTCATGATTGTGTATGAAGACATTTAAACATGTCCTTCCATGTGGATCTAATCCAAATTGCTCATTGTTTGTGTATGTGGACATTTGAACATGTCATTTTATGTCTTACTTTTTAAAATTTATTGACATGTGCCCATTTCCTTTATATTTTGGTCATTTGGCCTACTTCATGTGCCTCATGTGTTTTGTATGTATGCTTTCCTACATGCATCATGGCCATAACACTTGACTCTTGCTTGTTGTACACTCTAGTTTTAGATTCCATGAGGGACCTCATGCATCTCCCCTTCCTATTTGGGTGCCATGATGGACATCATCTCCCATCCCCCTAGGTAGCTACTCATTTATTACTTAGATTTGTTATTTGTATACATTATTACATCTATCTCGACAACCTTTTGAATATTATATCTAACATACATTGCACATTTCAAACTTATGCTCAAATTATCTTAAATTTTTATTTTTTTATGAACATTATATTGGTTTATTATGTAGATATCATATGTGCTCCAGCAAGCACACATTTTAAAAAACTTTTTTTTTAGGACAACTCTTGTACAAGTTCAAAAACTCCCCTCAAAAGAGGGGGAATTCAAAAGGGTTTATCATAGAGATCAGGTTATGAATGCACTTAGAGTAAAATTTTTAGTACATAGGCTTAGAATAAAAAAATTAGACTCAAGAAAATACAGCGGGAAATAGTGACATAGAGATCAATTATAGTTGCATAGAAGTTATAATAGTCAGACATTAGCACCCAAATTGGGACACTAGCACCACATGGTGATAATGTCTAAGATATGATATTATTGTCTAATAGCTTAAGTTTCAAAAAATTCTAGATTGACTAAAAAATTATAGCAGGTATAGTCCATGTTTACACAGGTTCAATTATAGATTTCTAATTTTAGCTCCGTTTAACTCAGATTCATATTAATTTTCTTAGATTGGGGGCATCATGCTTGACATGATAATTCCCATTTTAGTTTAGATACTAAAATACATATTATTAAAACTCAATCTAAAATCCATATGCTTAGATATCATATTTGGGGTCATGTGCATGACACATTATTTCTATATGCTCACTTATACATCGATTGATTAGATGGAATGACAAACTCAAATTCATTATTTACATTGACCACATTAAACACCATATTCTAAGTTACACACTAGATTCATACCTTACTCCATCTACAGTGGTTGTCATTCCCAAGTGGCCCAAAGCTTCTTAATATACCTTAGTGGCCATAAAGCCAACATCTCTAGTTACACATCTCCAATTACACATTTATAGTTATGTTATGTAGTTTTATTTTTAAATGCATCTACTACACATGGGTAGGAAATGATGGATTCATATTCTACTTGAGTTATTGAGCCACCTACATGAGATGGTGGGATACACCATCAGTCTAATCTAATCTATTTACAAGTCATGATCCACCAAGTAGGGGTGGGCAATGATGGAGTCAAAATTGGATTGACTTCTTTAGCTAACCATACATGGGGATTGAGCAAGCCATCAACTTAATCAAAGATATTCATCATTTGATCACTATCTATATTCACACACATAGGTTGTCACCAGGTTTATACATTGGTTTGCATAACCAATGAAGTGTATTCATTCATTTCTTCTCTTTTATCTGCTTAGTTTTATCTCTTTACTCATTTTTTTCTTTGATTTTGATATCTCTTAAGGATTGATCTATGCACATTTCACTTGTAAGATATGTAAGGGAACTATGAATAACCTCCTGTATAGATTTATGAACTATAGAAAATAATGGAACAATAAAAATAACTATAGAAATTAACTCAGAATAATTTAAATACGTTATATTGATCATAGGCCACTTCAAAGGGACAAACTCCTTTGAGCAAGTTCAATACAATAATATTCATCAATGCCTTAATTAGGCCTCAATACTTACTTAAATACTAATTCTATTCTAGCAAATAATACTTCCCATGTATGTGGGATAATTAAATTTTTTTACTTACTTAAATACTAATTATATTATCACAACTAATACTTCCCATGCATGAGGGATAATTTAAATATGCTAAATGGATGACTTACAAAGCATATGCATCTATAGCTACTAATACACTAATGATTCAAAGAGAAGGGTAGGACATGGGTTCCTAATATCACCTCCCTCTTAGAAAAAGCTTTCTCCTCAAAACTTTAGATGTGGGAATCATTTCTGAAGTTAGAATAATGGTTCCCATGTGGCATCTTTGAGTTGCATGTCATGCCACTATATTAAGACTTATGTGATGGATCGAGAGCAATGTTGGTGGGTACACATGTCTAGGACAACTTTTAGTTTAATAGGGATGGATCCTTAATTATAAAGTTTGAGTAAAACTATTTTCAATCTGATGGTAGGTCTACTAACTTTATTCAAATAAGAGACATTAAAGACTAGGTGAATTTGGGAAGAAGGTGGAAGCTCCAAATTGTAAGTAATAGACCCAATCTATTAGAGAACCTTATATGGCCCATAAAAATTTAGGGAAATATTATGATTCCATTTTAGTTTCAAGGATTATTTTTTATATGGTTATAGATGAATAAAAACCATATCACCAAATTGAAAGGTGTACTTAGAACGGTGATGATCTTGCCTACTGCTTTATTCAGTTTTGTGCTAGATGGAGATTATCCCACAATATGCTAAGAATATGATCCTAATGGTAGAGAGTAGTGTTGAATTCTTGAACTAGGGAACTACCAGGTATATATAGGAGTAGTGTTGGGGGTGCTTGACCATAAACAACTTCATGTAGAGTCATTTTAGTAGAAGTGTGGTATGAGGTATTGAACCACCATTCTACAATAGGGAGCCACTTTACCTACTAGTGTTTTTGTTATAATGCAAAGCAAAAAAATAATGTTTTCAAACACTTTTTTATGATTTATATTTGGACATCGATTTGTGGATGATACTCAGATCTCATCTTCAATTGTGTGTATATGCATCAGAATAGCTCTGTCTAAAAATGTCTAGTGAAATTTGCATCACAATCAGAGGCAATAGAAAAAGGGATGCCATGAAGAAAAAAAAATCTAATCCAAGAAAACTTGGTGACCATGGAAGTTGTATAAAGGTGTTTGAGGGCACAAAAATTACTATATTTGGAGAGGTAGTCAACCATGACTAGGATCACTATTTTACCACTAGATTTAGGGATCCCCTCAATGAAATCCATAGAAATATTAGTCCATATCTTATTAGGGATGGGAAATGGTTTGATCAAACCATGAATCATTATGGTTTCACCTTTGTTTCATTGGTAGGTATCACATTTAGCCACCATCTATTTAATTTTCCATTTCATCCCTTTCCAAAAAAAATTTAGTGTGTCTGCTCATATGTTTTGAGAAATCCTAAGTGCCCTATTGATGGTGAAGCATGGATTTCATAGAATATAGTCTGATGAAGGTCTATGATTTTTTAAAACACTAAATGACCTTTTTAATGTAGAGAATCACCATCCCATGAATAATGTGTTACTACAAAGGGTTTACTAGCTAATTGTTGAATGAGTTGGTGTAAAGAGGGATCATGTGCAAACCCTTGGTGTATAGATTGCAACCAGTTTGGAATGGGCATGAATATGTCACAAAGGGAAGTCTAGTCCTTAAATATGTGTTAGAAAGAATCTACCACTACATTGTATTTACCCTTCCTTTACATGATCTCATAATCATAGACCATGAGTTTGTTGACCCATTTCTATTGTGTCAGGGATTAGACCCATTGTTCCAAAAATTATTTCAAATTTTGGTGATTATTTTTAGTGAAAAAATGATTCCCAAGTATGTCAACATTTTTTTACTTCATTTAAAATTTCCATCATTTATTTTTGATATGTAGACAAAGCCAAATTTCATCTAGAAAGGGATTTGCTAATGAAAGCAATGGGATGACCTTATTGGATAAAAATAGCATTGAGGATTTTGTCACATGCATCACTTTCAATGGTGAAGGTTTTGGTCAAGTATGGCATGGCCAAAACTAGTGTGTTACACATAGCTTGTTTAAGTGCCACAAATTCCTAGTTAGTTATGACATCCCATGTGAATGCATCATTATTCAATAAAGAATTCAAAGGAATCATGATCTTTCTATAATCTTTTATGAACTTAAGGTCATATATTATAAGACCAAGGAATCCATGAAGGATCTTGAGGGTCATTTGCTGAGGCCAATGTTGCATGGCACTAATTTTATCTAGATCCACATAGACCCCATCAGCTGAAATAATGTGCCCTAGATATTCAACTTCTTAACTGAAGGAACACTTAGAATGCTTGACACATAATTGATTATCTACTAGAAGTCATAATGTCCTATCAAGATGCTAGAGATACTCAGACCATGTGTATATGTAAATCAAAATATCATCCAATAAAACTAAATAAAATTGATAGAGCAAAGGTTGAAATATTTTATTCATTAGGGCCTAAAATGTTGAAGGGGTATTTGTAAGTCTAATGGCATGACCAACAATTCATAGTGACCCTCATAAGTGCAGATATATATCTTTGGAATGTTATCAACATGCACATGGATATATAACAAATATCTAATATGGAGAAAATAATTCCCCATGGAGCTCATAAAAAATCTCATTGATGACTAGAATTGGAAACTTGTCTTTGATATTAAGGTGGTTAAGGGCACAAAATTAAATGTAAAGGTGCCATAACCCATATTTTTTATGGATAAGAAGCACTAAGGAGGATTTTGGTGTTGGAATCACAATCACTAAGAAGGGGGATGAATTAGTGTCTTCAAAACATTCATTCAATTCCACTTAAGCATATATAAACCATTCATACAAACATGAACATCTAGCAAATTAGATGTAGCCATACAAGATCATGAAACAAGATAACACATTACATATGTGGAAAAATATCAAGGGGAATAAAAAACACTAATATATATAAATGGAATATAGTCTTATAATACAAAAACCAATCTTTAGTGAGTGGCAACTCCACATGGAGCACCAACCCCAACTAGTCAAGTACCTACTCAACTAAGATTTAATAAGCACCAACTTGCAAGGACGTACCAACCCACTAGATGAATCATCACCAAATAATATACCTAAAAATTTTGATCGCCTTTATAAAAAAATTTTACTCACACAACATATGATGATCACTTTCATTATCTCTTCTCACTCTTCTATCCCTCTCAAATTGCCTTATAGGCTTCTTTGCTCAACTAGGTCTCTTCAAGATAGATTAGGTCATATGACCTTGATATTCTTATACATTACCCATATATATCTTCATGATAGTTTATATACACTCATATAATGGTGTAAAAAACCTCTTTCAACTCTTTAATGTTTTATTTCCTTCACTTGTACTCACAAATTTTGTAACTAGCCAATTAGGCCTATTAGGCCTTGTTCTTATACAATCCTCTAGATCACACACTTATTGGTTGGTCACATAAACTTGAACACTTGGATTAACCATAAATAGGTCTTAAAACATGTTTCATACATGAATAAATCATTAAAATATGGTAGACATAACTTAAAATACCAAAACCTCTTTTAGGTCTTAAGGAGTCCTAATTCAATTAGACCTTCATTAGTACACATTACTCTTTTATCTCCTTAAGACACTTTAAAACTCAAAAAATGATAGGAATACTTAATATAACAATAAAATTTACTCCCAATAATCTCATATTATGTCCATGGAACTTTTTATATCCAACCACCACTTGAAGCACACCATTAGTACTATTTACATTACGCCTTCACACACACAGAAAAGTCTATCTTAAACAACTAAAGATAACACATTATATATCCACACAACTATGAAAATAAATAACATAAATAAAAATTAAAATACCTTATATACTTTTCTAAGTGAATTATACTTCATCACATAGGTCAAAAAGACTCAAAAACACTTATGCAACTTGTTCACTCAGAACTGCCAGTTTTCTTCAAAGACTAGTTGTGGTAACTCAGACCTTCAACACCTACATAGAAATTTTTAATGAATTATTATGAATTTATATGAACCTATAACATCTAAAAAAAATATTAAAATATAAACATCATATGTTCTAGTGGAAACTATTGGTATTATAGACTAATTCATTGACCTCACTACACACAAACCTCATTGAATCAGACAAGTCATTTTGGCTTCATCATTTTCACCACTATACCTGATTTAAAATATTTATACCAAGAATTAATAGAACATAAAAATCCAAAAAAAATATCCATGTACTTGGTTTCATCTCTCTATTATTATAACACATTCTTATTCATCTTCTCACTATTGCATGGGTTTTTCACTTTTTGCACCATTTGGCTTGTTAGCGATTGGCTAACTTGGATGACTAGTTTATCACACTTGAGGGATAGAACATATATATAAACCTTCATGTATGTTAAACATGATTCTTTACCTTCTTCCTCTATCCATTTTCTTATTATGTCCAATACAACTTTTGATAGCTATAATAACTTCTTCAGGATTAAGCCTATAACTCAACATTTTCTCTCTCATATCTCTAATTAATACCACCTAGAGGTACTTGGGACAGTCAAATATAATATAAAATAACTTACCTAAGCATACCAATCCATTCTAGGCACTTTTTATCAACATGTTCAACATCAAGTCCTTATTAGAGTTATACAAGGGTTTAAACCTATTTATATTCTTAACAATCGTTCATAAATCATAGCAGCTAAATCTAAAAACTAATGCCTATAATTTTTAGCTAGGACCCTTCTCCATCTACCATGAATATCTTAATTTCCCATGATTTTTTTTTTATGATCTAATGATCATAATAAAATCCTTCTCGGGTTGAGAACCCTTCATTTTGTGTACTTGAGGACCTCTAAATAAATTTTCATGCCTTATCCTTCACACTATGACATAAAATTGCATTTACATGATTAAAAAAAATTAAATCACCTATGACAATGATTACATGATCTTAAACACCTTAAAATATGATCATGACCCCTTATTATGCCTCTCTCTCTCTCTTTGCTCTCTTAGATCTTGACCTACAAACCATATTAGGCCTTAAAACTAACCTTCATGCCTGTTTCCATACACTCTCCACCACAATCACATACTAAATCAACATCATATAACCTCTCATGCCTCTATACATCCATATTACCAGGTCACCATACATATACCTTCTCATAAGGACTTTACATGCCATGATTAGTGCCATGACTAGGATTCTTAAGCACTTAAAACTTGACAGCTGACCTTAAAACACTTCTAAAAGTATCTAAAGTTTACTTATATGATCATAAAATGATAAAAACCTATCAAAATCTTGTGCTTACTTACTTCACCAAAATTTATTATGCACACCTTCTCACATGATCAAAACTAGGCTTCTCATTACACCCTACACTCAAGAACTAGTATTTAAACATGCTTATCTCAATAATATCAAAAAAGAACACTCTTCAGATAGCACTCTATCACCACTATAAGAATATATTTTTTATCAACATTATCTCATGACCTCATGTAAACCTAGAGCATCATAATCATGTTTCAATGCTCACTTGACCATCATACCTCCTTGTGATAATCAAGATTCACAAGATGCAAAAACAAACTTAATGGCATCAATGACATGAAAGATGCACCTTTGACATAAATGACAATCCTTAATAATCTCCCCCTTTATCATTGATGGAAACCATTCTCAAAAAACTTCTCCCTCATTCTGAAGTTTCTCCTTCTTTGACATAAATGACAAAGTGATGTATGCAACTCCTTGGATCACACTCCTTGTAACCAAAACACTCAACATACAAAATAGTCAAAATTGATGCAATCTAATCTTATGTAGAAAATATTAAATTTTTACACCTTTTTCACTTACCTACCCTCTTAGGAAATGATACTTGATAGGAATGTGCTTAGTCCTTGAGTGTATGACAGGGTTATTTGAGATACATATATCACTTATATTTTCACAATAGATATGGCTAAGACCATCATACTCCACCTTGTAGTGTTTTAAGTTCTATCTCATCCATAAGACCTAAGTACAACATGAATTTGATGCAATGTAATTAGCTTCACAAGTGGATAATGCTACTAATGGTTGTCTTTTTCTTGTCCATGAAACTAGGCACCCACATAATAAGAAATCTCCTCCATTGGTACTCTTCCTATTATCTAGACTTCCTACCTAGTCTACATCTATATAGGCTATATAATTGAACTCCTTAATCCTTAGATACCATAACCCAAACTCCATAGTCCCCTTGAGATACCTGAGTATCTTTTTGATTACTTGTAGATGATTTTCCTTTGGATCTAATTGAAACCTTCCCATAATACCTGATGATTGCATGATGTTAGGTCTGGAGACAGTGTTGTATATTTAGATTGCAATAATTGACTTATATGATGTCTGATTTATATTTGAAGACTCATATTCCTTTCTCAACTTACACCCTATGATCATAGGTGTACTAAATACCTTACAATCTTCCATCTCAAACTTATTCAGCATCTCTCTTATGTAATAGATTGTGAAATGAATATACCTTTTCAGATTGAGTGATTTGTATCCCAATAAAGAATTATAGTTCTCCTAGAATGGAAATATTAAAATCTTTATTCATCACCTCTAAAAAGTCCTTGGTCATGTTCTCATTATTTCCACCAAAGCTGATGTCATCCATATAGATAAATACTAACAACTAATGGTCATCTTTTATCTTTATGTATAGATTACTATCTACAACTCCTCTTTTGAATCCTTGATCTAATATATATACCTATCCAACATGGCATACCAAGTTCTAGGATCTTAATTTAGACCATAAAGAGCCTTTTTAAATTTACAAACATAGTTCTTGTCACTTTATAGTGAGAACCCCTTAGGTTTCTCAATGTACACCTCTTCCAAATTCCCATTCAAAAAGGTAGATTTAACATCCACCTGGTATACCTTGAATCTTTGAATCTTGCATATGCTATAATTAATCTGAGGGACTCCAATCCTACTAATGGTGCAAAGGTCTCCTCAAAGTCTACCCCTTCAACTTGTGCATATCCCTTACATACCAATCTATCATTATTCTTAGTAACTTATCCATCTTCATTCAACTTGTTTCTAAATTCCCACTTTGTGCTAATGGCATTCTTGTCTTTAGGCCTAGTAACTAGTTTCTAAGTCTCATTCTTCTCTATTTGGCCTAAATATTCATTCATAACACCTATCCATAAATTTTTTTTTGATTGATTTTATAATATTCTTAGGTTCAATCTTATATAATCAAGTAACATTCTCTTGATTTAGATTACTTACTAGTCTTTTCCTTATTTGCATACTTGCATTATTGTTGCTAATGATTTGAGATTTAGGATGATCTCTTAGAATCTATATTGAGGGTCCTTTTGAGTCCTATCTCTCCTAAACTTCTTAGTCCTCATCAACCTCTATAGTTTCCTCTTCATTATTTAAGTCTATATTCTCTAAAGTATCATTTGACTATGAGTTTGATTTCCTTGTCTCATTAGTCTTCACATTGGTACTTTCCACTATCTTCTGTAACTTCTTGTTATAACATTTATATGTTGAACTCATTGATAAGTATCTTAAGAATATACCTTCATCAGATCTAAAATAAAACTTTCCTTAATATTCATCATCTCTTTTGATGAAAAATTTGCTCCTAACACTCTAAATTATTCCACATTAGTAGGTCCACCTTTCCATAGTTCATAAGGAGTCATGTTGCCATTAGTCCTTATCTACCCCTTATTTAAAATTTAGATTGTATTGTGTATTGACTCTCTCCAATATCCATCAAATAATATGTAATTAGTTATCATAGTTATATCCATATCTTTAACTATCCTATTCTTTATTTCCACTACCTCATTCTATTAAGGTGTCCTAGCTACTGAGAACTGTCTCCTTATTATATGAACCTCATAAAAGTCATTAAACTCATTAGAAAAAAATATTATCCTTTATCAAATATTAGGCACTTGATCTTCCCATTATTATCATTCTCAACAAGAGCCTTGAATGCCTTAAACTTGTCAAAAGCTTTTAATTTTTCTTTTAAGAATGTCACCCAAGTCATTCTTGTGTAGTCATCTCTGAGTAACATTAAGTATCTATCTCCTTGAATGATTTGAATTATTGTAGGCCCATAGAGATCAATGTGTATTAAATCCAAGGGTATTATAGTAGATTACTCATTGGACTTAAACCTTATTCCAGTCTAATTACCATATTGACATGCCTTGAAAAGTATATTTGTAGGTTTGGTGATCTTAGGCATGTTCTTCATAGTATTTTTTCAAAGTTTAGGTGACCTAACCTTCTATTCCATATACAAATTTCATCCATATTTCTCATAAAACATCTATCCTTTTTTATCTCATTCAAGACATATATATTGTTCTCAGTCCTCCTAGCATTGGTAATTAGCCTTCCTAATTTGGCTCTCCTTATCTCACACCATCTTTCATGAAAGGTTAGTGTATGTCCTTGATTGAACATTTTACTTACACTAAGAAGGTTATGTTTCAAATCTTCCACATACAACACTTTTGTGTCTTAGTCTTCCCATTGTCCAAACTCAAGATAACCTTACTGACTATATTGGTATTTTTGTTGTCTCCAAATCTCACTATTTATAAAGCATTCTTATTCAATGAGATGAAATTATTTTTGTCTCCTATTATGTGGCTTGAAAAACCACTATATATGTACCATTTAATACCTTCATATTGAATATGAAAGGAAGTTTGAGCTAGCATAGAATCCTCTTTAGTCTTTTGTTCCTCTTTAACAAATAATCCATCTTGACTCTTTAGATCAATATGATCAATACTAACTTGCTTTGGCTCCCATACCAATGTTTGACCCTTCTCATTCACTCTAGGATATTCATATATATTTTTGAATCTTGAGGGTCTTCTAACTCTATTAGAATAGAATCTTGCAAAGTGTTCCATATTATAAAAATTATAGCAAACAAAATTTATATACTTACCTCTTGACTAATCACTCCTTTTCCCATGGTCCCATAATAATGTATCCCTTATTGCATTGGGTTGTTTTATTCATATTTTCATGTTGGTAATCTTGACCTTTTCTAAATTATCATGCTCTTTCTCAAAATTGTTTATCTTGTCTATGAGCTACTTATGCTCAACCTTCAAGTAATCTAGCTCTGTCTTTAACTGATCATACTCAACTTTATTTGATCTAAATTTTTTATTGACACCTTCTAGCTTATTATTCATATCCTTGATAGTCTTATTTTGATGCTTTAAATCATCTAGGTCACTTATGAGCTCATATTCAAGGTCTAATTTATCTTATCCTTCTTCATTATCATAGTAGACTTCTTCATCATACATGTTGTCTTCTTATTTTTATCACTAGAAATCTTGTGCTTCTTAGGATCACCTTTAAGATGTTAGGCTTACTTTAAAGGACTAGGATCTGATACCAATTATTGGAAGCACAATCACTAATATGGGGGTTCAATTAGTGTCTTCAAAATATTCATTCAATTCTACTTAATCATATATGAACCATTCATACAAACATGAACATCTAAAAAAGGATATGCAACCATATAAGATCATGAAATAAGATAACATATTACATATGTGGGAAACCCTCAATGGGAAGAAAACCCACTAATCTATGAAAACAAAATATATTCTTATAATAAAAAAATTAATCTTTAGTGAAGCACCAACTCCACATGGAACACCAACTTGCAAGGAGGCATCAACCCCCTAGATGACTCAACACCAAGTCAGACACCTAAAAATTTTGATTAGCTTCAAAATAAATTGTTTCTCACACAAAATATGATGATCACCTTAATAATCTCTTCTTACTCTTATATCCTTCTCAAACTACCTTCTAGGCTTCTTCGCTCAATTAGGTCTCTTCAAGATATATTAAGTCATATGACCTTGATATTAATCTGTAGTACCCCTATTAAATCTTCATGAAAATTTATCTACACCCCTATGATGATATAAAATACCTCTTTCAACTCTTTAATGTGTTATTTCCTTCACTTTCACTCACAAATTTTGTAACTAGCCAATTAGGCCTATTAGGCCTTGTTCTTATATAATCCTCTATCTCACACACTTCTTAATTGGCCATACACACTTGAACACTTGGATTATTCTTATAATATGTATTATAACATGTTTCATACTTAATCAATCATTACAATAGGTTGACCACAACTTAAAAAACCAAAACCTCTTTTAGCCTTAAGGAGAACTAATTCAATTAGGCCTTCATTAAACACATTACCCTTTGATTTCCTTGGAACACTTTCAAACTCCAAACATGAAAGGAAAACATTATATACCACTCAAATAGACTCCCACTAATATCATCTTAGGTCTTGACACTTTTTATATCCAACCACCGCTTGAAGTTATTAGAACAATTAATGTCTAAGTGGTTATTATTAACCCTTGGCTTACATTGGTAAGTAGTTAAATAAATAATAATATATTATTTATTTACTCAAAATTTAAACTTCAAGAAAATAAATAATATTATTATAGTTATGTTATATTTACCAAATGTTTATTAATTAGATTTATCAGGGTGGATGAACCCGTTATTTTCACAATGGTCACATCCCCTCATGAATCATTATAAATAGGGTTTTACCCCTACTGTAAAATATATCAAACACAAAAAATATTCAAGTATTTCTTCATGTGGAAAAGACTTGTTTGAGAAAAATTGTGAAGAATTTATGTGAGAAGGAGTGAGATGAAGAAGATTTGATGTATTAGGGTTATTATTGTTTCTCAATATTGAATATCACTTTACTGAGTTTTTTACCTCTTTGAGGTTTTCCCAAGATAAATACATGTGTTGTGTTTTATTGATTTGGGCTCATTATATTATGCTTTGCTCATTAACTCTCTTCTAGATCTGTGGTTATTAAATTTATGTATTTTAACATACTATTAGAGCTAGTAGAGAGAATTTTGATTAGCAAAGAATATTAAATTGATATTTTGATTTATTCAAAGCCTAGGAAATTAGATACCATTGTATGGCATAAAAACTTTTTAAAAAAAATTCAATTTAGTTTTTTGTGCATCAAATTATCTTATAAAAGTTTTATTCATTTAGTTTTGCAAAAATAAGGACCCGTGTAATTTTTCAAGGCCTGAAAAGCTCTAGATCATCCTATTCAAATTTATCTCTCCTCCATTAATGTACCTATACAACTTGGAAGGTTGGAAAAAAAAGTTTTTGGCACTATTTTTTTTAAAAGGCTTGTTAGCATTGTGGGAGGATTTTAAGAAGAATTAAAAAAATTAAAGGCCTAAGAAGGCCTCTATCTCTCTTAAGTTTTACCTCTGCTCCCAGACCCATGTGATTTTCACCTATATAAATATTAAGGTAAGTATAATTTTTTTTCAAATATTTAAAAAATATAATTTTTTTTAAATTTACAAATTTGATTTACCTTTTATTAAATTATTTTACCAAAAATTTAAAAAATAAGTAATTTGTTTTTAATTTTGTTTACATACACAATAAATATATATATATATATTTTTTTTTTTTTTAAAAACAATCAGATAAAAATAATATTTTGCATGTAAACCTTTGAATTCACTCATAGATAAGTTGGTGATTATAATTTTTAGTAAAAATAAATAAAAGATAAGTCTGGTATTCAATTATCACTAGCCTTTTTATTTTTATCTTTTTGTTGAATGTAGTCAATTTTAATTACAAATTAATTTAATTTGAATTCCATTTTTTGGTTTGTGTGTCTTTCTTCTCATGTGAAAACCTCCTGACCTATCAACTAGTCCTTTCGACACTTGATCTAGTCTAAACCTAGGCAAGTATAGTCATCCAACCAATTGATCTTAAGGTTTTGGATTATTCTAGATGCATTTCTATGGTCCATTTTTATTTTGAAGCCTCTTATTATTATTTTCACATCTTTTTTAATAATAATGCCTAGGTGGTTATCTTGAATTGACTCTTTTGACACTTAAATTTATGTAATTTTAATTTAGTTTTTTTCATTATTTAAAATATAAATTATGTATTTAAATATATTTGAACTTTTTATTTACCTTATTTTACAAACTTAAGTTGAATTTAGATTAAAAAGGTTTCATTTTAATCATTTATTTACAGTCTTGTTTAAAGGGAAGCTATAGCTTCACCTCATTTTTCTTTAGATAAATCTCAAATGCTTAATGGAAATAATTAAAATATATGAAAAATTTGTGTTAGAATTGAATTTATGACTAAAAAATTATGGATTATTTTCATTTGAATTGAGAAAACCCCTTTTGAATGGCATGTGACCCTTGAACTTACCAATGCATTTCAAACAAAATTGTAGAAAACTATGTCCATTATCTTGCAGAGTGTTAAGGATGAATTCCTTATATAAATTGGTAATAAATAGTCTCATATAGATACTTGGAAAATCCTTGAATCCATGCATGAAGACACTCATCTTTCAAATATCATGAAATGAATCCTTGAATTGCTAACTACACCTATGAAGGGTGATGAAAAAGTTGTTAATTTTACTGCTAAAATTAAAAACATTAAAGTTAGTTAGATGGATGTAATTATAATTTTATTCAAAATAATTTGTTTTATTTTATAATTTAATTAAATATTCATGAAAAAAATTGAAATTTTATTTTAATTTTGAATTATAAGTATCAAACTGATTAGGATATCCCTAACCTTATCACCTTGTCTACTCTCTTGATTCAGGGAGAGAAAGTTATGACAAATTTTGATTCTAAGGAGAATTATACTTAGGCACTTCTCACTCTTAATAATGTTTTTGATAACACCAAAAACCAAAAATCTAACCCTAATTTTGCTAAAGGCAAACATAGAAATAATAAATCTGGTATAATAAGAATTATACAATTAAGTTTAATGGAAATTTCAATCTATGTGGTAAATTTGATTATATAATGGAAATATATTATAAAATATATATATAAATAATAATAAAACTTTTAAAAATAATAAAAGGAAGAAATCCAATCAAAATAAGCAAAAGAATCAAAACCCTAATCAGAATAACAATCAAGATTCAAATACTATTGCTTTATGTGCTTCAAATGAAAATGAATAGATTTTAGATAGTGGTGCATCACACCATATGACATGATTATCTAATATTTTATGTGATTATAAAGATATCTCTAAAATAATTTACATAGGAGATAATTCTTTTTAGAAGCAACTAAACAGGGAAAAGCAAAATTTTCAAATGTTGTTATTAAAGATGTTATCTATGTACCTAAGCTTAAAAATAATTTACTATCTTGTTCTCAACTTGAAAATTATAATTTAATTATAAATTTTCTTAAATATAGTTGGTATATTAGAAATCAATCTGGATCATTTATTGTTGATGGTGTTTAAAATAATGGTTTGTATATCTTTTCTCCTTCTACATGTTTACTTTCATCACATAATAAAAATGAATATCAATTATGGTATGAAATATTATGACATGTTAATTTTATAATTTTACATGATATGTTTGCAAGTAACCTTGTTTTTAGAATTATTTATATCCCCTATCATCATAAAACTTGTGAGGGTTTCTTATGTGATAAGCAACATACTAACCCCTTTCACAAGAATCATGATACAAATTCCTCAAATCCTTTAGAATTAATTCATAGTGATGTTTTAGGTCTTTTTTAAGTTAACTATCTTAATGGTTCATTATATACTATTACATTTATTGATTATTATACTAGAATGATCTAGTCTTATTTCATTAAAAAAAATCTAATATTTTTCTAAGTTTAAAGATTTTAAAGCATATGTTGAAAAAGCATCTGATTTGTCTATTAAGAGATTAAGAACTAATGATGGTGATGAATATATTAGTAAGATGTTTGATAAATTTTGCATTTGTTATGGTATTAAAATATAATTAACAACTCCCTATTCCCCTCAGTAAAATGGTATTGTTGAAAGAAAAAATTGCACCAACATAAAAATGGATAGAATAATGTGACAATCTATAAATATTCCTAAGTTCTTATGGGTTAAATATATGAAAACTACTATTCATATTCTAAATAGAGTCACTACCAAATCCTTGCATCTTTCTACCTTTTTATAAATATAAACTAAACATAAACCTAGTGTGGTTCATCTCAAGATTTTTTATAGTCCTACTTCTACCTTTGTCCCTAAAGTTAAGAGGAAGAAGCTTGACCCCACTTCCTATTCATGAATTTTTATAGGATAAGAAGGTAAGACAAAAGGTTTAAGAGTGTATGATCCATCTAAACATTAGATTTGTGAGAGTAGAAATGTTTTTATTTTTGAAAAATACTTTTGTGAGCCCTTTATGGATCCTCCTCTATGTTCTTCTATTGATTAACCCAACTCTCATGTTTCTCCTTATGATGAAATAGATGCCCTTAAGGAAGTTGATCTAGTTATGGATTAATTAGAGTCTAAAGAACCCTTTGAGTTTCATATTCAATCTAAAATACCTATATGGGTATAATCTCTAATTTAGTCTTCTAATTTTTATAGCCTTAATAAATTAACTAGAAATCAACATTCGTATAATGCATTAATGACTATGTATGAGTGTGAACTTCAATATTTTGAGGAAGCCACTCAAGATGATAGATGAAATGTTTTTATGCAAGCTGAATATAATGCTTTAATTAAAACTCAGACTTGAGATCTTATCCCTCCTCCACCTAAAATGCATATTGTTAGTTGTAGGTAGATTTATAAAATTAAATATAATTCAATTGGTAAAATTGATAAGTTTAAATATAAATTAGTTGCTCATGGATTTACTCAAAAACTTAGAATTGATTATATTGAAACATTTGCTCCTATAGCAAAAATAAGTACGATTAGACTTATTATTGCTTTGAAACCCAAAATAGTTGGTTTATCCATCAAATGAATGTCAAGAATACATTTATAAATGGTGATTTAGAAGAAAAAATTTGTATAACTCAACCTAAAAGTTTCACTAATCCCAATAAAGAACATTATGTATGCAAGTTTAAAAAAATCTTTGTATGGTCTAAAAAAATCTCCTCAATCTTGGTATTCTAAGATTACATTTTTTTTTAAAATAATTAGGTTTCTATAATTTCTATTCAGATAATGATCTGTTTGTTAAAAATTGAAAATAATCATTTGACTCTCATTGTATTATATGTTGATGATTTGTTGATCACTAGCTATCTGACTAGTTTAATTCATAAATATAAGGATAAATTAAGTCAAATATTTTGAATTATTTATTTAGACATTCTACATTATTTTTGAGAAATGGTTATATTTTAAGATAAAAATTTAATTTTTGTATCACAATATTGATATGCACATAATCTTCTTGTTAAATTTAACATGTTTGATTGTAAATCCACCACTACTCCTATTGAAATTGGTATTAAACTTGATACTCAACCTACATGTGAAAAATATAACCCTGCTTTATCTAGATAGCTTATTGGAAGTTTGATTTATCTAACTATTACTAGGCTAGATATTGCATATGTTGTTAGTGTTGCTTCTAGATTTATGTAGGATCTTTATTTGGATCATTTTAAATTAGCTAAACATATTCTTCATTATATAAAAGGAACTATTAATTATGGTTTATTATATTATTCCATTGACAATGCTAATTTATATGGTTATTGTAATGTTGACCATGTTGGTGATACTTTAAATAGAAAATCTATTTCTAGATATGTGTTTAAGTTTGGTGTAGGTGTTATCACTTGGAGGAGCAAGAAACAACCTAGTATCTTTCTCTCTTCTATAGAAGCTGAGTATAGAAGTGTTATGGAAGCTATTAAATAATCTATGTGTCTATGAAGGCTATTAGAAGAAATTAATTTGGATGTTTCTTAGACTAATATCCTTCATTGTGATAACCAAAGTTATATATCTCTAACAAAAAATCTATTGCAACACCAAAGAACTCAACATAATGAAATTCTTGTGAAATTTATTCGAGAGAAAGACCTCAATGGTGATATTGATATGTAGTTTTGTCTTATGGATTAACAAGTGGTAGATATATTCATAAAACCACTTGGTGCTACCAAATTTTATTAATTTTGTGTAATGTTAGGCCTCCCAGAGTTGCCATTAAGGGGTAGTGTGCATGACAATGCCACTTCCTAATGGCCATGTGTTTCTTCTTCTTCTCTATACTTATTCTCATTGTAAATCAATGTAAACTTCATGTAGAAGTTATGTGATTTGACTAAAATTCATGTGGAAGTTTTAATTTTATACCCTAAAAGCATAATTTGTAATGAATATCCTTATGTTATAAAAGACTCCAAATATGCTCAGTGATTATTCATGAGAAATAATGAGATGTAATCTCAAAATCATGCTAGCCTAAACTTAATTTCAAATAGTTTATGGATTATAATTGCTTTTGTGCTAAAAGGTGATTTTTTGCATGATGAAAGTTTTTAAATCTTTCATATTTTGCACATAGTATAATTTCTTTATGGTGACTATGGCTTTTTACCCCATTTAGCATTAAGTGGGAGTGTTAGAAAAATTAATGTCTAAGTGGCTATTATTAACCCTTGGATTACATTGGTAAGTAATTAAATAAATAATAACATATTATTTATTTACTCAAGGTGTAAACTTTGGGAAAATAAATAATCTTATTATAGTTATTTAATATTTATCAAATTTTTATTAATTGGATTTATCAAGGTGAATGGACCTATTATTTTCACAATGATCACATCCCCTCATGAATCATTATAAATAGGGGTTTGCCCTTATTGTAAAATACATCAAACATAAAAAATATTCATGTATTCCTGCATGTACTAAATACTTGTCTAAAAAAACCTTGTGAAAAATTTATGTGAGGAGTGAGATGAAGAAGATTTGATGTATTGGGGTTATTATTATTTCTCAATATTGAATATCATTTTGTTGGGTTTTTTTACCTCTTTGAGGTTTTCCCAAGATAAATACATGTGTTGTGTTTTATTTATCTGATCTCATTATATTATTTTTTAATTATTAACTCTCTTATAGATCCATGTTTATTATATTTATATGTTTTAACATAAGCACAACATTAGTACTATTTACATTAGGCCTTCACACACATAAAAAGGTTTGTCTTGAACAACTAAAGATAACACATTATTTAGACACACAACCATGACAATAAATCACACACACAAAACCTCCAAGACCTAAACAACTTCACCAAGTGTATTAGACTTCATCACATAGGGCAAAAGACTCAAAAACACTTCTACAACTTGCTCACTCAAAACTACCAATTTTCTGTAAAGACACATCATGGTGAATCAGACCTAAAACACATGTATAAACATTTTAAATGAATTATTATGAATTTATATTAACCCATAACATATACATACCATCTTAAAATATAAACATCATATGGTCTAGTGGTAAATATTGGTCTTATATACCAATTTCTTGACCTTACTACACACAAACCTCATTGAATCAAACAAGGTTTCATCATTTTCACCACTATACCTAAATTAAAATATTTATACCAAGCATTAATATGACATAATAGTCCCAAAAAATGTCTCCATGTACTTGGTTTCATCACTCTATCATGATAACATATTCCTATTCATCTTCTCACTATTGTTTGGGTGTTTCACTTTTTGAACCATTTGGCCTGTTAGCGACTGGCTAACTTAGATGATTAGTTTAGTACACTTGAGTGATATAACCTATCCATAACCCTCCATTGATATGAAACATGTGTTTATAACTTCTTTTTATTTCCATTTGCTTATTATGTCTAATAAAAATTTTGATAGCTACATCAACTTATTCAAGAATAAGCCTATAACTTAACATTTTCTCTCTCCTATCTCTAACCAATACTACCAAGATGTACCTAGGAGAGTACACTATAAGACCCAATAGCTTACTTGATCATACCAATCCATTATACTCACTTTTGATCAACATCTTCAACATCAGGTTCTTATTAGGGTTCTAAGAGGGTTTAAACATGTTTCCATTCTTAACAATCACTCATAAAACATAGCCCCTCAATCCAAAAAATAATGCCTAAATTTTTTATCTAGGACCCTTACCCATCTACCATTCATATCTTAGGTTCTCATGCAAAGTTTTGATGATCTAATGAGCACAAGAAAATCTTTCTTGAGTTGAGAACCCTTCATTCTATGTACTCGAGAGACCTTTAAACAAATTTTCATTCCTTATCCTTCACACTATAACATAAAATTACATGAACACACTAAAAACAACATACCACACCTCTAAAAATTCTTACATGAGCTCAAACACCTTGAAATATGATCATGACCCCTCATTAGGCTACACACACTCTTTCTCTCTCTGTATTCTCTTAGACGTTGACCTACAAACCACATTAGGCATTAAAACTAACCTTCAAGCCTCTTTAAATGTACTATACACCATAATCACATACTAAATAAACCTCATACAACCTCTCATACCTCTATACATCCATCTTTCTAAGTCACCATACTCATACCTTCTCATAAGGACTTTACATGCCATGACTAAGATTTTTAAGCACTTGAAACTTAAAAACTAGCCTTGAATTTTTTTTGAAAGTATATAAACTTTGCTTACATGATCATATAATTAAAAACAACCTATCACAAGCTTGTGCTTACTTACTTCACCAAATTTCACTACGCATACCTTCTCACAGGGTCTAGACTAGGCTTCTCAAGACACCTTGTACTCAAGAATTATTACTCAAATATGCTTACCTTAATGATAAAAAATAAGAAAAATCTTTATAAAAAAATCCCTCAACACTAAAATAATCTCTTTTTTGATAAATATCCTCTCATGACCTCATGCAGAACTAGATATTTATTGTCAAGAACCTAGAACAATAAACATGCTCCGATGCCTACTTAGTCAGGATCTTGCTCCACCAATTAGAGCACATATGATTAATTCTTGTATTAGCAACTAAACATGGAATTTAAATAGAATCAATAAGTAACTAGAAATATGAAACAACACAGGAATTGAGAGACAATACACAATTGTATTAATAATCACTCAGAAGAATATACAATAAAGAAGATGCCACTTCTTCTTCCACCTCAAAGGCTCGCCACACCTCAAGACCTTCTTCCCTCTCTCTCTTGGTCACAAAAATCAACTCCAATATATAATTAATGTTCACCTCTCTAACTAGTCAGTAACACGTTGTCAGCACACCAAGTACACAACCATACTCCAAGTAGATTCCCTGCTCTCTACTGCTACCTGCAAATCACTAGACCTTACTCACCATTGTAGATCTCCTATAGAAAGTCATGCACACATGCTGACCAAGATCATACACATATGAAGAACCCTGTTGATTCTCCAAACCAGTACCCACCTTGGTACTATGGCACTAGGAGGAACGCACCATTGCTCTCTTCTCTCTGAAGGAGCTTATTGCTCTCTTACTCACTAGCTACAAATTTACAATACAACCCATGAGTCCATATATAGATCTCATGCTTACAATAATTAGACTAGCCTAATTACAATAATTAGACATGTAACTCAAGACTAAGACTAGCCTTCAACATGCAAACTAATAGTCCAAAAATAGACTCTCCAGGATCAACATGCAAACTGCCTGTTCATGCACAGGCTGCCGACGTTGGTTCCTCCATGACTGATGTCAGCTGACTGGTAACCGATGCTGGTTGCTTCTTCACTACCATCTGACTGACGTCGGTTGATCAGACTGACACCAGTTTCCCTACAACTGATTTTGCAACTCCTCGCAACTCTGCATCCTCCGTAACTTCTCCTGTTTGTATCCTAGTGAAGCTTTTAGCTCCACAACCTAACATTTATAACTAGGCTTCAATACTCACTTAACCATCATACTTTCTGTGATAATCAAGACTCATAAGATGAAAAAACAACCTCAATTACATCAATGAAATGAAATATTCACCTTTGACATCAATGAAAATCCTCAACATATGGTTTGGTTCTTGGGTGAATAAATTTAGACTTAAGGAGTTCCCATACTAGCTATTCAATCTCATTTTTTGTAGATGGGGATAGCGATATGGTCAGATTTTGGGTGAGATTATTCCTAGAAGGAGTGGGATGTGATTATATTTAGTATATGAAGTATGAAAACCCACTATCTCTATAAAAATGGTTTCATGATTATCAAGGATGGTTTACAAATCAGTAGGGTAGTTATTAGAAGCAGGGAGTTAGAGTTGGATAGAGTGTAGTTGAGAAATGACCCCATGTGATCCTTTCTTAAAAAGATTTTCTATGTGATAAGAACTGATGATGTTAGAAAATATAGGTAATAACCCATTTAAGGTGTGATTCTAGCCACTATCAATGAATTACATCCAGAGCTCAAATAAGTCTCATAGAATAGGTCCTAATGTGTGGAACCACTATGTCCCTAGGACCACATCACATCCCCCTAAAGGTAGGGAAAACATATTTGAGTGAAGAGTGTAATTTTCTATCATGATATGCACATTATGGCACTTTCCTTTTTAGGTAAGTGTTACCCCATTATCAATCATTACTTCAAAGCTAGAACAAGGATGTATAAAGTGATCTGCATGCTTAGTAATATGGGGATCAATGAAATTATGCATGCTACCATAGTCAATTAGGATTATGAGAGGAACATTTTTAAATAACCCTTTGACATCAAGGTTTTAGGGGTGGTCAGAATTATGAGTGCATGGATAGAGATCTTAGGTTGGGTTTCCTAAGCCATGGAGTCATTAGAGGGGCTTTGTATTGCTTGAGAATCTTGGAGTTCTTAGATATCATGCTCATTGTCTTGATTTGGTAGTGATTCCACATCTATCTAATAAATATTTTATGTTATTTACCAATGACCTTTAACCCATTTTTCATCATAATTATAGCATAATACTTTTTCCTTATGAGCCCACATATTTTTCTTAGTAAGTTCTTGATTGGTGTGGTTGTGGATGGTTGTTGGTTTGATGTGTTCTTTATGGGTGGAAAAGTGGGAAGTCGACACTGCACTAAGAGTTTATCTTTTGCTAACTTATCCAGATCAAAGGTGGCCATCAATTTATTAGGCTAAAACATTTTAACCTTTGAGTGGATTGGCTCTTTGAGGCCACTAATAAAACAACTCTTGAAGAAGTCATTTGATAACCCTTCAGTATGATTAGCTAATTTCTTAATCAATTTGATAATCATGAATGGTGCCTATTTGGTGGAGTTTGGTGAGATCTCATGTAAAGTCCTCAAATGCCAAAGGACCAAACCTACCCATAAATAAGGATGCAAAGTTTTTCCAATCGGGTTAATCATTTGACTTGAGATGTCAATGATAATATTGAAATACTTCTTATTTCAAGTAAAATGAAGCAATTAGGACTATATTGATAGATTAATTATTGTGAAGGTTAAATAATTGTTCAACTTGATATATCCATCTAGTAAGATCTATACCATTTAAATACGTAAAGTATAGCTTAGGCCCACATGATGTGTGGTGAGAAGAGAAACTATTCTCTGAAGAAGACTCTTTCTACAACTTGTTGAGAAGAAGGCTATTTTGTTGATTCATTCCATGCATCCTATCAGTTAACTCAATGACCTAGGATTTCAATATGGTGAGTTATTTCTTCATGATTTTTGTGCTTATACGGGTGACTAACATAACCAATTTTTTTCAACAAGGGATAGAAAAAAAATTAAGATAATCGATAAGGCACTTTTTAATTTGGACTAAATTAGAAGGGGTAAAGGTATGTTTATGATTTTTTTTTCACTGTCTGGGTATGATTGATGAGGGCAAGGTAAATTTCATAATTGAAATGGAAAAATTTAAAAAAAATTCCAAGAGGGACAAAGGATAAGAAAATGGAAAGGAACATTGTGAAATTATTTTGAAGCAAGAGGATAAAAAAGGAAGTTATGGAAAAACCTAAAAAAATCAAAAAATGAGATCTATGGCTAATGGAATTAGAATTTGGAGAAGGGAGATCAAGGAATAGAAGGTATGAAATGAAATTTTAGGTGTCCTGGTAAAGTTTGAGGATTAATAGAGATAGAGATGGAGAGATATGGTGAAAAAAATAGTTTTTCTTGATTACTCCTATCAAAATTATGTCGACAGATTTGCAATTAGCACTATATCAACTATAGTTACTTCTACTGATAATATAAAATTGGTTTTTATTTATTATTCTTATCAAAATTCTATAAATGATTTTATATTTATCATTGTGCCCAACTATAGTTACTACTACTGATAATCTACATAAAATGATATGCTTGATATGGGCCCCTAGTTTGTTTGGATACCTAAAGGTTTTAAGAAATATATTTGGACACCGATGTTTTCTGAATAAGTACCACTCTTCAAAAAAAAATGGCCACAAATTTATCCTAAAATTACATCTATTGGTTTACCTCATGGATTAGAACTAGTCAATCAGGATGGGTCATTACCCTTTTCACCGGTAGGTCCTCTAAATGGGATAGCTACTTCAAGGTTCATATGGCACTCCTCATAATGAGTTTTAGGGATATATTCCCAAGTACTTCTCATAGTTATTTGAAGGGATATTTTACCCTTACTTGAACCTATAAATGAAGATGTAAAAATAGATACAATGAAAAATAGTTTATTAAATGGTGTAGCTCCTAGAAAGTCATTAATGCAAGGAAAAAATATCCAAAATCTAGCTACAAGCTGAGGAAAGTGATCTGATACCAGATGTGAAGAACCTTATGCATAGATTTATAAATTACAAAAAATAACAAAATTATAAAAATAACTTTAAAAATTAACTCAAAATATTTCAAATATGATATATTGATCATAAGCCACTTCAAGGGGGAAAACTCCTTTGATCAAACTCAATATAATAATATTCATCAATGTCATCATTGGGCCTCAAGACTAACTTAAATACTAATTCTATTCTAGCGACTAATACTTCCTATGCATGTTGGATAATTTAAATATGCTACTTACTTAAATATTAATTCTATTCTTACAACTAATAATCCCCATACATGTGGGATATTTCAAATATGATAAAGGGATGACTTACAAAGCATATGTGTCCATAGTGACTAATACACTAATAATTCAAAGAGAAGGGTATGACACACGTTCCTAATAGGAGCATGCTTCACATACTCAAATCCAAATTCATAGACTTTACCACATTGGTAAGTCTAGGTACGCTTCTTTTTCCTTTATCCTAGTCATTTTGCTTTGATACATTTCTATAATAAAGGCGGGGGGCAAATATAATCACCTTAAAATGAGACTTAGGTACTAAGACTGCTACTTGAGACCACCTATCCCTAGCTTAGCCTTGGACCTATCTTAGGGCCTATTTTCACACTTATCCATCCTTTGTGTGGGCCATAAGCATCCCTAAACATCCCTAAAGTAGTCCTAGATGTTCATCTTGATATTTGATCCCTTTGTGCCTCAGGTTCTGCCACCTAGACACTATCACCATAATAGGGATAGTAGCACAACATGGCACTAGTGTCCCAATTTTGGCACTACTTTCCTTTCCCTTATTTTTCTACCAATCGATATTTTTTTCAAATGTAATACCACATAGGGTTGGCCTGGACCTATTTTAAGACCTACACAAGCACCATAATAGTATATATATGAATTAATTTTATCCCTCTAACCACTCGATGGAAATAAAATGCAAATTACACATACAAATTCAAACCAAGTTGTGCACAATCAAGGTTATCAATCTGTATTTTGCCTTACTTCTACATATAACCATCTATAACATTCCTAAGCATAGATTACTCATATTTATAGTTTTAAGCACATTCAAAGCACTCAAGTCAACATTCATACGAGCTTCACTTTAATTTGTATTATAACTTAGGTGGGGAGAACTACATTGGTCTTGATCCCTCTTTAGAGTATTGGTATGTAAGTAACTCTCATCATAGTGGGGTGTTGAGGATGGCTATCCTACCCCTCTAACAACACACTTTACTGATTTTATCAATTAGATTCCCTAGCAACATAGAGGATTAGTATTTGTATATAAAATTAGTCAAAATAGGTCATTATAAAGATCCATAACTCATGTATGTAGGAACAAGGTTGACAGACCCAAACACAAGTACACCTAGAAGCTCAAGACAGTTTTTCATAGAGGACACTACAATAAAAACAAAGACACTAGCATTACATAACATTACTATCCAATAAGGATAATACTATCCAAGAATGGTTTTGACACATGGAGCCTATTTTCAATAGTTGGACTAGCCTTTGTCTTAGTTTGTAGCCTCTAGACCTCCTATCTCAGTCATTTTTAGCTAAGTTCTTATTTTCATAATTTATTAATATTTTTAGAAAGTTTGAATTTAATTAATTCTATTACATATAAATGATGGTATTTGTTGCATATTTTTACCTTGATTTACTATACTCAACCCTTTAAAAATATAGGATTTACATGCACTAAGTCCTAAAAGGTTTAAATAGTTGTAATGATAAAATTATGTCCTTATGATGATTCTACATTTATTTTTCCAATTATATCAAAGCCATAAAGAGAGAAAGGACATGGAGAGATAATAGGTTGTAATGCATATGATGGTGTATAATTGAGATTACTATGCTTTTAACATTGGGAACATAATTTAGCATATTCATGACATTCTTTTTCTATTATTGGCCAATAGTATCCTTGATATATGAGTTTTCAAGACATGGTGTTACTACTAAAACAACCTCCACATTCACTAGTATAAACTAAAAGTATAATAATTTGAGATTCAGTATGATTTAAACATTGTAATAATTGTCCATGAAAATATATCTTGAATATATGTTCACCAATGAGTACATAATTCTTGGTTAGGCATTGTAATTTATTTGTATCCTCTTACATGGAATTTTTGGAAAAATCATATTTATAGAAATTATTGTATATTTTAGTATGCCATTCAAGGTTCTTTTCACTTCAAGTGACTATGAGAACGTTTTATGCATTGATAACTTCATTATTAAATGAAGGATTATATAATTGTTAGATATAAAATATTTCATGATCATCATTAATATAAATTGGGATGAAATATACAATATTGAACATGGCATTAACATATTGATTATCTTTGTGAAGAATGATCTCAATGGAGAAATAAGTGAAATTTGTTATGAGAGGTTGAACCATGTATGTATAGGGATGATATTATCTTCTTTAGTTTGATAAACATCTAAGACTTGATTGATGACAAGCTATGAATCACCATATAAATGTAAATATTTAATGTGAAACTTTTATGATTTCAACAATCTGAGTATTAGAGTTTCATATTTTTCTATGTTATTTATGCATGAAAATCATAAATTAAAAGTGAAAGGCATGTGTTCACCTTGTGACTAATAAACAAAATCATAACCCCAACACTTGTAGCACATTTAGATCCATTAAAATTCATGGCACACATGTCATGTTCATTATTATAAGAAGTAAATTCATATTATAATTTGGTAGGGATGGGTAGTGGGTCATGAAATTGGGTAGTAGTTGATTGATATGTTATATCTTAGCCTTTAATAGACTTCTATGAGATAAAATTAAATTAAACTTGGTAAGAAGCATTACCCACTTTGTTATATGCTCTAATAAATGAGGCTTTGACATAAGATATTTCAGTGGATCAACTTTAGTGATGACATGAATCTCATTATGAAGTAAATAATGTCATGGTATTTACATGGTAAAAATAAGAACTAATCATAACTTTTTGATAATATTATAATTTTTTGATATTCAATAAGTGTGCAACTAATGTAGTAAATGGCATGTTCATAGTGATTGTTATCATATTTTCTAATAAAATCACCCAAAGCATGATCAATGGATGAAATGTATAATAAGAGGGATTATTTTGAAATGGGAAGCATAAACATAGGTGGGTTCAAAATATATTATTTAATTGTGTAAAAAAAAATTGACAAGATTTGTCGCATTTAAATTTGGTGTATTTCTTGAGTAACCTTGTAAAAGATTGAATTTTATTTGCTAATTAAGCCACAAAACATCTAATAGCTTAGATGTGACCTTTTTAGAGACTAATGTTCCTTTATACTAGTTGGTGGTGGAATATTAAGTATAGATTTGAATTTTTTGGGATCAATTTCAATGCCTCTTTGAGAAATAATAAAATCCAACAATTTACTTGAGGATACTCTAAAAATACACATGTTCAGATTTATGGGAACTTGACTAACCCCATATACAAAAAGGGAAGTCGAGGAGGCCCTAGATATCCTCAATACTTAATCTTGTCCATAGTGGAGAGGTTGGTTACATGAATGTCCCACCAATAATGTTTCTTCATTCCTTACCTAGAAACATCATGGTGGAATATTAAGTATAGCATTGAATTTGTTGCCATCATCTTCAATGCCTCTTTGAGACATAATAAAATCCAATAATTTATTTGAGGATATTCTAAAAATACACATGTTTAGATTCAAATGAATGTTATTGTCTAATTATTTCATGTATTCATCATAAATAGAGAGAATTATTTTGTTAATGTTTTGATTTGGTCAACAAATCATCAATGTAATATTAAAAAAAGTATGCATGTATTCATGAAAAATATGTGGCATAGCTCATTGATAAGTTGTTCCTACATTTTTTAATCCAAAAGTCATGACTGTATAACAAGATGTTCCCCATGATGTATTGAATGATGTCTTTTCTTGATCCTTAGGATTGATACGGATTTGGTTGTATCTAGAAAAAAATTTCCATGAATTATAACATTTCATATTCTATGGTAAAATCCAAATTCCTATATACGTTGGGTAAAGGAAAATAATATTTAGGAAAATCCTTGTTTAATTCATGACAGTATGTGCAACATTGAACATCTTCATTAAGATATGTCACTAGCACAATTAGAGACCCATTCAGGATAATAAACAAATCAAATGAAGCCAGCCTCCAAAAGACTATGGATTTCGTCATTGACTAAGAAGGTTACTTTTGGGTGCATTTTCTTTATTTTATTTTCTTATCTAGTTTGGCCTCTAGGAAGAATACAATATTATGCATTGTCATTGTTGGGTCAATTATAGGTATGTATTTATATTCCCATGAAAATAATTCTAGATAATCATGTAAGGCTTGTCAAAGGGATTTTATTTCATCATATTTTAACATGGCTACTAAGAGGACTGGTTGAGGGTCTTTATCAATGCCAAAATGAAATGAAATTGTTTCCTCATTAAGTAGTGTTGATTGATGTTCCACATATGGTGTTGTAGGAATTGTATTGGGGTCATCTAATTGTATTTGATCAATAGTATCATCACCTTCACCAAAATATGCATGTTCATTGGTTTCATGAGAAAATATTTTACTATTGTGAAAGGAAGATCCTCATATGGACCTAAATATTCCAAATGAGACTCATCATTTGAAAATTCATCTAGTGCCAAAATTATAGGTGAAATTGTGTTGTCAATGAGATTAGGATATATTAATTACCATTGAGAAACATGGTTGACTTGTTTATTAATCTCAAATCACATATGTGTAGTATCTATGAAATTGGGAGGTTGTTTAACTTAATTAGGTCCATGAGAGGTGGAATTATCTTTATATCCAAGACATGTTTTCCCCTCATTAGCATAATTAGTAATTGGATGGGTAATATCCTGAGCATTTTCATATACCATTTAGATTTGATACTTTTACATGTTTTTATAGTTTGATTCCTTTCAGTTTGATACTATCTTGGACTTGGGCCATTGATATATGATTTTGTCACATTATAATTATGATGATGTGATGATGAACAATTTTTAATTAATTTACTTTGGTACTTATATTTGATTATTATATCAAAAATTGGTGTGGCTGATGTCATTTTTATGAATGTAGGTGATAACCGAGTATGGGCTAGGTTTGGGCCTAGAATAACATGATAGAATGAATGCTTAAATTACATACATGTAAATGAGTTTGAGTTCAAAGAAAATAATAAGACCCTATGTATTCATTGTGTTAGTTATGTTTCATATTATGTTGTTTCAATTTTGTTCTTATTGTTTAGTGTGTCATCCAAATCCATCATTATCACTTGGCCAATTGTGCTTCTCATTTTTTCATTTATTTTAATTTCAATATTCTTTATATTACTAAATTGATATATTTATGTGAATGTTTCATGACTTGGACATTGTTTGTGGCTATTGACCATGATTGGGTATGTCTAGGGACTTAATCTTATTGGAATTTTACTATGTAATGTTTGAACATTTTAATCTTTGACATGTGGTCACATGGTATGCAAAGACTGATCTTTCATGATATTGGCATGCTTAACTAATGGTCATTGATAACCTTAATAAGGGTTTTTTTGACAAGGTTTAGAAACATGAAAAAGGTCATAGTGAACCATGGGAACATAATGATTAAGTGACATTATAGTTTACTTTAAATAAATAAGTAAATAAAATCATGAAAATGATAGTCTCTTCATGGACTTTGGTGAGGAGACTATTTTGATTTGGAAAGTAATTAGGTATTAGACATTGTCAACTAACCTAATCATTTTAGTTTTGTTTGTTTAGGGCTTTCATGCTACCATGTGGATAATGCATAGCTATGAAAACATGGATCCTAAATGAGCATTGTGGTAATAATGAACTAGGGCTTAAGGATGTTATATTGTTTTTGGGTAGAGGAGAAAGTGGAAAAGTGATGTAAGAACTGTGAGTTTTTAACACAAACCTTGAATCATGAGTTTTGGTGTTTAGTTAAGTTGAAACAAGAGTATGGGAGGAATGGGGATTATAAATAAAAGTATGGCTATTTTGGTGGGGTGGTATGGTGGTCCTTTTGGTGGGGGCTATGTATGGCTACCTAGATGGTGTGTTTTTTATGAATAGTTTTTGGTGGAATATGTTGGAGAGCGAGTTTAGAAAGAAGAACCAAAAAGAAGAAAATGGGGTCTTAGTTGTGCTATTCTCCATTAGACAAGTAAGTGGTATAATGGTTTTGAAAGGCATTTTTTGCATAAAATCTAGTCTTTTTTTGAAATAATAAAAAGGGGAAATGTGTTATAAAATGAATTAAGCTTCCTTTCATATTTTTTTCCATTTAAAACATCATAGGGTTTTTGAAAGAGTTATCAAAACTCTTCAGCTAAGATTTCTCCAATGGTGCATTACCACAACCATTGATGCTTTAACATAAAAAAGAGGAAACTAATTGAAATAAAAAAATATTATAATTAAATGATATGAATACAAAATCATGTAAATTAAAATGAATGAATTTGCTTATATAGGCAAAGCAAAATAAAAATCAAGATAAACTAGTCAATGTGGGACTAAAGTCCACATAAGAAAAACCTAAGAAGCATGAGTAAAAGATACTCTAACACCCCCCCTCAAGTGAAGCTAGTGGATAACAATAAATGATGTAGTATGAAGTCATGTGTCCCTATAGATGCCAATCCATCATGCTGGAGTGCATGGATTTTGATTCATTATAACCATTAAGTCAAAGTAAGAATGGTGCTAAATATGAGGAACATTGAATACAAACACTATGCTCCAAAGTACTAGGTAGAATAATGAACCTGAGGAAGAATAACTTGAAAAATATCCAACACAATTGTGATAAGTGAGAACAAAGATAGTGGGGATACCACACTAATGTCATTGTAAGAATCACCAAGAAGTCCATGGAGTCAAGTAATAGTCCTCATATGGGTTTCATAAAAAAAAGTTCTTGAATAAGATACCCATGTAAAAATGAAAAATCTAGAACACACTTAAAAGTGAAAAATAAATAACTCCTATAAAGTGGAGAAAAAAGGAGAAAACCCATAAGAAATAATCCACCCCAAAAGAGATAAAATAATAATAATAAAGAGCTAAAAAATCCTTCCAAATATGATGTTGAATAAGTCCACACTCCAAGTAATTTCAAGTCATAAAAGACTTCAATCTATACGAGTGGTCCAAATCCACTACTTGATCACAAAACAATTGACATTAGGCTTCACTATAATAGCTTCAATTAAGAATACTATCATTGGTGATAAAAGTACAAAAAAGTATCGCATGCAAAGAACACTCAACACCAAGAAGTAGAATGTACATCACAGCCCCCTCGTACTACTGAATGGATGAAGTAGAGAAAAAGGTTCTCAAAGATGATGGCCCATGGTGGTGATGGAAAAGACAAGAAACTAACAATGTGAAAAGGTGATCAAAAATAGAGCACACAAATGCATGAAGGTGGAAAAGGTTAAATCAACAAACCCTCCATGGCACTTTATAAATCAATGTGAGTACACTATAACCCATACACAAAAAACACTAGATGGAGATAAGGAAGACACTGGGATTCACTATAATAGATACAAATAAAGAGACTATTAACCTATCAAAAAAAAATCAAGAGAGATGCTCCAAAAATAAGGAATTAAAAAAGTGCACCCATAGAAGAAGGTGGGGCACTAAAAAAGGGGCCTCGAGGAGACAATACACAACTACCAATGTGTCAAATTACTAATGCATGTCATGAGTTGATAAAAGAGTGTGGAAAAAGGTAGAAGGATCCATAATATATACAAACACACTAGATAAGAATCAATAGCCAAAAAATAACATGTATATCACATGCAAAAAGATGTCTGAATCAAGTGAAAATACATCTGAGATGTATGTGAAAATTAAAATGTAGGGCCCAAGGCATAATAAACTTCATAGTAGTGATAATGTACACTCAATAATAGGATGTCAAACTTAGATAAAAATGTATCCATGATTATAAAAAATGATGACAATGCAATCGAAAAGAAGCAAATAGTAAGTTTGTATCGCCTATGAGGGGATCTAACCTCCTACAAGATTGGACCTCACCCTCTGATCTCTGATAAGTGAAAGAGATAACTTATGTGAAAAACAATGAATAATCCCTCAAAAAAATCTCAAAACATAGTAAAATGCATCACCACTAAAATGCCACAACAAACTGTAGCAAAGGTAGAACAACCAATATGACGAGACCCCTAGAATATGACACTTTATAAAATAGTGCATTTTTACAATTTAATGACACCAATGGATAATAATAAAAAACATGAACTTTTGAAAAATTGGAAATCAAATCTAAGTTATGGGTCAAAAGTTATAAGTGTTTCAATTTCCTATAAAAAGGGATCAAAATAATTAAAAATCACCAAAATCTAGTTTTTGAGGCCAAATCAAAAAAGAACATATTTGTGTAACCACTCGTTGGAACCAAAATTTCACCACAGACTTAGAAAAGTTAATGAAAGTGAAAAAAGTCTTTTTAATTACCTTGATATGTGTGCAAGCAAGTTTTACTACATTTTTTAAATAAAGATATAGATTATAACATAAAATAATGAAAGTATAGTTGTGTTAAGAGGAGAAAATGAGTAGTTTGTTGTTTTTAGCTCAGATCTAAACAAAAACTCTAAAAGAATATCTAGATAGCAGAATAGAGATCTAATGACAAATTTTGTTCAAATTTGATGAAAACTTTATAAATAAAGGTGACGTCAAGGTAGAATAGGATGTCCCAAGCAATATTATGGAATTTCACTTATCATATCTAGTTACAGATTGTCTCCACCAATTTGCAATACATACATGGTAGCAAATAGGTAGATCCAACATAGGATTAGAGAGGTTTAACATTGAGTACAGATCTATCAATGTAGTAACAAATAAGTAGATCTAATGCATCACCTCCATGTAGTGCTTAACCTCCAACTCTTTTAATGCCTCCTCCTTAAATCCAGATCCTCATTCTATAGATCTAACTCTTAGGCAAATAAAGGGAAAGAGAAAAAATAAAGCATCACTAAAAGAGTGTTAATGCCAAGTGAAAATCTATGATGTCGAGACTTATTCCAACGCCAAGATTTTTATCATAAGTATATCAGATCTTTGAGATAGTGTCTCCAATGATACTATATTTATGACTTCTCTCTCACATAGTAGAAAATAAGATACCACCTTGCTAGAAAAAAAAATGTCAAGTTTATAAAATGATACTAAAAGTGAAAAATCTAATGCCTAGAAAATGCTATAAATCTGAAAATCTTTAGATCTAATTGATCTGAGATGCCAAATGGAAATATGACACTAGGATAGAAAAAGGAGTTTTAGAAATAGATTTCAACACCTAGATTTAGATCTCCTTCAATGCCTCTAATAGTCGATGTCTCTTCTCCTCTTAGCACCAATCTAATTTTTCAATGCCAAAAAATTACTCTTGATCTCTTTGCTAGATGACACCTCCTTGTAGGTCTCCAATGCCAAGCATAAAGTGCCTAGCTCAAAACATAACATCATATGCTAAATAATTAGATGCCAAACTTAGAGACAAAAGTTCCAATGCCTATTTTTCTAAGCTCTTTGCATATCCATTCTAGCTCAACTTATTTATTTGTAACCATAAATAAGAATCAATAAAAACTTGATGATAATTGTTAAGAAATTTATAGATGACACACTCATATCTACAAAACTAAGCTGACTACCACAATCCCAATGTATGCAAATGTAAATCTTCAAAATGCAACTAGAGATTTTGAAGGCTACAAACTATAAAAAAAGAGAATAGAGACATGCTAAGCAATGACTATTGGAGATTGGCTCTTATACCATGAAAGAGTTCTAAAAAATCTTCAGCGAATATCTCTCTAATGGCACATTACCATATCCATTGATGCTTCAACATAAATAGAGAAAACCAATTAAAATCAAAATAATTGTTATACTCAAATGATATGAATACAAAAACATGTAAATTATAGTGAATACACTTGATTATATATGCAAGGTAAAATAAAATTCAAGCTAAACTAGCCAATGTGGGACAAAATTCCATATAATACAAACCTAACCAGCATGAGAAAAAGATACTCTATGTATAGCTGAGTCCATTTCTTATTTTATAATGAATATGAAAGACCCATTTTATTTTTGGATAAAATTGTTGGTAAGTTTGGTTGTATGTTTCATCTCTCCCTTTGATGGAATAAATATGAATCCTTTTGAGAATGCATTAACCTACCATCTTGGTGAAAATTATGTATGATATTTTATTAGTTGTTGACTTTTTTTGTTCGTGCCTTGATTTTTGGTTATTATGTTTGTTATTTTTTTGGGAGTTATACCTTGATTTCTTTTACACGTTGAGTCTACTTTTTAATAATCAAGTTTGTTGAGTTAGTATCCCATTATTTTGACTACCTTGGTTTCATTTTCATTTATGTTTATAACCTCCATGTGGTGGTCATTCCATCGCTGAATCAATGGTTAGGGTGATTTGGGTATCACCAATGGATGGGCCCATGTTACCCATTATTGGATTGTGTATAATATAGTTAATTATGGTTGAACATGAATTCTTGATGTGAGGAAGTTTCTTAAGAGTGCCAATTATATGGAGGAACTTGACTCATTTTATTTTGTTGATTTTATACCATATTGAGATGGGGGTTTTCTTATATATATTCAATGTTTAGTTGGTGTATATTTATGAATATTGTATATTTAGTATGATGCTAAAATTTATAAATTTTATTTGTGACTTAATACTTGGTGATTGAATCCTTTGATGGAATGGGTTGTAATCTATGTGTAGTGAAATTATAAATAGTACTTGGATCATTATGCACCTGGTATTTAGTGTTTTCAATTACTAGTAAGGCATTGTGATATGTTTTCCCATATAAAATTTAATATTGTTCAAACAATGAGCAAGCCTTTATTTTTATATAGTATGATATTTTATAGAATTTTTAATTATATTAAGTTGCATGGTAAAATGATATGGTATTTTCACCAAGTATTTGCAGTTTGAATTCCCAACTTTGGGATGTTTGTAAATCAATGGTTGTTATCTCATCATTATGAATAAGAATGTTGAATAACACAATTTTTGTGACTAGTTTTTTCTTGAGATGAGATGATTTAATTTCTCTATGTAATACTTTAATTATTTGGTAAATTGTGATTTTTATATGAATGTTTACTTGTAACATTCCAAAGGTGAGAACCTATTCCCAACAATCATTTTTAGGTACAAACAAACATGGAGTAAATAATATGTTTCTAGATAGGGATGACTAAACATAATTTTTGGAATGAAAAGAACAACTATTCATTCATCATTGAATTCACATTTTTAGAGGATAAAATTGATGAAATTAACATTGGAAAGACACTATGAAATGTAATTATAGTGTTAAAAATTATTCTAACAAGAAAAACTAACTATGCATGTAATAAAGCTAGTTTTATTTGGATTGTACTCTAGTTATTTGCTTTAATTAAGCATCCTCCATTGTAAGTGGGTATGTGGAAAAAATAATAGGATGCCATTTTCATAGATGGAAAGCATAAAACTTGAACATTCCATTTTACAATTAGTGTTGAGTTTTGAAGGTAAGTATTATAATTTCACATGGTTGTAGATTTCATTTTTTGATATGCCATACTAAATATCTCTTACTCTTAGGCATTGAAATGAAATGGAAATACAAATATGTGTTGATTATATTCATGTTTTATAATGGTGGTTTTTATTTAACTTGATTTAACTTTATAAACTACAATACTTGGTAGATCCTTCATAGGTGGAATACAAATATCAATGGACTTGTTTAATATTTTATGCTCACTAGTTTTTGTCCTCAACATTTTATGAATATTTAAAGTCTATATAGGAATAAAAATTTGGAAATTTAAACAAGTATTAAATAGGGATGTGAATTTAATTAAAACCCTGGAAAGAGATCCTTAAGTTGTAGTACAATATCTTCATTAATTTCAAATTTATAATTAGTTAATTGGGCTTACACGATTGTTAAGTAAGAGAATGTGTCGTTTGTACAAGAATAAGTGTTTGTGAGGACCATAATAATTATTAAAACTTAAGATGAAGGATTTATTATAGTAGATTGAATGTTGGTCTAAAATTCCACTTGTGTTCAATAACTAAATTGGATTATTTTCCTTAGATGGTTTGAAATTATCTTATAATCTGACCTTAGTTACTAAAATTTGGAAAGAGTTTTTTGGCCTAATTTTACCTATTAGAAAGAGTCCTAAAAAGTTTTGTAAGGTGGAAATAGTGGTTTACCTTCAAGTATAAAAAAACTACCACATTAGGAGGTGATAAGGTGAGCTTTCCACATACAAACTTCAATATGTCAATAGTCATTTGGTTAAAATAAATTATTATTAGATCACTGATCTACCTTTGATAAGTGAACAAGAGTGGTCTCCTAATCTTTTCAAGAAAACCAAATTCATAAAATATAGCTATGAGATTATGTAAATATTGTTGATTTGATAAAGGAATGTTTTATTCTCTATTAAAGGGGAAAATAAATGTCACCTTTAAGAGATTTATATGTCTAGTTAAATGCCTAAAATTTGGAATTTGTTTATTGGGAATATTCTTTTATTCACACTTAAAATTTATTATATGCCTCTGTTGTTTATTTTCCTTTGAAATGTGGATATATGGTATTTGCATGTACTTAAAAATTATTGTAACTAAAAATATATCTCCTTTATGCATATTATACTAACATGGAGTTAAAAATTCTTTGGTTAAATTATTACATATTAAATGTTTTGATACAATTTTAAGGCTAAAACCTAAGTTGAGAGTATAAAACTAAAATTACTAGAGGCCTAATTTTTTATAGTGGTTACAAACATTTTCTATTGTCTACCAATATTGCATAAAATAAATGGTCTTTTAAGGGTTAAGTGGTACATCTAGGATTCATGTTTGAATTTATGAATGACACTTAACTTGGTTTATTAAGGCCATTCTTAATTACTAGGAGTGGATAGAATAATTTTTTACCTAACTTTGTGAAACACATTGGAATTGGACTAACATGTATGGATATCAATGTTGAAAAATGGATAACACAACCTTATAATTAAAACTTATTTTGGTTTGAATTTTTATGGTTTTGATAGTGGTATAAGAACTTGGTTCTACTCTAGGGAACTCTAGGTAAACTTTAAGCTAATATATTTTTAGTTTCTCATAGGATGGCAAGGATTCAAACAAATCAACATGTAGACACTCAAAAACCATACACAATGGTTCTAGATGTTGAAATACACCTAGACCACCTTAGTACCTCCTAAGGACCATTACCCAACCATTTTATTACAACCCTGAGTTAGTTAGTTGACTAGATAAACTAGCCCACTAGCCTTTTTACCAACTTTAGCCTTAGACCCTTCGCCATCAATGATCAGCCTAACCATCAACAGTCTGGCTTGACTGTCGATAATCAAGTTTGCATCTCCTAAATAATAAAACACCCACTTTAACTCAACTTGATTTTTTATAATTAGACTATATAATTCATGTGTGAGCCCATACATATAAGAACTAAATTTAGACAAGTTAGACCTCTTGTTAACATATTATTTCACCTCTCCTTCCTTCTTATAAAGAGAGAAGAGGAGAGGCTGAATAAGGATCTAGAATCAAATTATCAACATCTAGATCTAGAGCTTCTTACATCAAAAATCCCTTTTGTAGGTATTCTTCTAGTGATTCAACAAACTAACAAGTCTGATAGAGATTTGAAGTGTTACCATCCATCATCCAATAACCAAGTACCATTACTCTATCAAAATTTCTCTAAGCTCCACCACCTCAACCATTCATCAAATCAACAACTGTCAAGCTAAGTGTTTGTTTCAATCATTCAGTTACTTTATTTATATTTTTCAATCAACCCCATCTAAACCCATCTCTCATAATTCCATTTTATGACCTCATCTAAACAACCTTCTTCTTGACCTAACCCAACCCATAATAACCATCGATGATCATCTTGATTGTCAATGGTATGTCCTAACCATCAATAGTCACCCAAACTACCAATGGTTACCCCAACCATTGATGGTTACCCTAACCACCAATGATTATTGTGTGACAAAATAATAGAAATATATTTCCCCTATACCTCAACCAAATCCAATTTTTAGACCCTCTACATGAGCACAAAACTCTACCCTATTTTCTAAACCATACCTAACCTATTTAACATTAGTATTGACCCACTTATTGCTATAATTAGTAATTATCATCTATTATTTTATCAATCACTTCTTTTAATTAATTTTAGTATCTTTTATTCTTTATGTAATTATTTTATCTTTCAGAACTTGATTGTTTAAAATTATGGATTAATATCCTCCAAGGAAGCTCGTGCTTCTTGGATCTAGCTTGCTAGGCAATCCACCAAACTACCTAACTAATCAACCATTTGATTTAGTGTTTTCTTATATGTAGGTCATTCCACCCAAGCCAAAGAGGATTATATATAACCATCTAGATCAAATATGTGCACAACATATCAGGTTTTTCTACCATACCCTTCTCAAGTTTTTTTCTCTTTCTTTCAAGAACATAAGTGAAATTATGTTGAAACATTTTGGTATTCCTAGTGGGACCCTTGAGTCTTTTTTTAGGTTCATAGTTACATATATGTGTTTTCTTATTTTTATCTCTACTCATACAAAAAATTTAAAATTTCATTTGGGGCTTAAAATTAACTATATACATTGGTTTCTTACAATTTTATCTCACATAGTTTAAATTAAAGCAAAGTAATTCTAGTATAGCTTCACTCTTGTCACACATACAAGACCAAACCACTCACATCTAAACAAGAATCAAACATTGACATAATGCCTAACTAGGATTTCATTACCTAATGATCACCTTTCCTAGCTATCCTACTTAGATTTCATCGCCAAGGGGAGAACCAACTCAGCTCTCTGGTTGAGTATAAACTCAAGTAATCGGTATATCTTGGATAAATCACCTGACACCCTTATCACTATAGTGTGTGAAGTGAGGGGGTAGGCCCCAATATCAATCCATGTACTGATTTCTAATACATATCCCTTTGAGAGCCTAAACACAACTTGAAACCAACCATAGACTTCTTTTATAGTACCTACTCTATAAGCCAATTTTAATCACAATTTTTAAATTTTAAGGCATAAGCCAAAAGAGAGGATAAAATAAATCTTAGGATTAATGTACCTTAGTGTTTATTTCTTTTCCTTGAATTTGTATTGTCTTATCTCTATTTGAGTTGTGATATTGCTTGTATCTTCTTCTTTCCCCTCTTTGCATGGTTTTAACTAGGCAACAACTAAGGAACAAAACAAATCAGGATTCACCTCTTGAACATCCATCTTCCTCTTCCTCTTCATCCATGGATTACATCTCAAATTTAGATGGTCCCCCCCACCCTTTTGGTAGTCCTATCATCCCTCAAATAGTTTCCCAAGGAGATGCATATTTTTCCACCTTCTTGGATAACAACCCTATAGCTCTTTAATATTACCTTAACACCATCTCTTATTAAACCCTTGCTTCAATTCCACCTATTGACCTGCCTTATGGCATGCCTTTCCACCTTATGGGTGACACTTTTATTACCATCATTTCCACCCAACCTCTGGTCACCTAGGCATCATCCTCTACTAATAACCCCACTAATACTATAATTCATAACCAACCTAATCAACTAATCAATACCCAAACACCTTCTTACTAAATTAATAAACCTCTTAGTATTAGAGCAACCTAACCTTTAGGCACTAGTACTTCCCTTACCGTAAGAACACCCTATGCTAGTTCCACCACCATTCCTTTTGATTCCAACCTACCTACCTCCACTCCATTTCAAAACTTGGTAGTTCCCATACCTTCCACCCTTCTACCCATTAGTACCAAAGTGACCACCTACCCTCTCCCTGCTAACCCAATCATGCCTCCTACCCAACCTACATTAATGTCTCAAAAAGTACCCATTGCATAAAAATTAAGATACATCCCTAACCCACAAGGGTATATACCTCTACCTTCCACTCAATCACCTATATCCACATATTCATATGTGGAATCATCTCAACCACCCATGACCATGTACTAGTATATGGCATCTTCTCAACCCCCTACTAGCTACCCATATGTTGCACCTACCCATACCCAACATAGCCTACCCTATAACTATGGCAGTGCAGAACCCAAACTAACCTTGTCAAAATGGTAAAGGAAAATATGAATACTTTATAATCATCTATTTCTAGATCCCATAATATTTTTTCATATCACCAAACCTATAATGAGTCAATACACCCATTCATCCCCATTTAACCATATCCTCATCTATGGGAACTTCCAAAGTATTCAAAGTTTTAGAGTAAGGAAGGCCCTCAACAACACCTAAGATCATTTAGGCATTCATTTTATATTGTTACCTATGATGATGTTCTTCTTATTTATACCTTTCCCATGTCTCTATTAAGTCTGGCACTAGATTGGTACAGTGTTCTTACAAAACACTCCCTCTTTTCTTTTTCCCAACTAGCTCAATTTTTCTTAGATCACTTTTATATAAACATCTCTAAGAAACTATCCATCATTTATCTCTACTCCATCTAACAATTTGATGATGAGTTTATTACTGACTTCATGGCCCATTAGAGAAGTCTCATCAAGTAACTCTCTTTCTCTCTACCTAACCTGAGTTGATTGAAATCTTTGCTTAGAATTGTTCTAAACACATTTCCTCTACTTTATGAGTTTAGATCTTCTAGACCTTTGATGAGGATTTTACCATGGCTCACAAACTAGAAAACAAAGTTATTGATCAGGGAAAACTAAAGTTGAAAAACAAGAACTCCACCTTTCTCTAATTGTGGGCTTATCTTTTAAGATCAATGCTGAGGGGATCAAACTTGTGTACAAACCATTTTCTTGGATGGTCCAAAACTTGGGACACCTATCCCAACCTAACATAGATCATTCCATATTTTAACATTGTCTTAGACTTCCTAACCCAACCAAACAAAAACCCCCAATCACACCATTATCAAACCAACCTATCATCTCTACTAGAAAACTTGTCACCATCACACTTGAACCATTAGATGCCTCTGCCAACCAAACCATTACCAAATCATCTTGATCTACACTACCTAAAGTAACCAAGTCACCCCTCATCATTTCAACCAAACCTACCATGAATCTTGGTATGTTCCCTATTCGAAACCTTACTCACCCATCAGTAAAGGTGGATTTAAATGCACCAAGCCCACACAAAAAACCCCTAACCAAATCAACCAAGAAAGCAAAACCACCCAATTTATTTCAAACTAAAAATTTACCTCCCCTCTCCACTTTTCTTTCTATTATGGGACCTCACCCCTCTACCTTAGCAAGGAATCCTGCCACCCCAAGTAAATCTCAAACCCAACTACCACTCTTGGTTACACTATCACTCCTACTTTCATCCTCCACCATTTTTACCGCACCTCCTATAACGAAAATACTTATCCCTCAGATCTCTACCCCAACACCTTCTACCTCTAAGTCATCCACCACCAAGCTATCTACACCCAAACTATCCACTAAGAAAGCTCCCTTACCCAAGACTCCCACCATCAAGTCTACTCCTAAAAGGGGTCCTACCCCAACCACCAAACCTAAGACTCCCATACTAGAGTCCTACTCAACCATCCTTTAGAGGTTATTAAAAGCATCCTACTTAACCTTATCACCCATTAGACCATCCAACCCACAAATTCCTAAACCATCTTTGTACAATGACAAACTAGTATGTTCATACTATAAGACACCAAGGAATGATATGAAGAACTGAAATGATCTCTAAGTCTTAGTCCATAAGTTATATCACAAGGATGAATTTTTATATTATGAGCCTCCTATAAGCCCACATTGACCCAAGAACCACAAATCATCAACCAACACCTACTTATCCCCCCACTCTCACCTCAGAGTGAAGAGGAACTAAAGAAATCACCTAGTCTAATTTCTCCCCCAATCCATACCATTCATGTGGTCACATAATCATAGGTTCAACAAAAATATAAGGGAAAGGCAAAGGTGTCCATTTATGGACATATCCCTCCTCTATACCCAACCACCTAGCCAACACCAAGCCCTTTACCTTAGATAAAACCCAAAGTATCTATTTTGGGACCCTCTCAACCCAATCCATCTGAATCAATCCAATGAGTAGTTCTAAAATAGCTTCACCAAACCCTAGTGAAGATGAGTTTATATGAACTGATCAACACTTCACCACACCATCACCAAGTAATGATAGAAGCATTACAGTCTATAGAGGTTAGGTCATAAGACCCTCAACCTTTATCATCTTTTGTTAGATCCCTTCACATTTCTAACCTTTTTACCATTAAGGATTCATAAATACATTCTATCCATCTAGATGACCCAGATCCTCCTCTTTTTATTACCACCTATATCAACAATACCTACATTAAAAGGGTCATGATTGATGGGAGAGCCAACATTAACATCATCTCCTCCCATGCCTATAACCAAATCCATTTGACAAAGAACATCATATTTGAAACCTTAGTAGTACTCTAATAATTCAATGATACCATGGCCATGACTTTAGGAACTATCATCCTTCACATTCACCTAGGACCTCATACCCTTCCTAAACTCTTCTATGTAGTGGAAGGTGAATTCTAGTACAATGTTTTATTGGGATGCCCTTAGATCTGATCCATGGGATGTGTTCCATCCACTCTACACTAGTGAAACAAATTTGAGCATAATGGTCAATTTGTTACCATACAAGCTGACCCAATCCCTTTCATGTCATGCAACATGACATACCAACCCAATGATGTTCTCCTTCCTCCACCTAATAAACCTTCACTAGTGATAGATGAAACCTCATCTTCTTCTAATGACTAAACATCCACCATATCTTCCATTCCTTCCATCTAAATCCCTAAAATAAACCCTTGGAATCAACCTTCCAACATCTTTCATTGGGGGAGTATCAGGTTCTCAAGTTTCCCTACTCCCAAAGAGTATGAGAAACTTGACCATCAACCTAGTTATGACCCTAATATTAGCACCATTATTCATTTTAGACCCTCATATTGTCAAACCAATTTCATAAATGGGGGACTTGATAAAACCTTAAGTACTTCTACCACCTCCTTTTCACCTCAACCATTCACCTCCAGCTTCTCTTATCTAGATAAAATAGAATTTGCCAAAACATACCTCTACAAGTGTGCTTAGAGGGGATTTAGCATAGGTTAGTATGAACATAGGTTATATGAGTTGCTTCTAATCAACACTTATAAACCTCACAAAAATCATGGCCTCAATTTCATGCCACTTAAATAACAAACCAAACCACCTCCCATTACCGTCATTAACAAGGAATCATGTCCCCACCTTCCACTCCACCATCAACAACTAAAGATTATGATATCATCCCCCATAACTTTTTTTTCATCAACATGATCATCCTCAAACCCTTGACTTATCAAACTAATGGGGCGATCATAACCATCCCTATGACCCATCCTAAGATGATAGGAGATGACTCTCATAACATTATTACCATGTAGTGTCAAGATGATGATTCTATTCTCACTTATATTGGTACCCCAGATTTTTCTATCCACAAATCCCTACCTCTTGAGACTTTGACCGTGTTGAATGAATCCACCATGGATATTAATTTGGGTACTCTAGATAACCCCCACATTATCAAAATTAGCCAATTTCTAAATTCTAAGGAGCTCTAGAACTTCCCTTCATTCCTATAAGACCATAACATAGCATTTGCCAGGAATTGACCCCTCCATTACTACCCACAACATAGTCACAACTAGGATGTTAAGCCTGTTAGATAAAGACTTTGACAAATTCACCCTCACATAGCCCTTCTCATCAATGAAGAGCTTCAACATCTCATGTTCATCAATTTTATTCAACCCATTGATTATCCCCAATGGGTCTCAATCATCATACCTATCACCAAAGCCATAGGGGGACTACACATTTATGTGGACTTTTGTGACCTCAACCTTACTCACCCAAAATATGACTTTCCTCTACCAAGCATTAACCAACTAGTTGATCTTATAGCTAGCCATGAGATGTTATCTCTCATGGATAGATTCTTAGGCTACAATCAAATCCTAATCACCCCTAAAGATCAACATAAAATTGCCTTCATAACCCCATATGGGACCTTCTACTATAGGGTCATGCCTTTTATCTTGAATAGCATTGGTGCAACCTACCAATGTGCCATGACCTATATATTCCATGACCTAGTCCATAAAATCATTAAAGACTATGTCGATGACCTTCTTGGGAAATACAAATATCATAAAGATTATTTGGCATTTCTCAATATTATCTTTGAGTGACTCATTCATTACCATATCCACCTTAACCCTAAGAAGTGCATTTTTGGGTTTTATCAATAAATCTCCTCATATTTATCATATCCACTTGAGGAATTAAATTTTATCCATCCAAAATAAAATAAATCCTTGACATGCCACCTCCTACCCACCTCAAGAAACTCCATAATTTATAGGGTAAGTTCCAATCCATTTGTCATTTTATCTCTCGACTCTCAAACTAATGCTAAACCTTCCACCACCTTTTAAAAAAGGACATATCTTTTAAGTGGAATAAAAACTATCAAAAGGCCTTTAATTTAATCAAATAGTACCTTTTGTCTCCACCTATCCTCACTCCTCCCAAATATGATCAACCTTTCTACCTTTATATCTCTATCACTGACCACTCCTCAGGGGTAGTGCTCATTCATCAGGCAGAACACAAAGAACAAGCCATATACTACATCATTCACATGCTTGTAGAGTATGAGACTCAATACACCCATACTAAGAAACTTTGTTTAGCTTTAGTCTTTGTGGCCACCAAACTTCACCACTACCTTCTTAACCACAAGACCTATGTCATAACAAATACTGACCCACTCAAGTATATGTACTCCAAGCCATACTAAAACCATTGTATGGTCAAGTGGCTCATGTTTTTATCTAAGTTTGACCTTGATTTTATTTATTAGAATTTAATTAAAGGGTAAGTCATTATTGACCAATTGGCCAATGCACCATAAGCAAACAATCAACCTCCACCTCTTGAGTTTCTCGATGAGTCCATTATGACCCTTTCTTAGGAAGACTTAACTTATCAAGTGACCATGTTCTTTGATAGATCAAAGTGTCAACATGGTGGGGGAGATAACATTATCCTTATCCCCCTTCATGGTGAACCTCTTACTTTATCTTTCAAGCTAGATTTTGAATGCACCAATAACATGGCTAAGTACAAAGCCCTAGTCATAGGCCTTCAAACTACATTGGCCTTGGGAGTAAAAATAATCAACATTTTTGGTGCTTCTAAACTAGTGGTCATTCAAATAAATGGCTCTTAAAATTGTAATAATGATGTCTTAAAATAGTATAAATAATTAGTAGATGTACTCTTAACATCATTTTAACACTATCGTATCTAATCCACCTCATGATCTACAAATAAGTTTGTCGATACCATGGCTTCCCTCACTTTTCAAATCTCATATGCACCCTTTGACTCTAAGCTATCTATCATCATCCATGGACTTACCCAACCCTCTTGTGTCAAATCAAACTCTTCTACCATCTTCAATATGAAACGGACTCAACCTAACCTTTGGTATTAATAGACCTTTGACTATCTTAACCTTGCCATCATTCCTTTTGATCTTTCTAGGAATGCTCTAAGAGTGTTTATTTAGAGCACCTCCCACTATATCATTACTGGGATTTTTTTTATAAAATTATCTTTGAAGGGTTCCTTTTCTATTATCTACACAGTTATGAGGTCTTTCATGTTATCAATGAAATGCATGATGGGATCTATGGGGGACACTCTAGTGGCCTAGTCATCGCCAAACACATCTTTCACCTTGGCTATTATTGGCCTACCCTTAACCAAAACTGATGTGATTATGTGAAAATTTATGATAAGTATCAAAAAACATGCCAATTTACATAACACACCTAGCTATAATCTTCACGTATCCACATATTTATGGCCCTTTTCATAATGGGATCTGGATCTTTTTGGTGAAATTAATGCCTATTCTTCACAATGTCATCATTATATCATCACTACAACCGAGTACTTTACTAAATGGGTATAGGTTATTCCTCTGATCTTGACAAAAGTAGAAAATATTATCGACTTTATCAATCATCACATCATCTATCATTTCAGTGTTCCTCACAAAATCATCATCGATAATGGCAAATATTTTTGAAAAACAAGTCCACGGTCTTTGTGACACATTCAATATCAAGTTAAGTTTATCATCACCCTAGCACCCTCAAGCTAATGGATAGGTCAAAGCCTATAAAAAAACTCTTAATAACATGCTAATTAAAATGGTTACTACATATGGTTGGGACTAGTACTTACATATCCCCTTCACCTTATGGGTATATTGTATTATCAATTGAACCCCTATGGGTGTTACCCCTTTCTATGTTTTTTTAAAGTAGAGGTTGTCTTTCCTCTCAAAATCTAAATTCCTTCTCTTCACATATCTATGAAATATCTTATCTCTGAGGATGATTATCGTCAAGCACATTTAGCCAAGCTTGAGCTACTTGATGAGCATCATTTATCCATTCTTACTCACCTTTGTGCCTATCAAGAATGCATCAAACAAGATTATAACAAACACCTTAAAATGTGAGAATTTAATATCAAAGACCTCATCTGAAAGGAAAACCAACATGCCACCAATATAGAGAAAATAAAGTGGGTCAAATTTGATTTTAATTAGCTTGGGCCTTATATCATTACACACAAGTATGGATTAGGAGCTTATCAGTTATCCTCTATTAAGAGAAACCTAGAACCTAATCCCCTCAATACTTCACATATACATCCTTTATTTTGTTAAAAAGTGATCAAAGTGGCCTTTTTGTCTAACTTGGCTCATCCCTTTATTTTAAATAGATTCATCTCCAAATTTTAGGGGCAACTGGTTAAAACATAATCATGTAATTATCTATCATGATCATAGCCTAATCTTGAATGATGGGTACCACAGATCTACCCATGGCATGATTCTCATGGTACTTTCCTCCCCTTTCCTTAGATGGATTCTCATGGTCATTTTCACCTAAACCTCTTTCACACCTACTCAATCTTCTTATGCTTTTAGTTTTGCCTTCACAAAAGGATAACCTTTATTCCTTTATAATCAAGTCTATGTCAAGTAAAATCAAAATCAAATCCATAACTAAAAATGATCATGGGTCATTCCTAGCATTTGTAGACTACTCCCTTGAAGGATAGCTACCTAAAACATATCAAAAATTGCTCTAAAATAAGGTAGATTGTGCCCTTGAAGGATAGTTATCAAAATTATTAAATAAAGCACACTAACTTAGACCACTCCCTTGAAGGATGGCTGAGTAAAGAATTTGTCAAAGCATAAAAATTTATTGAAAGCTTCTCACATCACTCAGCTTTTCCAACCCTCTCAAACAATAACAAAATAAGCAAAATACACATTATCAAGCATCATAAAAAGTAAAATAATTTTGAAATATACAATCGACTCTCATAAGCATAATAATTTTGAAAGCTACAATCAGCTTTCATGAGTAGACTGCTCACATCGATCAGTCTACATCTTATATGACATAGACTTGTTTATATTGACTCTTTGGTAACCTCCTGAAGAGGAAAGCTAGTCTCATAAGAAGGTTCCACCTTCATCCATATCCCTTTTATGCACTATAAGTAATGGATTTTGAGCTTACTTGACATTATGTGATCAAGACACATTTTTAATCAACTAACAAATGCAAATCCAAAGAATTCAAAGGTTTTATGATCCTTAAGCCCATCCAGCTTTGGTCTTGTTTTAGTCCTTGCCAAAGAAGAAGCATCATGCCCTCTTCTTACCCTCTCATAACTAGTTGAAATATTCAATTTGATGTTTGTCTCATGATCATGTTCTCTCTCACACATCTAGTTTTGTTATTGAACTTGTTTTATGTTGTAGTGAAGTGTGTCATTTAAGTAGGCATGGTGCTCATTCATGTGCACAACTCTAGTTGTCAAGAATTTATAGTGTTAAAAGAGTTAGGTGTAAGGGAATCAAGGTCTAGTGCACAACATTTAAACACACTGATGCATTGGCATTAGTTTCACATAATGTGTGAACCTTATGTGCTCGCCTAAAGCATTATAGTGAAGGGACCAAGTCCATGTTGGGATATTTGCATCATGGTATAGCTGAGGGATATTTAGGGTTTAGTGGTTCAAGGGGTTCATAGAGTCTCTAGCGTAGAGGCTAAAATGGATAAGTTCATTAGTACATTCTCAAATATAGGGGGTCAAGGCCTTATCAGTGCATGTATGTAAGGGAGTCCACATGGGGGTGGCTATTCATCCTAAGGTCATCATTCAACATTGGGTTTAGCACAAGGGCCCTTCATAGTGGGTAAGAGGGCTAAGTAGCATGAGGGCACCACTTACTACCAAGGTTGAGTCCTAATTCATCAACATTCTTCATGGGTGAGAACTTCACAGCTCAATAATCTATAACACAATAACATATAACATTAGTAATCAATATTCATCCATTAATATTTTTTTTACATTACAATAAAAATTAGCAACCTTCACTATCAATAATAATTTTAAGAATGATAGAGGCTCATAGATGAGCATAACTTACATCCGCTACTTAGCACTCAAGAATTAATCTTTCTGTCACTCTCAAATTCACCAAAGCTTTACTATAAAATGGTCTCTTTCCCAATCTTAGAATTCACCTCCTTTTTATAGGTGTTGGACACTCTTCTTACTAACTAGATAGGTGTGTGTTGAAGGCTGGGTAGTTGAGATCTTGTTGGCTCCATTACACCATATAGGACAACCAAGGGATGTGCCAAGTGTTAAGCGGTCAGTTAGGGTTATACACGTACCTGATTCACTATTCATATCTTTGTGCTCCTTGAGCCTTAAACTACCATGTGTAAGACTAGATAGGTATGCCTTAAGATCATGATGTTCTACAACCATTAGCCAACTAGCATGGGGACTCTGGGAGTCTATCTAGTCAATGCCAAGGTGTAAAAAGGGGGTCCTTCACTTCCTCCATGGATCTCCATGATCTAAGTTTGGTCTAACTAGCATGGAATCAAGTCTTCTCAAAAATTGGGCCCAACATCACCCCATACAAAATTGATATTATGCCTTATAATATCCCTGAAGCACCTTAGGTATGCATAATTTGGGTGCACCCTTCCATAAATCCTCCTTAAAATTTTCAAAGTTATGGATGGTGCCTTTACACTCTTCAATGACACCATCTACTTCTATGGGTGATACTTCTAGAGTAATTACATTTGCACCTTCTAATTCCTTTTTAAAGGCTTCCAACCTTTCCTTCACCCTCCTTACTCCTCTATCTAGGAGTTTACCTCACTGGCCTTTGTCTAGAAGGCATGAAATACTACCTCTAAGTCTTTCTCTTATGTTTTTATCTAGGTGCTAAGGGAGTTGACTTACACCATCACCTGCATGTGTTTAGTCTTTGAAATCATGAAGTAATGCTAGATCGAGGAACCCTTCTTTATTTTCTTTAGGTGCACACTGATGACCTCCACCTGGTCTATGAAGTTGTAAATAATGGTGTCTATGTTGTAAATATTGTCATTGATGTCAAAGGTTTAGTATTATTGGTGATAAAGGCCCCATTGCATTTAATGTTGTTTATCTTGGCTAATATGAGTTAATATTTATTTAATCTTAACAAATATATTTTTGGTTGCATATGAGACAAAAGAAGGTCCCATGGAGAAGTCGAAGAGTCATGAGATAAAGACAAAAGAAGGATGGGACACATTTTCCCATGAAGAGTCATTTTGGGGAATACCAAGAGTCACCAAGTGAAGACAAAAGAGTAAAGGGCAAATTTCTCATGAAGGAACACTTTAAAGAATATGAAAAGTCACCAAAGATAAGGACAAAAGTGGGAAAGATGTTTTTGGTCATGAAGGGTCACCACATGACTTTTCAAATGCTTGGATATGAAGGGTCATCCAAGATCGGCACCATTTTCTATGAGAATTGAAAGGTCATAAAGGGGGAAGGCCAAAGGTCATTTGGAAAGCTATAAATAAAGGCTTGAGTATCCATTTGTAATGTGGAAGTGAGAGGTTGATTTGATATTGTAATATCTAGCTTAAAAGAGCAATTGTGAGAGATGAATATGATTTGTATTTGTTATATCTAGCTTAAAAGAGCAAATGTGAGAGAGAGAGAGGAAGGACATGTTGTATTGATCTATCATTTGTTGAGATAGCAACATTGAGAGATAGGTGTGTGGTATACACAAAGGGGTTGGTGCTCCTGTGGGTTGATGCTCATGAATTGTTGTTGAGTTGGTGCTTGGCAAAGGGGTTGGTGCTCCAGTGGGTTGGTGCTCATGAATTATTGTTGGGTTGGTGCTTAACAAAGGAATTGGTGCCCCTATGGGTTCATGCTCATGAATAGGTGTTGTGTTGGTGCTTGGCAAAGGGATTTGAAGTTGCTGTGGGTTGGTGCTCATGAATTACAATTGAGGTTTGTGTTAGGGACCCCTTATCCAATGGAAGCACAATTGATTACTTTATTATAAGCAATTAAACATGGAATTATACCAGAATGATTAAGTAACTAGAAACTTGAGACAGTAAAGAATTTGAGAGACAATACACACTCTTATATTAAATATTACTAGAAGAAAATACAATAAGGAAGATGCCACTTCTTCCTCCACCTCAAAGGCTTGCCACACCTCAAGACCTTCTTCCCTCTCTCTCTTGCTCAACCAAAACCAACTCTACAACCTAAGTTGCTATCCCTCCTTGAATGTTTCAGCTGATCTCCTTGACCTTACACCTGTAGATCTCCTTGACCTTGCTTGCTTCAATGCTTTTACATACCTGCTTGATAATTACAATACATGTCTCATGGGTCTTTAAATAGAATCCCATGGTTACAAAAATATAAATCTAACTACAATAATTAGACACGCAACTCATGACTTAAATTAGTCCTTTAACATGCAAACACTCGCTTCACTTAACTGACTGTTCATCAACAGCAGTTCTAGAATACACAGGTGACTGACGTCAGTCCCTACTTGTCTGGTGCTATCGACGTCAGCCGATTAGCTACCATCATCGATTGCCTTCTACACTACATCTGACCGACGTCGGTCATGCTACCAATGCTGGTGCTTCTAAAACTCAGCAACCTTCCTTCTTCATGTCTGCAACAGTTGAAGCTTTTAGCTCCACACCCTAACAATCTTCCACTTGGAGATAAACAACAGCAATTGTACCTGTACTTGTACACCGTCTATTTTGTTCCCTTGGCTCTGTATCCCTCTTCAAAATCACTCTTGAAGACCAACCACCATAAGACATGTGATGTTATACCTGTCACTTATGCCACAAGAATTTTGTTGCACCCAAATTCTTCATGACATACTTATGAACCAACTCTACCCTTAGCTTAGAAAACTCCATGTATATGAAACCTTGCAACAAGTAACACAATACAGTAACAGGATAATGTAGCTAATATTATCCAACCTGGTAAAGATAAAATACAATGGTCAAACCTCCATTGTCTTGCAGCCTAATCAAGACCATATACCATAGCCTTCTATCTCATGTGTCCGTCCACTCTCTTCTATAGTATGGGAATCCATCCCTCTATCCAATGCTTTCTTCTAGCTGACAACTCTACCAACAAATACCTATTTGGTTCTTTTCCAAGGACTCACACTCCTCATTCATGCCAAGCTCCCACTATATCTAGACTCTACCTACATTGCTTCTTTCATCTTCCTAGTTCTTGACTATTAGTAAGCAATATAAAGAAGGTGAACAATGAATATGAGGTTCACTTACCATTTCTGACCTCCATATGGGTGTTTGAGACTCCTTGACAGCTAGCTGTCCACCCAACATCCATTTCAGTGACTAATCTCGGCCATCTCCCAGTCTGCTCCCGACCGATGTCGATTCCCTGCACTAACCCTGACTACCGATGCCATTTCCCTGGCCAACACCGGTGTCCCCCTACTGACGTCAGTCCTGATGACCGACGTCAGACTTCTCCTACCCGACTCTACCGACCCTGCTGGTCTGCATATGACTGATGTTGGTATCTGGTTGACCGATGTCGGTCCCAAGTGACCGACATCAGTGTTTGTGTGTTCCTGTAAGTGATGAAATCTTCATCCGCGAGCTCATCTTGGATCAAACCACTATCCATACTACCCTGCTCAGAATTAATCAGCCCCTGTGACTGATCTTTGTCCTTCATCTCCTCTATAAACACCAAGGCTTCTTTATTCCTGTCAAAAGCATCAAATTTCCTTTTCTTGCAATGAACTCTATCTATGCTTTCTGAATCTAAACACATACCTTTCGAATCAAGAATGTCCATTCCCTTCCTATTCATGTGACCAAGCCTATTAAGCCACATCTTCGAATCTACAGCTGAAGTAGATAAACCAGAAGTAGAATCAGCAATACAAGTAGATAGATAAAGAGTATCTACTTTCTTACCTCTTGCTAGAATAAGTGCACCCTTGGTAACCTTCCAATAATCCACTGTGAGGGTTATTGTGCATCCCTCATCACCCAACCTTCCAATAGAAATCAAACTCTGCTTCAGAATCGAGACATGCATAACCTCCTTCAACACCCATGTGTTGTCAATCTGCAATCTCAGCTGCACTTTCCCTTTGCCAACTATCTGACAAGGCGTACCATCCCCTAAATAAAGCACTCCAAAGTCTCCCTATTCATACTCATGGAACAAATCTCTGTTTGGGGATGCATGAAAAGATGAACCAGAATCTAAAATCCATGATCCTACCTGACTATCTAAAGAAAGTATGAGAGCATCCTGTACCATGATATTTGTATCCTTTGCTTCTTCAATACCTGCATGTTGATTCTCTTTATCTCTCAACCAACACTCCTTCTTTGTGTGTCCTTTCTTTCCACAAAACCAGTAGGTAATACCTTTGGTTTCGGATCTCCTTCCCGACCTTGATTTTCCTTGCTCAACCCTCTTCCTTTGCCTTCCCCTGCTTTCTACACTTAGAGCATTCCCTGATGATTCACCTGTGCTTCTCTTGGGTATTTATTCATTCAAGATCACACTCACAACATCATCAACTTTTAAGATTTTAGAAGCAAATGCAGAATTACTTACTGCCATAACCAAACTGTCCCAACTTTCAGGCAAAGAACATAAAATCAAGAGAGCCTTTACCTCATCATCAAAAATAATATTGACTAAAGTTAATTTGTTTACCAAACCATGGAAATCAATGAGATGATTATGTACCAATCCACCTTCCTGCGTTTTCAAAGTAAATAACTGCTTCATAAGATATACCTTATTAGAAGCTGAGGGCTTTTTGTATAAATTTGCCAAGGATTTTATCAACTCTTCCGTTGTCTTGCAATGTGATAAGCTAGAAATCACAGATGATGCAAGGCTCAACCTTATGGAACCAAGAGCCTTTCGATCAAGAACACTCCATTCTTCATCCTTCATATCTATGGGCTTACATGCAACCCCACCCAACGGTAAGTATAAATCCTTCTGATACAGATAATCCTCAATCTGCATCCTCCAATGTTGATAATTCTTGCCGTTAAACTTCTCCATTCATAGCTTACTTGCTGAACTCCCACTCAATCAAAAAACCCTATGAATGACCTGTAATCAAAAAATAATAACTTGCTCCCTGCAAACCATAGCTCTGATACCAACTGTTAGGGACCCCTTATCCAATGAAAGCACAATTGATTACTTTCTTATAAGCAATTAAACATGGAATTATACCAGAATGATTAAGTAACTAAAAACTTGAGACAGCAAAGAATTTGAGAGACAATACACACTCTTGTATTAAATATTACTAGAAGAAAATACAATAAGGAAGATGCCACTTCTTCCTCCACCTCAAAGGCTTGCCACACCTCAAGACCTTCTTCCCTCTCTCTCTTGCTCAACCAAAACCAACTCTACAACCTAAGTTGCTATCCCTCCTTGAATGCTTCAGCTGATCTCCTTGACCTTACACCTATAGATCTCCTTGACCTTGCTTGCTTCAATGCTTTTACTTGCCTGCTTGATAATTATAATACATGCCTCATGGGTCTTTAAATAGAATCCCATGGTTACAAAAATAGAAATCTAACTACAATAATTAGACACGTAGCTCGTGACTTAAATTAGTCCTTTAACATGCAAACACTCGCTTCACTTAACTGACTATTCGTCAACAGTAGTTCTGGAATACACAGGTGACCGACGCCTGTCCCTACTTGCCTAGTGCTGCCGATGTCAGTCGATTAGCTGCCATCGCTGGTTGCCTTCTGCACTGCATCTGACTGACATCGGTCATGCTGCCGATGCCGGTGCTTTTGAAACTCAGCAACCTTCCTTCTTCATGTCTGGAATAGTTGAATCTTTTAGCTCCACACCCTAACAGTTTATACTTAGCAAAGGGGTATGGTGCTCCTATGGGGTTGTTCTCATGAATATATTTGAGATTGATTCTCTGTGGTTTTTCCCACATTGGGTTTCCATGTTATATCTGGTGTCTCTCTCTGTCTTGTGGATGTTTATTGTTTGAGTTTTATTGCATATCTTGAATGTTTGATTAAGTGGAATTTGGTTAAAAGAAAGATTTATAAGATATATAATATACTATTCACCGCTCTCTCAGTATATTTTGTGCTTAACAATTGGTATCTGAGTAGGTTCCTTTAGAAAGGGTTTATCAGCTTGAAGGTAGATCAAAGGAAAAGCACAGATGGCCAAGCAGCTAAAGAAGGAGAATCAAGAATTGAAATCTATGGTTGAAGCTCTTAAAGAATAAGTGTGTATCTTGGATTCTAAGTTGGCTATAGAAGTAAAAGAAAATAAGATATTTATTCAAGATCTTAAGAATCAGTTAGAGGTTGCAACTTCAATTTTAACATCAAAAGAAGAAGAGTGTAATCAGTTGAAGGTTGAGTTAGGCTCTTTAAAGGATAATCATGAGAAGATTATAATCAAGGTTGAAAAAGATCATGAAATATTAGTCTAAGGAAAGAAGGATGCAGGTTTTGAAGGCAAATCAAAGAAGTCGATCAGGCAGCCCAATGCTTTCAAGTTTTCAAATTCTTTTCATGGCTGTTGTTTTATTTGTCATCATGTTGGTCATAGGGCAAGAAATTATATGAGGAGAAGCAATCAATCAAAAAGAGATCATAGTCACATTCAAGAAAAAGGTATGAGAAATATTGTTTGATTTTGTTGTCATCATTTTGGCCATATTGCTAAATTATGTCAAAATAAATTAAAGAGATATTCAAGGTATGTCAAAGGATATAGAGACCCTAGAAAATATGAGAAAAGACAAATTTAGGTTCGGATACCTAAAATAGTAAAGGTTGATCAGGTTGAGTTTAAGAGTGAAAATGAATTACTTGCTATAGTAGATAAAGAATCAAAAATGAAGGATTGTGCAAAATCTCTTGTTACATTTGAGCATGAGCTTTGTCAAGATAAGATAGTTACAAAAGTTGAGAAAAAGAAAAACATCATAAATGATAAGGTTAGTAAGTCAAAAAGGTTAGACATGCTTAAACGGATTCTAAAATAAAAACACAAGAAGATCAAGGAATAAACAGAGATGTGGGAATCTCCTGAGATTTATTTTTAGGACCCTATTGTGTGGGGGTGTCTCTTCTAGGCTTCAAGGAGACACTTTTAAGAAAATTGAAGCATGGTGGATGCTATTGGGTCTTGGATATTTTTCATGACAAGAAGTGTTTCAAATGATTATGGTCATAAGAAATTAGAATGTTGAAAAAGAGCTAACCGTTTCAGAGAGAAAGAAAGGATACTTATGTAGATTCAATCAAGAAAGATCAAAGTTTCAAAGCTCCATTCATTCGGAAGAAGGTTCAGTTGTGTTCATGGTAGAAGAAACAACCTAAAGATTCTATGTTGGTGTAAACAACTTTTCATGTAAGAGATAAATATCAGCCATGGTTTGTTGATAGTGGATGTTCGAGGCATATGACAAGAGATAAGAGTAAAGAAGATCAATGATGGTATAGTGAGATTCAGAGATAAAACCACTGCCAGGATACCCAAAAAAGGTACTTTATTTTTGGATAATGGTAGAACCAAGACTAAAAATGTTTTATAAGCATAATCTATTGAGTGTAAGGCAAATATGTGATCAAAGATACACCTTAAAGTTTTATGCAGAAGGTTGTGAGATTAGAGGAAAATATTCAAATGAGTTGATTGCAGATTCTCAAAGGATAGGTAAAATCAGATATCTTCTCAAAGATCGGCGAGAGGAGTTGGGAGTAATTTCTATTACTTCCTGCCATTGATGTTCAGCATCAAGTGAGGGGGAGCTAAGTGTTAGCTCCAAGTAGGCCCTTTGCCATTGATGTCAAAGGGAGAGAATAATAGGTACATGTATAGGTGAAGAAAATAGGTACAGGGAATAGGTACAAGTTACTACAATAAGGGGGAGTTACTGTATGCTTTCAGATGATGGGATGTGTAGGTGACAGGATGTGGCAGTTTCAGGATTGAGGTTGCCATCAATGACAAAGGGGGAGATTGTTGGAAATATTATAATTGATGTCAAAGGTTTAGTATTATTGGTGATAAAGGCCTCATTGCATTTAATGTTGTTTATCTTGGCTAATATGAGTTAATATTAATGAATATATTTTTGGTTGCATATGAGACAAAGGAAGGGCCCATGGAGAAGTCGAAGAGTCACAGGATAAAGACAAAAGAAGGATGGGATGCATTTTCCCATGAAGAGTCATCTTGGGGAATACCAAGAGTCACCAAGTGAAGACAAAAGAGTAAAGGGAAATTTTCTCATGAAGGGACACTTTAAGGAATACGAAAATTCACCAAAGATAAGGACAAAAGTGGGAAAGACGTTTTTGGTCATGAAGGGTCACTACATGACTTTTCAAATGCTTGGATATGAAGGGTCATTTAAGATTGGCACCATTTTCCATGAGAATTGAAAGGTCACAAAGGGAGAAGGCCAAAGGTCATTTGGAAAGCTATAAATAAATGCTTGAGTAGCCATTTGTAATGTGGAAGTGAGAGGTTGATTTGATATTGTAATATCTAGCTTAGAAGAGCAATTGTGAGAGATGAATATGATTTGTATTTGTTATATCTAGCTTAGAAGAGCAATTGTGAGAGATGAATATGATTTGTATTTGTTATATCTAGCTTAGAAGAGAAAATTTGAGAGAGAGAGGAAGGAGATGTTGTATTGATCTATCATTTGTTGAGATATCAACATTGAGAGATAGGTGTGTGGTATACACAAAGGGGTTGGTGCTCTTATGGGTTGGTGCTCATGAATTGTTGTTGAGTTGGTGCTTGGCAAAGGGGTTGGTGCTCCTGTGGGTTGGTGCTTATGAATTGTTGTTGGGTTTGTGCTCGACAAAGGGGTTGGTGCTCCTATGGGTTGGTGCTCACAAATAGGTGTTGGGTTGGTGCTCGACAAAGGGGTTTGAAGCTCTTGTGGGTTGGTGCTCATGAATTATAGCTGAGGTTTGTACTTGGCAAAGGGGTATGGTGCTCCTGTGGGGTTGTTCTCATGAATATATTTGAGATTGATTCTCTGTGGTTTTTCCCACATTAGGTTTCCACATTATATCTAGTGTCTCTCTTTGTCTTGTGGATGTTTATTTTTTGAATTTTATTGCATATCTTGAATGTTTGATTAAGTGGAATTTGGTAAAAGGAAAGATTTATAATATATATAATATACTGATTCACCCCCCCTCTCAATATATTATGTGCTTAACAGTCTACTTATTTGACACCTTCAAACTTGGTGAAGAGGTTTTCAACCTCTTCCATCTTCTTTGTCAGCTCACTCCTTATATCCTCACAAGGGTCTTCCTTTTCTTTGAATGATGACTTTAGCCTAGGGATCATCTACTTAATGAGTACGTAGGTGTAGTTAACCTCCTTCATGTTAGAGTTATTTATGTTGTCTCAAAGGGAGGGAACCACTTCCTTGATGTGTTCAATCAATTGTTATAGCTTGAGTTTAGTTTCTTCAAGCTCCTTCTCTATGTCTTTAGAAATTTTCCTCCATCTACTAGTGTGAACATCATTGATGATGTTCTTGCACACCAAAGAGGTTGCCATATTGATTAAAGTATTGGTTGAGCACATAGGTTTCATGTCACATAGGTTCATCAGGTGGTAGTATGGCCTTCTTCTATCTTCTTGGCACATCAAATGGCCTTTTTAGGGACCTCAAACTCTAGCTCATCCATGTATCATTTCATGGCCCATGAGACTTGGTGGTGCATAAGGGATATGGTGGTTCTTAGAGGCATTAACTCTATCATGTAAAAGTCACCATCCTCCTTGAACCCCATATGTGCTCCCTTATAGGTCCTAGGATCAACCTCTACGTCTTCTTCAAGCTCTTCTTCTTCACTAGTTCTAGTGCCAGTCCCTATTTCATCAATTCTCTCTTCTTCTTCTTCCTCTCTTTCCTCTCTGGTGCTAGACTCATTATCTTATTCTTCTTATGGGGGTTCTTTGGTGGAATTTTCCCCCTCATCCTTTTCCTGGTATGGTACCTCTTCCTCTTATTTTTCTATGGTGCCAACATTGCCTTTATGTTCCTCAGGCACCCTCTCATAGTTAGGGTGCACCTTCTATGTAGCTTCTTCTATTGTTTGGGTGTCAACGTCAAGTGATAATTTGGATTCTTATTTCTTGATCTTGACACTAGCAAAACCCTTCTTTCTTTCCCATTATTCTAGCATGTGCACCCTTTCCTCTTGGGTCACTTTTGCTTTTCATTCCTTCTTTAAGGTGTGTTCAACCTTTATTTACACTTCTTGCATGACACATTTTTTAACTCTTTTTAATTTCTTTAGGCTCAAGCTAGGATAGGCCTAAGGCCCTCCACTCCTTGCACCTATAGTGTAAGGTGAGTGATGTGTCAATGTGGTCTTAGTCCAGGCCCATTCCTCTCCATTTCTTTAGTAGTTTTTCCTCTTCATCACCTACACTAGAGGGGAGTTGCTTCTTCAGGTGCTTCACCTACTCTACTCATCTCTTCCCCCTTCATGATACATGATACTTCTCTTTTTTGTTCCTCTACATATACCATTTAGATGACCTCAATAGACACCCCTGCCTTGTCCATCTACTCTTTCTTCTCCCTTAACTCATGTACATGTTGGGTCTCAACCTCGTAGGAGCCAAGTATCCTCAGCCTATGCCTTGGTATTTTTGGTTGTGTTTGTGATAGAGGTGAAGGGAATTATTCACTAGGGGATGATTCTAAATCCTTAGGTATAATATAGGTGCATTATTCCCACTTTTCCTCTTTTGACCCCTCTTCTGATGTGTCTTCTTCCTACATAGGAGAAGAGGCCTTTTCCTTCTTTTTCCCCTTTGGTCTTTTGAGGGCTTGAGAGGCAAAGAGCACATACTTCTAGTGTGATTCTATCATTGAGGCTTTCCCTTATGAATTTATCTTCGAATTTAACCTCTCCTCAATCTCTTCCGATGTCTCCCCTATCTTATTTTTGGAGATCTTCTTCTTTTCCTAGGATACGAGGGTTCCTTCCTTCCTAATTAGGACTGGGGGATCTATTCATTTTTTGGTGTTAAACCTCATGCCATCATATTTTATTTTGGGTTTCATCACATAATACATTCTATGGATGAAGCCAAGGATTTTTAGCTCTTACATAAGATTGATGTATGTCTAATGTGAGGTATCCTTTTTGTCCTATATCATGCCTCCATCTATGCAAGGGAATCTACATCTCATCTTCTAGCTTTCTACATCTAGCTCTTTAACTAGAATTTCAAGGTTTTGTGTGTTATGGATTTTGTTGAGTACATCTTGGAAAAAATCAATTGAGAAAGTCAAAGGAAGCTTCAACCATCCTAACATATTCCCATGTTTGAATGCTAGATGGATGATGTATTAGTGTTGCATTATGATGAAGGTCATCATTCCAAACATGCTCATTGGGAGCCCTTATGGGATGCACCACTCTAACCCAAAGGCCTCTATATATTACTTCCACCACTTTATTATGTGAGTTCTATACATGGCACTAAAGGCCATGGGGTAAGTGAGTCCTTATATTTCTACACCAAGATTTTATGGTGTTTTGGTAACACCCATAAGTTATCTTCCCCACCATTGGGATCCCAATCTCTTCCATGATGATCAAGATGAGTATAGAGCCCCATATGAATGTCCCCTTCACACTATGACACTCTAGTACATTCTTGGTCATTTATATGGTGATGAACTATGCCACATTGAACTTTACCCCTATGTCATGTGATAAGCTAAGTAGAGGTATGCCTTGGACACATCGATTTATCTTCCTCCTAGGCATAGTTTTAAGTTGACCATTCATGTCACTACCCTTGTGCTCGGGTCCTCACACCTGATGATGGGAAAAGTGTATCCCCCCCTAAAGTAATTGAGGATATTTGTGACACACTTCACCTCATCATCATCAATTTTTAGATGATGGATATCTCTTCTGGAGTCTATTAATCTAATTTTTTTATTGATTAGGTGCATGGATATCTTCATGCATCACCTTATAAAGTACATGTAGTATTCTTGTATACTTGAGAGTAGGAACTAAACAAGTTACTCTAGCTTTACAAAATAGGGAAACTCATAGAGTTGAGCTACACCTCAAGCCTTCAATCTATCTCTTATTGAGACATCAAAGATTGCATCTCCCTCTAGGGTCTTACACCTAGTGTCTACCATCCAATCTTGCATTAAGTCTTGAAAGTGACTTGATGTTTAGTGGTTATAATCCTGTAGCTAGCATGCATGCATGAATGAGCATTAGGGTTTACCTACCAATACTTTAAGTGGGAACTACATGTGTTGGTAAGACATCTTGGTTATTACCTTAGCTTCCACCATCACAATGTTGACCTCTTCCACTACTTGTGCCCTTATCTTGGTGGTGGCTACTTCCTCTACTATTCAAACCCACTTGGGTTCAATTCATACCTTTTTATATCTTGATGTCTTCTATTTATTTGTCATTCTGAATCTCATAGAATTGAAACATGGGAGGTGTGGCTTGTTAAAACCCTTAATTTTAGTTTGGCATGAGTTATCTACCTGAGCTTCTCTAGCCATTAATGGTGGCCTAGCATATATTATGATTCACCTTCTCTTCTCTAGTTTTGTCTCACCACTTCACTCTTGATGCACTTTATGTTCTAGTTTGCTACACCAATTCTTTTCACTTGATACACTACTTGTTCTATGAGAATTTTCTCTCTTAGGTTTGTTTAGCTCCAGTTCTTAATTAGTTTCACAAGTTTGTAACCCTATTCATTCACCCTTCACCCTATTTATAGCTTGATATGTCAACCATCATTATAAATGCTATCATCTTGAATTGACTGATGATTTGTCTGAGGGATCATGAAGATATTTATAAATTCCATGTCTTATCTACATTAAATACAAATATTTATTCCATCATCACATTAAATACTGCTAACAACTTTTCAATGATGTGATATCCTTTTTCAAATGGTCACTTCTAACTATTTATTAGGTGGATTCTAGTTTTCCTTGATCTATTTTTATGTATATCCTTGGCATGACCTTCACCTCTCTTGTGGCAACCTAGGTGCAACACCTCACATGTGCACAATTCAACCTCCTCAGTTCCACTTCTTCTAGTTGTGCTCTTTTTTTAGCATGCTAATTTGTCTTAATCAATTTTTTGTGCATCATCTTGCCTTAGCCTATCCTACCCTATACAAATTCCTTGTGCTAGTCCTTTAATGCTTGGTATCTTCATCTACTTTGTGCACTTCATAAGAAGGGCATCTTCTTACCTATCTTGTGCTCAATTGATTTAAGCATCTTCTCATCTTGCCTTTCATCCACCTGAGTTGAACATCTTCTCATCTAATTTTACACCCAACATAGTTGAGCATTTTCTCTTACACTATCCCTCTAGTTGGTTCATCATTTTTAAGTGCGCTTCCTACCATCTCACTATGCACCTCTTATAGAAATGTTTTGTTTTTCTACTACTACTTAACTTGGAGGCTTTATGCACCCATAACTTAGGTGTCTAGGCTCATGCACTTGTGGTGCAAGTGATTGAATCACCTGATTAGATTTATGCATGGATTGACAAAACATAAGACTACTACGACCATCTCATTCCACCTATTACTTCTCTATATGATAAGAACCACATAAATTAAAGAATCATATGGTTTGGCTTGCACCAAACCTTATTTCAATCATCTCAATTCAAATTAACTATTAACCAAAGAGTCATAGTACAATTGGTATGAGTGCTACCCTATTGCTAATATGGCTTCAATAAATTTCCATTGAAATACCCTTGGATCATTTCACTAGACAACATGCATAGTTTGCATGCACCCATTTCTAAAATGTGATGGATGATATAGGGAGCCATCCATCAGATCTACAACTTACCTAGGTGTCAAAAGTATTTAGAGTCATACAAAAATGAAGCTCCTTTAATCAACACCTTATGCTTGATATGCTTGTCATGCCACCTTTTTTGGCATGTTTTCTCAGCTTGCTAACCCCACTTAGCCTAGATGCACATTTCATCCAAGAGTTATAATTATTCCAACTTTATGCTCAAAGATTCTTGGTCATCAAGGTGGAAAATTTGTGGGATGTATAAAGATGGTACTAAAAACTCCATGGGTAGATCTAATTCTATGCTAAACACTAGTTTAAATGGTGTAGCCTTGTTCAGGTGCTTGTATGTTGTGTAGTAGGCCCATAATACTATAGAGACATGATCATACCAATATTTATGACCAATGTCACCTATATTTATGAGGCACATTCTATGGATCTTATTGAAGGATTTAGTCATACCATTGGCCTGGGGATGATATGGGGTGGCCTTGTGGTGTACCACCATGTATTCCATCATAAGGATGCACATCATCTCATTGATGAAATGAGTGCCCCTATCATTAGTCAGACTTAATGGGCACCCATATTAGTTGATGATGTTATCCTAAATGAATAGAATGAATATTATAGTTGTGTATTTTTTGGTTGATGCTACCTCAACCCACTTCATGAAATAGTCAGTTGTCATGAGGATATATTTGGCTCTTATGCATTGTGTTATATGGGTGATTAGTCTTACAAAATCAATGGCCCATTTTTCAAACAATGCCTATACAGAATAAGGATGAGGGGAATCTCATCTTGAATATTTATCTTTTCAATACACTAGTATACATCACATGCTCATGCATATTACTTGGCATCACTGAATAGGCTTGGCCACCATAACCCTAATTATAAAATCTTATGCACTATTATGTCTCTAGCATAATGTCCCCTAGCTATCCCTTTATGTGATTCCTAAATGATGGAGTCCCACTCATGTTCTAAAAAACACCAGTGTAAGACTTCATCCCTACTCATCTTGTATAGCTCCCCTTTAATGAGCTAGAAGGGGGATGTGCAGACAACAAGCTACTTCTTCTCTTTGGAGGATAGTGTTTGTGGAACTAACCCTAAGGTTAGGAAAATGACAATCTCCACCAATTCTTTAGGAACATGATGAACCCAATAGAGATACTCATTTGGCATATCATCCTTAATTGGAACCATCACATTTCTAGATTTGATGTAAGACAAGTGGTCTAGCCCTAAATTCTACTTTCTAGGTTTAACCATGACAAAAAATTGAAATTTATAGAAGAGGAAAACCCTTTACAAATGTGCCCATATAAAATAGGTTTGTTCATGAGGTATTTTAGTGCCTCATGATTAATGAAGAAAGTGAATGGTGTTACTAGTAGATAATATCTAAACTTTTGTAGGGCATAGACCATTTCCAATGCTTCATCCTTGGTGGTGGTATAGCTCTATTTGGCCTACGTCAGCTTTTTAATTGTGAAGGAAATGGGGTGGTCCATTTTTACTTCACTTGGTTGTGATAAAATGGCATCAATGGCTAAGCTTGATGCATTGATGTGGATGTGAAAAGGAGTCATCCAGTTAGGAAAATGAAGTATGATCACACTCACCAACTTTAGCTTCAAAGTGTCAAATGCCTCCTCTTGCACCTCACCCCAGTAAGATAGGTCATCCTTGTGCAAGAGCTCCTCTAGAGGTGCAACAATTTCTGTGTAGCCCCTTATGAAATTATTGTAGTAGATATAATGGATTAGGAAGGCATGAACATCATTTTGTGTGGAAGGGGTCTAGATATGGATGATTATTGAATATTTATTAGATCAATGAGTAATCTATCCTTGTAGATGATGTGCCCAAGCAATGTGCCAAATAGGGTTGTGAAGATACACTTCTTCAAATTCAATGATATCTAGAGATATTTTCACCTTTTAAACATAAGGTACAAGTTGTCATGGTGGTCCCTTAAAAGACCATACATGATCCAGTCATCCAAATATACTTGTAATAAATTGTGGATGAAATCCTTGAAAGTGGTGATCATATGTATGGTATGTTCTTGAGCCTAAAGGACATCACATTGTAAGAAAAACAACCCCATTTAGTCATGAAGGTTGTTTTAGGCTTATCCTCTTCCTCTATCTTCACCTAATGGTAACCTGAGAACCCATCAATGAAAGTGTAGATTTCACAAGATATGACCCCATCTAAGACTTCATTAGTGAATGGTGTTGGGAAAGGGTCATTGATGTAGGTGGAATTCAGCATCCTATAATCAATGTAGATTTATATGTGCCCATCCTTCTTGATATTGATAACCATTATACTCACCCAATTTGATGCTTACACTAGGTAGATGATACCTATGTCCAACATTCCATCGATTTTCACTTTCACCTTGGCATGGAGATTGGGGTTCATCTAATAAGAGCACTTTTTGACTGGTCTTATGTCATCCACCAATTTGATGCTCATATTTTCTAATGAAGGGTGGGTTCCCTTCATTTCCTTATAGTTGCATGGGAATATATCTTGAAATTCCCTCAAGAGGTTGATGATGTGCATGAGTTCTACCTCAAACTAGTATGTACCTATAGTGGCCATCTTGGGCTCACCTTTCATATTGATGTCTACCTGAGTGGTATTGAGGGGTGCATAGTAGGGTTCATTTCTCTCTTGGTGAGATTTTTCAACCTAACTCATTCCCTCTATCATCTCAACCTAAAGGTGCATTAGGTCACGATCATTTGGAGAGTTGTCATCAATGAGGCACATGAGCTTTTGCTTACCTACTAGGGCCCTCTAACTGTGCTTCCTCTAAGTCTCATCATCTTCTTCTTCACTGGAGTCATTTTAGATCACTATTTATTCAAATAAACTTAAAATCACTGGTCCTTTCTCTTTGAACATCTCTTTTAAGTGCTCCTCTAAGATAGTTATATCCTCAAACATAGCTTAATGGATGACTTGTAGTAGCTCCAATAATTCTAGATTATGTGAAGAGAAGGAGAATGTGTGCACAAACTTCTCCTTCAACACATCCCAATTTATTGTTTCCTAACATGTCTCATTCACAATGTACCATGCTTATGCCCATGTTTTTAGATTTTTATAAAAATCATGCACCCACAGGCCTCATGGCATGTTTTCTCCATAGATCACCCAGGTCCCTTCATAAAGCTAGATGTGAAAAATTGGGTTAGAGTTTCCATCATAGGGTAGTATGTCTAGATCCTCATTGCTCTTACAAAATATAGTGCACATGGCTACCTTCACATCTCACCAAGTGGGCAAGCCAAATTTCTACATCGCCCACTAGTGTGCGCTAATACTTTTTAGTGTATATACTAATGTACCTAACTGATCAATTTCCTTTGAGATGAAAGCCTCAATATCCTATAAATACCTCTCAATAGTTTGGCTTATTTCATATTTAGGGAGTTATACAAGCTTTCCCTTGCTGAGCTAGATCACTCTCTTTCATATTTTCTTGGAATGAGGAGTCAACTTCTAGGATTGCATAATTCTTACCAAGCCTATGCCAAATAGTCTAGATCCATCTTTACACACTAGGAAATATCTACACCCAATGACATTATAGGATTCTTTGAACTAAAATATGTAATCTATATCTGTTGTATCTGAGGTTGATTGGCCATCTTCCCAAGTGAGCACCCCTTGTTCACTGGGATGGAGAGTCTTGGCACCTTACACTATAATTATGTAAATGTGGTTAACCTCATCCTCAAGGTTAACACTTTCAATGTAAGGTTGCCCTTGGTTTCTTGAAAGAGGTATCACACCCCTCTCCTTACCATTTTTAAAGGTCATATAGTGCTTCTTGAAGCACATATTAGTGTTGTTTATATGGCACCATGGCCTTCCTAAGAGTGTCAAGTAGTTGTCCTCTACTAGCTCTATGACCTTGAAGTTAGCTTGTAACTTAGTGCCCATAATGTCCACTATGGTGACATTTAGGATCCCTATGGGCTATGCTCAAGTCTTATTTTCTATGAAAAATGTGTGTGGTGATGGTCTAAGGGTGGCCTTCCCATTTTTCCTAGGATTTCTTTGTCAAGATATTAACCTTTATGCCTATGTTGACCAACACTTCACAAATCGACCACCCATTGATGGTGGCATCTATTAGTAATTCCTAGTCATACTTGGTGTTTTGAGTATTCCTCACTTCTCATACCCACTCCATATGTGGTGCTGCAATCTCTTTGCTTGGGGATTGGCTTCTCACACTGGTGATTTCTCTGTATGCCTTAAAAGTAAGTATTTTAGTAATGGAAATACCCCTTCCATCTATAAGAGGTGTATAATCTTGATAAAATCCTAAAATTCAATCTCTTACTGGTCTTTCTTTCTATGTTTCATGGTGGCTTATGCCTCTAAATCTTTGGCCAACTAGATTTTACCCTATAGGTCTTGTATCATGGTCATTGCTTATTATAAGATGTCCTTTTGGCATGTAAGATCAGGATACAGTGTTGATTTTGGATCTATCCATGTCATGCACTTGATGTGGCTTGACTCACCATATTCTATTATGTCCTACACCATACAAACTCTTCTATCTATGCCAAGTTGACCTTACATCAACTTCATGTAGAGATCTAGGTAGTCTTTAACTGCATGTGGGCCTCAATAGTAACCACATGTTGGGTGTGTGGGGTAGTTTCACTAATAATAATCAATCAACCCACACTTATAACAAGATCATGGTTGGAATCTCCCTCCACCACATTCACCTCCTTGGCCACGTACTCCTTTTTGGTTACCATAACCAATATTGTTCTAGCCATAGCCCTCATTCCTTTGGCCTGCCTGGCCACCATCTAAAGTTATGGCTTGCCTTGTGAATCTCTCCATGTTTTGGTGCATCTCATTGATGAATATATATTCCATCATTTTTTGTGTGTAGGCATCACACATTTTTCAATAAACTATAGTATTTACTTAACCAATGTGATACAATAGCGGATAGTTTTGGGAGTCGTGTACTCCATGGCAAACCTCACAATTGGGAAGTATTTCATGGACATTTTTGTTTGGTTAGTTATTCTTGTTATGCTCCTCTATCTCATATTCAATGCACCTTATCCCATTATGAGAGTCATGTGCCTATCTATCAATAAGCTTCTATAGTTAAGAATCCATTGATGTTATATGTGCCTCCATAAAGGGACTAATCCCAGTGTTGGTGTTACCTATTGCCTCAACTTGGAGCATAAATTTAATCACTTTGTGGGGTTTTTTGAAGTTTTTCATGGATATCACCCTCCTTAATAGCACCAACAAGCCTCTAATAAACCATTACACATGTTGGGAGGGGTGGATATCATAAAGAAGCTTGGAGAGGAGAGTTTTAAATCATACATCATACAAGTGCATGCTCTAAGAAAACCCTTAGTTGATCTCCTTGAGTACCATGATGCTCTATTGTTTAAACTTAAGAATGTCAAAGTCCTTCAATAATTTCCCTTTAATATGTCATAGTCAATTATAGCCTAGTTCAAATCAAACTTTTGATACTAGGTATGGTCACGATCCAGCAAGGTTGTCATGAATTATGTCTCCTTCTGTTTAGGCTACATAATACCCTGAGCATGCCACTATAATTCACATTTCATCACATGATCTATAGCATTTTCAACTCCATGATACTTTGGAAAATACATGGCCATCTCATAGTATATCTACTAAGGTAGTGGCATGTGATTTTATATTGCCTAACATCCTGGTGTCTACATAGGGGGTGTTCCTCCAATGCCCCCACTAGTAGGGTTTAGCATTAACCCTAATGGATTAGGGTGCACCATAGATCTTGGTAGTGTAGCTATATTCACTTTTGGTGGTGTATCACTTCTTATGGGATATTACTTGGTTGGCATGACTGATATTCCTTGTACTAGAATATTTGTGCTTGTGTTCACAATACTTACACTAGTACCTAATCGATCAATCATACCATTGCTCAGCTCTTCATATGAGATCACTTTTTCAATCATAAACCCTTGATCCAAAATCTTAGTCTAATCATAGTCTATTAGGGTAATAGGTTTAGTTACCTTTTTTATGTTCTTAAAAGGGAAATCTAGTGCATGGGCTTGCATTTTAGGTTTAAAGGGGCTAGGTGCCTCTAACACATCCTCAATCACCTTATCTTGTAGGAACTCACTACATCCCACACTCATCTATTAAATATAACCATTTGTTTCTTCTTCTATCTCAATGTGTTGTGGTCTTTCAAAATATCCTTATGAATGCCCTTCTTGCTCACTATAGGTCCTCTTGACACTTCTAGGTTTTATGTCTTCCATTAGCCTTCATCTATGCTTTTTAGTTTAACCTTCAAAGTTTTTAGGTGTCAAGTTATTGTTCCTCTTCCAGACACCTTTCCTACACTTCCCCCTCCTTCCCCTCATGCTTGCCCATATGTGTAAGGAATTTTAGCCTTCCATCCTCATGGTCTCTATCTTATAGTTGACCATGAGCTTATTTAGCTCGATGTAGAGTCTTCTAATTAATGTACCCCTTGGTTCTTGAATAAACTCATGATTTTCTTATTCTAGGCATGAAAAGGTTGATACTATAAATTCTAACATGTATCTATTCAAAGCATCATCCCACCACTTATCTATGATGCACATCTACACTTCATCTAGGATTTTCAACCTCTCTACATGCTTTAAAGTCCACTCAAGGCATTTTCCATAACTTTTTTGTCTAGTATCAACATATGTAGCCAACTATTATATACATGCTCAGGTATCTCATAGAAGAACACTTCATACAATGGGTTATACAGATAAGTCTACACCCATTTTTGTAGCTTCTCTCCTTCACACATGGGATGCTTTTGTGCAAAGCAATATTCAAATTGCTCTAGCTAGTTCTCAACATTCTCAAATGATAGTTGGAGCATTGCTCTGCTATAACATCTTAGTAACAAAATTAAACACACCATAGTAATGTAACCAAAATGTTTTAGTGAAGTGTGTCATTTAAGTAGGCATGACACTCGATCATGCATACAACTCTAGTTATTAGTCATTTCTAAGGTTAAAAGAGTTAGGCACAAGGGGAGCAAGGTCTAATGCACAATATTTAAACACACTAATGCACTAGCATTAGTTTCACATAAGGCATGAACCTTATGTGCTCACTTGAATCATGATAGTGAAGGGACCAGGCCCATCTTAAGCTAGTTACATCATGGTGTAGTTGAGGTATGTCTAGGGTGTAGTGGTTCAAGGGGTTCATGGGGTCTCTAGTATAGAGGCTAAAAGGGATGGATCTATTGGCACATGCTCAAATAGAGGGGGTTGAGGCCTTATTGGTACATGTAGGTAAGGGAGTCCATATGGGGGTTTCTAGTCATCCTAAGGTCATCATTTGGTGCTAGGTATAGCACAAGGGCCCTTTGTGTTGGGTAAGAGGGCTAGGTGGTATGAGGGTGCTATTTATTTACCAAGGTTGAGTCCTAGTTCATCAACATTATCTACAGGTGAGAACTTCACAACTCAACAATCTATAACACAATAGCATATAACTTTAGTAATCAATATTCATTCATTTATATCTATATTCATTCATTAATATCTTATTTACATTACAATAACTAGAAACAACCTTTGCTACTCAATCCTAATTTTACTAATGCTAGAAGCTCATAGACAAGCATGGATGCCATCCGCTACTTATCATTCAAGATTTAATCCTTTTATCACTCTTGAATTCACCAAATCTTCAATGTAAAATGGTCTCTTCCCCACTCTTGGAGGTTGCCTCCTTTTTATAAGTACTGGCCACTCTTCTTGCTAACTAGATAGGTGCATGATAAAAGATGGGTAGTTGAGAGCTTGTCAGCTCCATTACATCATATAGGATAACTAAGGCACATTTCAAGTGTTAGGCTATTAATCAGGGCTATACACTTACCTACTCCACTATTCATATCTTCATTATCCTTGAGCCTCAAACTACTATGTGTAGGACTAGGGAGATATGCCTCAAGAATCAAGATGATCTACAACCATTGGCCAATTTTCATGGGGAATCCAAGAGCCTATCTATTCAGTGCTAAGGTGTTCAAAAGGGGTTCTTTGCTTCCTCCATTAGTCTCTATGCTTTGAGATTGGTCTAGCTGGTTAGGGATCAAGTCTTCTAAAAAAGGGGGCCCAATACTTTATGCGCTTCACTTTAAAATAAAAGGACCATAATCATAACCACATCATGTACTATAATCATTAAAATCCAAAAAAAAATCATATTATGAACATCACAACATCATCATTATATCATGAATGAAAGATATATCATTAACATAAACCATATCCATACACATACTCATTACCATCAACATCATAAAATCCATAAACAATAATGCAATAAACCACTTTCAACACATGTCTAGATCTAAATGAGAAAGCATATACTTATTAAAGCAATAAACCACTGTCACCACAAAAATATCATCATATCAAAATCATAGACAAAACCATCCATAAATAACATCATGAAGAACAATAGTCATAACTATCATAAACCTCATCCTAATTATCCATAAATAACCTCATCATCATAAATAATTACAACACACCATAAAAAATAATCCATGTGATCAACATCATAGAATTATCCATTCATCATACAAATGATTATCATATCAGATGTACCAACTATAACCATCATATCAATATCATCATGAACATAAACAAAAGTCCATCTCATCACATGCCTAGCTAGGTGAGTATATATTAACATCCATATCCCTATCATCATGAGCATAACCATAATCAATGATCACATCATCAATAATAAACATGAGCATCACAAACCATGAACCATAAGCAATAGACAAAGATCACATCCATAAATTATGAGTCTATATTAAAACATAAACATTATCATGTATACAACAATATACATCTCACTGAATCAGCTTGTTGTCCATATCAAAATCATATACATAAATATATGTAGTTTCTCATATCATACTATGCCCCTAGGGCACCACTATCTCCTAGTACTTGTCCTCCTGAGGTACCTACTTGACCACCTACAAAATTAGTCTACTGACCTGGTGTCACCATGCTAGCACCACCTACTATACCTACCCTATAATCACCCCATTTGGGATCATCTAGATATTACCTAAAGACTTGAGTTTATGAGTGTAGCCTAACCATCGCATATGATCATGTGGTCCACTTGTCATTTGTCTTTCTCATATTGACTTTAATTTTTACCAATAATGGTAACCAAATTGATGCATGATCTTGGCTATCATACTTAGTCACACTTTGTGTACATGTTTTCACACATAGTTCCTAACCTATCAACCACTACCTTAACCACTTATCAAACCCACACCTGATTTAGTTCCACCTCATCAATTCCCATTTTGATGGAGAAAACCTCCTCCCATGATCAGGGCTATTGAACCTTTGACCTGCACTCCATTTTTGTTTTGTCATTCATTGATACAAATTACATAACAAAAAGGGGTAAAATGTAGACACTAGAAAACTATACATAATGGTTCTAGATGTCAAAATACCCCTAGACCACTTAGGACCTTCTAGGGACCATCCCCTAACCATTTTATCGGAACCCTAAGTTAGTTAGCTAACTAGCTAAACTGGCCTACTAGCCTTTTTACCAACTTTAACCTTAGACCCTTGACCATTGATGCTCACCCTAACCATCGATGATCAGGCCTAACCACTAATGGTTAGGTTTGAACCTCCTAAAAAATCAAACACCCACTTTAACTTAACTTACTTTTTTATAATTAGAACATCTAATTTATGTGTGAGGCCATGCATGTAAGAACTAAATTTAGATAGCAAGTTAGATCTCTTATTAACATATTGTTTCACCTCTCCTTCCTTCTTATAAATAGAGAGGAGTGAGGGTGAATAAGGATCCAGACTCAAATGATCAACATCTAGAGCCAATTTTTCTTACATTAACAGTCCCTTTTATAGGTGTTCTTCTAGTGATTCAGTGAACCAATAAGTGTAATAGAGATTTAAAGTGATACCGTCTATTGACCAATAGCCAAGTACCATTACTCTACCAAAATTGCTCTGAGCTCCACTAGAAAGTTAAATGTCTATTTTCAATCATTTATTTACTTTATTTCTATTTCATAATCAACCCAGCCCAAACCCATCTCTCAAAATTTCTTTCTATGACCTCATCCAAACAACCTTCTTGACTTGACCCAACCCACAATAACCATTAATAATCATCCTGACCATCGATGGTCTATCCCAACCACTGATGATAACACCAATGACCTAAGATTACCCCAACCACCGATGATTACCCTAACCACTAATAGTCATTATGTGATAAAATAACATGCTATTTCCACCCACCAGACCTCAACCAAATCTAATTTTTAGACCCACTACTTGATCACAAAACTCTACCCTATTTTTTAAACCATACTCAACCTATTTAGCATTAGTATTAACCCACTTATTTCTATAATTAGTCAATTTATATATTCTTTTATCAATCACTTCTTATACTTAATTTTAGTATCTTCAATTGTTTATGCAAGTATTTTATCTTTCATAACTTGATTTTTTAAAAGTGTGGATTGATAGCCTCCAAGGAAGCTCATGTTTCTTGGATCTATCTTGCTAGGCAACCCACTAAATTACCCAACTAATCAACCATTTAATTTAATGATTTATTATGTGTAGGTCATTCCTCCCAAGCCAAAGATGAGTATCTATAACTATCTAGATCAAATATGTGCATAACATATCAGGTTTTTATACCATACCCATCTCAAGTTTATTTTCTATTTCTTTCAAGAACATAAGTGAAAATTCTCTAAAACACAACACATTGTAAATACCAATAGTGATCTTTTTTATAAACACAATCTTGATGAGCATGTTATAAATGATATTTAAAATGATCAAATCAGTAGCAATACTGATGGTAACATCAAGGCTAGTGAAAATTTTAACTAGGACCATGATGGACAGAATGTTTTATTGGATGACATCATGGGGGTGCTCCAAAAAATTCAAGTTCAAATGGAAACCCATGGTCAAAGGTTGAAAATTTTGTAAAATATACAAGAATACCCAAAGGAGGTAATACCAATAAATGATTATCCATTGCTACATAAAATGTTGTGGATCCCATCAAGGATATTTATAAGCTTCTACATCCTACTTTTTTTAAGGTAGAATCCATAAAATTTGTTGAAGCATGGTTAGTTAACCTATATAAATATTTTTATTTGCACAATATGGGTTTTGATGTGTAAGATATTATTGGCGTATACTAGTTGGTAGTTGATGCTAACATATGGTGGAATATTTTGTGTGTGATTTAAGGGTTATGACCCAATGACTATTTCATGGGATACCTTTGAAAGGAAGTTAATAAAGAGGTACTTGAATATTACCTTTCAATAATAAATATTAAAAAAATTATCTATTGAATCTGGGGGCTTTGACCATATTAGAGTATGAGAATAATTTTTTCAACCTACTATGTTATGTGAACTACATGAATGATGAAGAAACTAAAGGTACTAAATTCACACTGGATTGAAATAGGTGTTGATTCATGATGTGAACATGATTAACCCATGTATATTGGCTTATGATATAGAGTCTACACATAGTGTAGAAAAATAAAAGTCTTGCCTTTTTGGAAAGATAAGAATACAAGAACAATAGGTTTTAGTGTAAGCCAAAAACAATAATTCCTCATGTAAATAATATTTTTTATAAAAATGATAATAAAAAGGGTTTTGTGAAACATAATATCAATTTTATAATTAAAATTAAGGTTTAAAACCTCATAGATTTTCTAGATAAAATAATGGAAACTACAACTAACAAAAATACAACTTTTGTTTCCTTGCCATAAGAGCTAATATTGTAGCCTTGCCTATGAAAATTAAGACGATAAGTTGGTAATGCAGTGATAACCATTACCACAAGGATTTTCCTTAGCTATGAGGCAATCAACCAAATAATCATAGGATGTATGTTGTTGTTAATAACATAAATCCTAATTTGAAGTATACCTGAATTGAGACTAGAGGTATCATTTATATTTTTTATTTGACTATTTTAATATATTATGGTGCAAATAATAGTTTAATTTCTCTTGAAATTTATTGTAAGTGCAAAACTAAACCCTTTAGACTAAGAGAAGGATGGTAGGTAGAGTTAGGCATAAATAAAATATTAGATTTTATAAAATACATAGAATGAACTAAGATTGATATTAGGGTCTTAAAGACTTAAATAAATATGTTTTTGGCACCTTTGGGGTCTTATGGCCTAATTAATGGAATGGATTGACTATAAAAAAATTAAGAAAAGCTTGATTATTTCATAAAAAGAGTAAAATGCCTTAATGATTCCAAAAAATATGTGTAAATCCTAGGTGTTATAAAACATTCACTTTAAATGACTCTTTTAGCCTTATAACTGAAAAGAGTAATGGAATAGGGGTGCAAACTATACACTGTGTAGTTAAATGAAGTCCCTAAATAAAATTAATGTACTTTTAAGGACAACCTTGTCTTATGAGAATTTAAGGACATGTTCTTAGAAAAATTATCAAGATTACCTATTAATAGGGAGTTTAAATTCTATATTTTGATATAATGCTTGGATCTACACCCACATCTAAAGCCCCCTATCAGATGAGTATGGAAAATTTGTAAGAAATCAAAGTTCTATTGCAATAATTTATGGATAATGGGATTATTAGGCCATATTTATCACCTTGGGAGCCCCAATTGTCTTTTTTAAGATGAAGGATGGTACATTGAGGCTTTGTATTAACTGTTGCATGATAAATAAAGTCACCATTAAGAATAAATACCTCATTCCTGTAATGATATTTTTGATAAAATGAAGGGAATAGCTATATTTTACAAGATAGATATTCATTTGAGGTATCATTAACTTAGTATCAAGGATGAGGATGTGCATAAGACAATTTTTAGAATAAGGTATTGGAATTCTGAATTTATTTTGATGCCTTTTAGTCAAAAAAACACACCAATTACATTCGTGAATGTTATCAATAGTGTATTTTGATATTTATTGGATAAATTTGTATTGGTTTTCCTAGATGATATCCTAAACTATTCTAAGAATGAGGTGGAACATGAGCATCATTTATGCTTAGTTTTAAAAAAATAAGGTAACACAAAATGTATGGTAAATTTTCTAAATTCTCTTTTTTATCAAATCTAAATTCATTACTTATGGCATGTTATTTCTAAATAAGGATTTGTAGTTGACCCTAAAAATATTTTAGGCATTAATAAGTGGAAAATTCATAATAGCATGTATGAAATACATGGATTCACTACCCTAGATGGTTACTATTAAAGGTTTGTCAAAAAATATTCAAGGGTTTTGTGTCATATCACTTCATTGTAAAAGAAAGGGAAGAAGTTTGAATTGAATTCACATTATGAATTATCCTTTAAAAATATAAAATAATTATTGACTTCATCACCTATCCTTGTCATTTTTGATCCCAATGGAAACTTTGAAATCTGGATTGATGCTTTCAAAGTAGGCTTTGGATCTATTTTGACTCAAGATAGTAAGGTGGTTGCTTATGAGTCTTAGAATCTTAAAAATCATGAACATAACTACCCAACCCATGATCTTAAACTTGAATTTTTGGTTCACACACTTATATAATGGAATAAATTCCTACTTAGAAAAACTTTCAAAATAAAGTTTGATTATTACAGTCTTGTCCATCTATTCACTAAGATGATTTGAATGCAAGACAAAGGTGATGGTTCGAATATATTAGTAAGTTTGATATTGATATTGATTATGTAAAATGTAAATAAAAAAGAGTGACTAATACTCTAATTATAATAACTTACATTTCTATAATTTCTATTTTAAGGTCAATTTTTTGTAATTATATTTTGACTCAACATTAAACTGACCAAGAATGCATAAAAATCTATGTTGACCTGTCAAATGTAACAACATAAAAGTTTTCTTCTAAATTTTAAAAAGATATGCATGGATTATTAAGACATCGAGTCACAATATTTGTTCCAAATTATAGCAACCTATGGGAACAAAGACTTAATGAAGTGCATATCACACTCATTTTTATCATCCATGTGTCACCAAGATGACACATGAGTTGAAAAACATTTATTTTTGGTCTAGGTTGAAAAAATGTAGATACATTTATAGAAAAGTGTCTAGAATGTTAAAATGTTAAGGCTAAACATTGTCATCCTAGAGGTTTATTGTACACACATGAAATTAAAACAAGTATGTGGGTTGTTCTTTCAATGCATTTTATTATAGGGTTGCCTAAGTCTATAAATAGACATGATATAATCCCTATTGTGATTGATAAATTAATAAAATCTTCCCATTTTATTACAGTAAATATGATTGATGATGCCTACATTCTTGCTAAAAATTTTGTGAAATAAATATGTTGCCTTCATAGTATGCCATAATCAATAATCTATGATAGAGATAAGTTATTTACTTCTAGGTTTTAACAAACTTTGATGGTTACATTTGACACTATTCTAAATTTTAGTTCAACCTATCATCCATAAATGGATGGTCAAATTGAATTGATAAATCTTAGTTGAATGTATTCTAAGAATGTTCGTCGTGTACCAACAGTCCACATGGGAAGACTATATCTATTTTTTTTAATTTTCTTATAATAATACTTATCACCTAGTGATTAAAATGGTAGATTTTGAATCATTATATGGGTGAAAGTGTATAAATCCCATTGGATGGGATATTTTATAAAATCAAGTGTTTTCCAAGAATTTATACCTTACAAGAGTATGATGAACAAATGGATTTAACTCACCAAAGGTTAAAGTTTGCCTATGATAGGAATAAAATCTATGATAATCTAATAATATCACCAAGAGAATTTGAGGTGATAGATAAAGTTTTCTTGAGAGTAATTCCTAAAAAATATCTACTAAGTTTATCAAGGCATCCAAACTAGATCCACACTTTTTTAGTCCATTTTATATTATGGACAAGCTTAATCTCCTTGCCTATCATCTAGCTTTCCTACTTCTCTGTCTAAAATTCATGATGTTTTTCATGTGAAATTATTTATAAAATGTGTTTGATCCTTCACATATTTTGTATTGGAATAATATTTAGGAGGTGGAAGAGGATAAAATTTAACTATATCCCTTCAAGATCTTGGATCATCATAGCATAAATCTATAAAACTGATGTTTAAAATAAGTTATAGTCTAGTGGGATTAGTTGAGAGAGAGAAGTGCCACTTGGGAAGATGAAAAAATCTTTTGGAATCATTTTCCTCACTTTTTTAATTAGGCTATAGGATGGTTCCTCCTTTAGGGGGTGTATGTCATATCTCATTCATATCTTCTACTTTTACATGATGTTTTTATTGTTTAATTACTCTAAGCTTGATACTACTATATAAGTAGGCCATTAATATATGATTATATCACATTATGATTCTTATGATGTGGTGATGAACAATTTTTAATTAATGTAATTCAATACTCATATTTTATTTATCATATAAAAAATTTGTACTAATGATGTCATGTATATGATTTTAGGTGACATCTAAGTATGGGCTAGGTTTGGGCCTAGAGCAGCATAATCAGAGGAATGCTTTAATTTCATACAGGTAAATGAGTTTGAGGTTAAAGAGAAGAATATTATCACATTTTTTATTGTGTTAGTTATATTTTGTATTGTGTTGTTTTATTTTTTTGCTTGTTATTTAGTGTGTCATTTGAAGCCATGATTGATGCTTAGCCAATTGTGCTTCTCAATTTTTCATTTATTTTGATTGTAATATTATTTTTAGTGTTGAATCAATATGTGTCTTTGAGTGTTTCATGGCATGGACATTACTTGTGGCTCTTGAATATGATTTTATAATTCCAAAGACATAACCTTACTATAATTTTACTATATAATGGTTGCACATTTTAAAATTTGACATGCAACCATATGGTATGCCAAGATTGAGCTTTGGTAACACTAGCACGCTTAACTAATGGGCATTAATGACTTTGAGAAGGGTTGTTTTGAAAAGGTTCATAATCTTGAAAAGGTCATAGTAAACCATGCGAACATAATGATTAAGTGACATTATGGTTTGCTTGAAAAAATTAAAATTAAAATCATGAAAATGATAAAGTCTCATTGAGGAATTTGTTGAGGAGACTATTTGATTTTGAAATCAGTTAGATAATCAAAATTATGGAATAACCTATTCATTTTGGTATTGTTTGGTTAGGGTTTCCATGTTTTTATGTAGATAACACTTAGATATGTAAATATACAGCTTAAATGGGCATTGTGTTGGTAGTAAAGTTGTGCTTAAGACCATTCTATTGGTTTTAGGTGAATGAGAAGGTGGACAAGTAATAGAATGACTATGATTTGTTTTTTATTAAGGTTAAAGGGGGGATTTTTTTTACTAGGGTCTAAAAACCATATGATAAATACAAAAAAAAGGAACTTGAGGACCACTAGAAGCCTCAGGAAAGACTTAAATAGTTAAAAATAGAGGCAACTACAAAATTGCTCAAATACATCTCAAAAACAACCAAACATATACCAAGAATAAAAAGCAGCAAAAAGTGAACCAAAATACTATTGCATGTCTAAATTGTCTGAGATGTCTTTTTAGTATCTCTTCATTTTTTTAGGTTTGATTCAATTCAGAGAAGAAGATTTTCTTTATCCACACATTTGTAACACTTTCTACATTAAACTTGCTTACTTTTACCTTTAGTCAGAGTCTTAGTCTCAAATAGATCTCCCAAACAAGATCTAAGGTTTTCAACATTTTGTATCCCCTCAAGTATAGCAGCCTTGCTATAATTTACTAGAAATCTGATGTTGTCCTTGAGTTTTTCATTCTCATTTTCAATTTTTCTCATCCTCACTTGAAGATATTGAATTTGATAATTAGGCTCCTTGTTTGGATTATTATGAGTTAATTTTTCATTCTCCTACTACAAATTATTGACTTTCACTTTAAGGGCAGTCATTTCCATCATGAACCAATGCATAGTAGACTTTTGTAGGTCAAGTTCCTCTTCCAAATTATCATATTTATGTTTCCCTTTTAAATACTTTGCCATAATTTTGAATTTTCATTCAGGTCTTAAGGTTGCTTGTCTGAGGAATCCTTAACATTCTCCTTGGGTTCTTATCTAATTTTTTGTTTTCCTATATCTTTTTTATTTGGTGGGGTAGCCAAATCCACCCTTTCCATAACCTTTTTATTTCTGACATTTTCTTTTTCAGCCACCTCTTCCTCAAAAACTATAGAATCCCCTGTAGACCACCCTATTTTACCACTTTTTCCTACATTCTTAACAGGCACCGACAATTCCTTGTATGTGCTTTTCAAGGAATTTTAAATGTATTTTATTGAGATTTAGTATAATTCTAAGCATCATTCACCTCTTTAACCTTGGAGAGGGCATTGCTAGGATATTTAATCTAGACATTCTTAACTTTTTGATATCCACAGGTTTTCTAATATCCTTTTTATTTTGAGAGTTAGGTAATTTAGGATTGATATGATTTATTACTTTGAAGTAATTATGAATGAGAAATAAAACCCCTTCATGTCTAGGAGATAAATACTTTCCCTTTTTATAAATGATAATAGAGGATTCCAATGAAAGTAGAATATATAAAGGAAGACTCATGGGGATTGCATGCCTAAAATAGTTTAGGAAAAAAAAGAGACTAATGAACCATGTTAAACCTACCTTCAAGTGTGATGTATTTCATCAAGTGAAAATCAACTTCTCTGAAGAGCCTTGGTAGGGATTCTCGATTGAATCCATTGTGAAGAATCTCCAATTATTCACCCTCCAGAAGGAGAATATCCTTCTTTTTTCTTGTAGTTATAAACATGTGACATGTGTAATCAATTATTTTTTGACCTCTAGCAAAACCCCATTTATGTTAATCATTTTATCCTCCTAGGCATTAGTTAATATATTTGAGATATGACAATAATGGCCTTCAATCCTTTCCATGAACCTTGTGAAACCCCCTATATATAGAGCTTCCCAAATCAACTCATTCTTCTTAAATTCCTCAAGCATTTTAGTCTCAATCCTATTCAGTAATCCCATAGTATTCCTAAAATAAGATCCTCTGATACAAGGATAGTTCAGACTATCCCAAATCCAATTAATAGAATGATAAATAAACCTACATTTAACGTCTTTCCTTCCCTATCAAAATGAACTACATTTATGTTTTATGTTACTCGATTCTAGAAGTTTCTCATTCAAAGATAAGAGGGGAAAATATAAAAATAACTTAGTCAAATAACAACTAAGCAAAAGGTCTAAGGTTATAAATTTCCAAGAAACTTAATAATAATGTGTGTGAAAGACCCCCACATATTTACGCATTATGTTCATTACTAAGTGCTTCTTCCTGAATCATCTGACCTATGTCAAGGGGAAGCTCATCTAAAATAATCTAATTAGTTAATCATGTATAAACCACACCCCTATTTTCAAACCAATCTACTATTTTTTTTCCTTCTTGGTACTTATGTTGGATTACCACCTATTGTCTAGAATCCAAAATTGAGAGAGCTTCATCCACCACTTTTTTATTGACCAAGTAATAGCATTTTTCTTTGAGAGATAATTCACAATATTTAATGAATCCCCCTCTATAAAGAGGAGATAAACTCTTAATTATTGAGACAAATTTAAACCCAATAGAGTGGCAATAACTTTATCCCAATGATTAGATTTAATCCCCATGTCTCTTGCATAGGTTGTCACAAATTTTCCTTGATGATCCCTTAATATACCTCCTCCTTTGTCTGGTCATGGGTTCCCTTTGAAATCCCCATAAAAGTTAAGATTTACCCATACCAACAATGGATGTTTATTTTTATTCTTTTTCTAATTTCATCTCTAGGATTGGTCTTACCAAGGCCAGCCGAATGTATTTTCCAATTAAGAGTTGGTTGATGTTAAAATGTTAATAAATGTTTGGCTTTTTCATCAGGCACTATATTGAAGTTTTTAATAAGACTCATAAATCATTTTAGAAATAATTTTACTAGTGTATTTCTTATTCTTAATTGTTATTAAGTTATCCCCAAATACCCCAAATGATGTGAGGAAAATAAAGCTTCCATATTTTTGTAAGGACATCTGGAAAGGGATTTTCCAAAATTGCCATAATTCCAAAAGAGAGCCAGTGAACACCCATATAAAATTAAATTTAATAATAAATAAACTCCAAACTTCATAAGCATATGAATAATTCACTAGCAAGTTAAAATCCATTTCATTATTAGTTTCACATAAGATAAATTTGTTAATCAAGATGAAACCTCTTTTCCTTAGCATAACTATGGTTAAGATTTTGCTTTGGAGTGCCACCCAAAAAAATAAGTTGATTTTAGGAATTAAGTATTTATCCCAAATATTTTCCCAATTGATCATGTTTCCTAGGCCTTGAGCCAATAAATTATAACCAAACTTCACTTGATATTGCCCATCAAAGGAATATTTCCAAACAAGCCGATCTTCATTATTGGTCATTGTCAAGTGGAAGTTTATCAAAAGATTATTCAAATTAGACATAATGACATTATCTTCCTAATTTAAATTATCTAAATTTAATGATTTAAAACTTTGAACACCTTCAACATCCTACCAATAATCTTAAACCTTAATAGCATATTTGTTTTGAATGCACTCTTGAATATGTTTCCAAAGATATAAATGAATAAGAGGCTGCTCTAAAATCCAAGAGTCTTTCCAAAATTCAACCTACATACCATTACCAATCTATAGTTTTGAACCTGAGGATATCAAGTCCTTATTATAAATCAAGAAATTCTAGAAATGTGTTCCATTGACAAATTGATTATCTTCAAATATGCACATACAATTTCTACCTTGTATATATTTGAATCTCAATATGTTATCCCAATTATTGTTTCCTTTTATAAATCTCCATACAAATTTATAAATGAGTGATTTTTCCATCCACTGTAATCTCTAAAGGACTAAGCCACCATATCTTTTTAAATTATAGACTTTATCCCATGCTACAAGATGTAAACTATTTTTTCTTCTTCCCCTATCTAGAGGAAAGTTTTTTGAATTATGTTGAGTTTATATTCAATACTCATTAAAAGGATAAAAATATAAAGCATGTAAACTAGAATATTTTCAAACACACTTTTGATTAGCGAAAGTTTGTTTTCTTATGATAAAAGTTTACCTTTTCACCCGACTAAATTTCTTTGAAATCTTTCCACTAGCGGATTCCAAGAAAATGATTGTGATTTGTTAACACAAACCTTGAATCATGTGTTATGACATTAAATTTAGTTTAAATGAGAGTATGATAATAATGGAGATTAAAAATAAAAGTATGGTTATTTTTGTGGGGTGGTATGGTGGTTATTTTGGTGGGTGTTATGTATGGTTACCTAGGTTGTGTGTTGTGCATGGATATTTTGTGGTGGAATGTGTTGGAGAGTGGGTTTGGAAAGAACAAAAAATAATAAAAAGGGTTCTTAGCCATGTTATTAACCATTAAAAAATTAAGTGGTATTATGGTTTTAAAAATCATCATTTTCATAAAACTTGCTCTTTTGTTGAAATACTAAAATTAGGAAAATGTGTTGCAAAAGGAATTAAGCTTATTTTTAGATATTTATTTCATTTTAAACACCATAGGGTTTTATTTATGGCTAATTCCATTGCTTGTTTTATGTTGAATATGAAAGACCCATCTAGTTTTTGAGAAAACTATTGGTAGGTTTGGTTGTATACTTCATCTCACCCTTTGATGGCATAAAGAAGACTACTTGTGAGAATGAATTTATTAGAAACCTACCATATTTCTAAAAATAATGCATGACATTTTATTGGTTATTGAATGTTCTTTATTCATATCTTCATTTTTGGTTATTGTGTTTCTTATTTTATTGAGAGATGTACCTTGATTTCTTTTGTGTATTGTTAATGTTTTTTGTTATTCAAGTTTGTTGAGTCAAGATCATATTATTTTGAGTACCTTAGGTTCATTTTTGTTTATGTATGGAAGATCCATGTGGTGGTTATTCCATCCTCTAATTTATTGTTGGGGTGGTTAGTACAATTAATGAATGGGATCATATTACTCATATATTATATTATGTGCAATGGATTTATCAATTGTGATTGAATATGAATGCTTGATGTAAAGAAGTTTCTTAAGAGTGCCAATGATATGGAGTCACTTGTTTCATTTTACTTTGTTTATTTTATCCCATATTTATATGGGGGTTATATTATACATATTCAATGTTTAATTGATGGATATTTATGAATAATATACATTCCATATAGTGTTAAAATTAATATTTTTTATTCATGACTTAATGCTCGGTGATTGAATCCTTTGATGGATTGGGTTGTCATCTATTTTTAGTGAAATTATAAATAATATTTGGATCATTATGCCCATGGTCTTTAGTGTTTTCAACTCACATTAAGGCATTGTGATATGTTTCCCATAAAAATTTGGAAAGTGTTCAAACAATAAGCAAGTCTTTCTTTTTATATAGTATGATATTTTGTAGAATTTTGAATTCTATTAAGTTGCATGGTAAGATGATACAGTTTTATCACCAAGTATTTGTGGTTGAAATTCATGTATTTAATATGTTTGGAAAGCAATGGTTTTTATCTCATCATTATGAATATGAATGCTAAATAACATAATTGTTGTGATTATTTTTGTCTTGAGATGGGATGATTTAATTTTTGTGTGTAAGATTTTAAATTTATGTTAAATTATGATCTATAAATGTTTCTATGTTTCATTTCAAAGGTGAGAACCTATTCTCAATAGTCACATCTTGGTACAAAATAATGTAGAGATAAATAGTAGGTTTCTAGCTAAGGATGATTGAATATAATTTTTTGAATGAAAGAATAATTTTTCATTCATGGATGTATTCACATTGTAGAGGATAAAGTTGATGAAATTAATGTAGCTAAGTTACTATTGATTGCATATGTAGTTTTATAAATTACTCTAATGAGAAAAAATGAATGTCCATGGAATAAAGGTAGTTTTATTTGGACTATATTCTACTTATTTCCTTTTCTTAAGCATCCTCCATTACAAGTGGGTCTATGGAGAAAAGAATAGGATATAATTTTCCTAGATTACAAGGCTAAAATTTTAACATGCCATTTTATAATTAGTGTTGAGTTTTGAAGGTAATTAATATAATTAACATGGTTGTAGATGTAATTTTTAATTTATATGTCATATTGAATCTCTCTTACTCTTAGTTATTGAATGAAATGAAACTATAAATATATGTTAAATAAATGCATGTTTTATAATGGTGGTTTCTATTTAACTTGATTTTACTTTATTAACTACTTTACCTGGTAAATCCTTCAAAATATAAATACAATTATGAATGGACTTGTTTAATATTCTATGATAAATAATTTTTATCCTAAACATTTTATGAATATTTAAAGTATATATGGGAATAAAAACATGTAAATTGAAATAAGTATTAAACATGGATGTGAATTTAATTAAAACCTTTGAAATAAATCCTTAAGTTATAGTACAATCTCTTGACTAATATCAAATTCATAATTAATTAATTGGGATTATGTAGTTATTAAGTAAGAGAATGTGTCCTTTGTGCATGAATCATTAAATTTTTTTGAGTACCTTAATAGATAGGAAAAGTAAAGATGAATATGTTATAGTGGATCAGATGTTGGTCTAAAATCCCATTTGTGTTCAATAAATGAATTGGATTATTTTCCTTGGATGTTTCAAAATTATTTTATAATATAACCTTAGTTATTAAAATTTTAAAAGAGGATCTTATCCTCATTTTACCTATTGGAAAGAATCCTAATAAACCTCGTAAGGTGGAAATAGTGATCTACCTTTTAGGAGAATAAAATTGCCACATTATGAGGTAAGGAGATGAGCTTTACACATGCAAACTTTAATGTGTTAATAGTAATTTTGTTAGAGGAAATGATTATTATATAATTGGTTTACCTTTGATAAGCAAACAAGAGTGGTCTCCTAAATTTTCAAGAAAACTAAATTAATAAAATATAGTTATGAGATTATGCAAATCTTGTTAATTTGATAAAGGAATGTTTTATGCTCAATTCAAGGGGAAAATAAATATCACCTTTAAGAGATTTATATGTTTAGGTAAATTCATATAATTTGGAATATGATCATTGGAATAACTATTTTATTCCCATTTAAAATTTCATATATGTCCTAGTTGTTTGTATTCCTTGTAAACATGGATCTATGGTATTTGCATGTACTTAACAAATGTCATAACTAAAGCTATCTCTATTTTACACATGTTACACTAACATGGAGTTAAAAATAATTTTATTGAAATATTACATCTAAAATTTGGTGATACCATTCTAAGGCTAAAACCTAAGTTGACTATATAAAACTAGAACTAGTGGAGGCCTAATTTTTTGTAGTGGTTATAGATATTTTCTATTATTTTACCACTACTATATAAAACAAATGGTCCTCCAAGGGTTAAGTGGTACACCTGGGATTCCTGTTAGAATTTTTGAATGAAAATTAACTCAAATTATTAAGTTCATTCTTAGTTATCATGGGTGGATGAAACAATTATATATGTGACTTCATGAAACATGTTGGAATCAAATTAACACATGCATGTCTTGATGTTGAAAAATGGACAACACAACCTTAAAATTCAAAATATGTGTGCTTTAAAATTTGAGGGTTTTGACATCTATATCAGAGCCTGGCTATACTCTAGGGAAATCTAAGTAAACTTTGTGTTTAACTTGTATTTTTTCTCATGGGATGGTGAGGAATCAATCTAATAAACATATTATAAATGTTAATAGTGATCTTTTTGAAAATTGAAATCTTAATGAGCATGTTAGGAATTATTCTAACAATGATAAAATCAATAAAAATGCTAATGGTAACCCCAATGCTATTTAAAATGTTAACTAGGATTATGTTGGACAAAATTTTGTTTTGGATAACAATTTAGGGATGCTCCACAACATTCAAGTCCAAATGGAAAATTGTGGTCAAAGGTTGACAAATATATAAAATATACAGAAGACATGTATGAGGTAGTACTAAGAAATGAATATTCATTACTACATAAAAATGTTATGGATCCCATCATCAAGGAGCTTAAGAAGGTTTCACCTCTTACTTTTTTATGGAGGATAATCATGAGTCATGATTAGTTAACCTATAAAAATATCATATTGGGGTCTACTAGTTGATAAGTTATATTGACTTATAAAGGAATCATTTGTGTGATCTTAAGGGTTATGATTTAATGAATTTTTCATGGGAGACCTTTGAGAGGCAGTTTAGAAATAGGTATCTGAATAGTACCTTCAAATAATAAAAGATTACATTTTTTTTGCTACTTAAGTAGAAGAATTTGATTGTATCAAAGTATGAGAATAATTTTATTGGCCTATTATTTTATGTGAAATATATGCATTATGAATAAACTAAATTTACTAAATTCAATATAGGCCTGAAAGAGGTTTTAATGCATGATTTGAACATGACTAACCCATGCACATTGGTTATTATTATAGAGTCAACACATCATGCTGAATAAAAATAAAATTATTACCATAAGGATAGATAGTAATATAATAAAAATAGGATATAATCTAAGCCCAAAATAATAATTCCTCCCATTAGTAAGAATTTTAAAAAAACTAATCAAAATAAGATTTTGTGAAACAAGACAACAATTCTATAAAATTTTAGAATTCAAATAGAGGTTCTGAACCTCATAATTTTAATAGATAGAATAATGGAAATAACAACTATTAGTTTGACAACTTTTCTGGCATCACCACCTCTGTACCATTGCCTCCAAAAAATATTGTGATATGTTGAGAATGTAGTGATAACCATTACTAAAAAGATTATCTTTAGTTGTGAGGCAATCATATAGTTAATCATAGGGTGTATGTTGATGTTAATAATAAAAATGATGATTTATATTCTACCCCAATCAAAATAAGAGGTATAATTTCTAGTTTTATTTGACTATTTTAATAGATTATAATGTAATTGATAGTTCTATTTCTCCTAAAATTGCTTATAAGTGCAAAACTAAACCATCTAGACTAAGAGAAGGATGGGAGGTAGAGTTAGTTAAAGGAAAAATTGTTGTTTTATAATGCTCTAAACAAACTAAGACTTATCTTGGGGTCTTAAAGACTCAAATAAATATGTTTATGGCACCTTTGGGGTTTTATGACATTATTATTGGCATGTATTAGTTACAACAACATCAAGTGAAGCTTGATTATTTTGAGAAAAGAGCGAAATGCCTTAATGATGTTTGTATATCTATGTAAATCCAAGGTGTTATAAATCATTTAATTCAAATGGCTCTTTCAACCTTAAAATTGAAAAAAGTAGTGAAAAAGGTGTGCAAACTGAACTTTGTGTAATTGAACCAAGTCCATAAAGAGAATGAACCTACTCTTCAATAATACCCTATCTTGGGAGAATTTTAGGATGTGCTTCTAGATTAATTACTAGGATTAACTCATAAAAGGGGTTTATCTTCTATATTGATATAATATCTATATCTACACAGGCATCTAAATCCCCTATCAGATGAATGTGGTAGATTTGAAAGAACTCAAAGTTAAAATATAAGTGTTTATGGATAAGCGGATGATTAGGCCAAGTGTATCAACTTGGGGAGCCTTAGTAGTATTCATGAAGATGAAGTATGGTATGTTGAGTATTTGTATTGACTAACACATGTTGAATAAAGTCACCATTAAGAATAAATGCCCCTTTCCTAGAATTTATGATTTGTTTGATCAAATAAAGGGAATAACTATATTTTCAAGATAGATATTTGTGTAGGGCATAAATAATTATTCATTAAGGATGAATATGTGCATAATAATAATTTTAGAACAAGGTATAAGAATTATGAATTTGTTATGATGTATTTTGCCCTAACAAATGCACCACCTACTTTCACAAATTTTATGAATAGTGCATTTTGGGATTTATTAGATAAATTTTTATTAGTTTTCTTGGATGATATCCTAATTTATTTTAAGAATGAGGTTAAATATGAACAATATTTACATTTAGTGTTGTAAAAACTAAGGTAGCACAAGCTATACAGTAAGTTTTCCAAATTCTCTTTTTATCAAATCCAAACTCATTACTTAGGGAATGTTATTTCTGAATAAGGACTTAAATTTGACCCTAAAAATTTTATATCCATTAATGAGTGGCCAATTCCTAAAACCGTACACAAAGTGCATAGCTTCATGGGGATTACTAGTTACTATCAATGGTTTTTAGAAACAATTTTAAGGGTTTTTAGTCATATCACTTCCTTGAAAAAGAAAGGGAAGAATTTTTAATGGAATTCACATTGTGAATCAAACTTTCAAAACTTGAAATAAATATTAACTCTAGAACTATCTTTGTAATTTTAGATTCTAATGGAAAAAATTTAATTTGGGTTGATGCTTATAAAGTAGGCCTCAAAGTTGTTTTGACTCAAGATGGTAAGGTGGTTGCCTATGAGTCTTGGAAGCCTAAAAATCATAAACATAACTACCCAAACCATGATATTAAACTTTAAACTATGGTTCACACACTTAAGCAATGGAATCATTTTCTACTTGGAAAACATTTTGAAATAAGTTATAATCATCACAGTCTTGTCCATCTATTCACTTAAGATGAGCTGAATGTGAGACAAAGGTGATGTTTGTAATTTATTAGTAACTTTGATACTGATATTGATTATATGAAAGGTAAATAAAATATAATGGTTGATGATTCAATTAGAAGAAATTACATTGCTGAAATTTCTATTTTAAGGTCAAATTTTCATAATTCTATTTTGACTCAATAGAAAATTGACCAAAAATACATAAAATTCTATGTTGAATTGTCAAATGTAATAATGAAAAGACCTAATTCTATTTTTTTGTAATTTTATTTGGATTATTAAGCCATAAAATATGAATATTTATTCCTAATTATATAAACCTACAAGAAAAAATAATAAATGAAGTGCATACTACACCTCATTTTACTCATCCAGGTGTCACTAAGATGACACATGAGTTGAAAAAGATTTGTTTCTAACCTAGGCTAAAATAATATGTAGTTACCTTTATTGTAAAGTGTTTGGAATGTCAACATGTTAAATTTGAACATGTCATCCTATGGGTTTGTTGTACCCACATGAAATTCCAACAAGTATGTGGTTTGTTATTTCAATGGAACCTAAGTCTAAAATTAGGCATGATACAATCTTTATTTTGATTAATAAATTTAAAAAAAACATTTTACTACAGTGAATGTGATTGATGATGACTCAATTCTCTTTAAAAAGTTTGTGAAATAAATAGTCCGCCTTTATAGAGTGCCATAAGTAATAATCCCTAATAGAGATAAGTTATTTAGTATTGGTTTTGTCAAATTTTGATGGATAAGTTTGGCACTAAATTAAATTTTAATTCAACCTATCATTTGGAAATAGATGGTCAAACTAAATAGTTTTATATTATAGTTAAATATATACTAAGATTATATGTCATGGACCAACATTCAAAATGGGAATACTATCTCCATTTGGTATAGTTTGCTTATAATAATAATTATCACTTGGTGATTAAAATGGAACCTTTTGAATTCTTATATGGGTGAAAGTTCAAAACTCTCCTTGGCTAGGATAGTTTGGAAAATAGAGTTTTTTTAGGACTTGATACTTTACAAGAGTATGATGAACATGAAACAACCCCACCAAAAAAAAATCTTGATGTTATCTATCAAAGTACACAATATAACATAACAAGGTTCTACTACATACATTAATGTAATGCAAAGTATAAAAACTCTACAATAAGTACAGGTAACTCATAACCAAGATCCTAATTATATAAAAAAGATAAGTCTATAAACAACTAGAATGAAATTGGGTACATCCCCGAATGTCTGGTTATCCAATGTTAGATAAGCAATCTAGATAAGATAAGAGTTCCATACATAAGCACAGGATCCAAATGATCAAACCTAAAGGTCCATCTCACAATCATGCTTATTCAAGTCTTCTCACCTCATGAGATCGGCAAGTGGAGGTTTCTAAGTCATTAATATAACCAACATGGTGCAAACATAAGATTTCTAAACCTTTGGGGAAACACCCAAGTGAGGATAATTCCTTGTTCTACCCCCATTGATCACCATATTTTTATCCCAGGTACTTTAAGAAAACATTACACCTTTATTCCATTAAAATATAAATGCCACACACACAAGATATATCTCCATGTGGAAATAATTCTTCTCAATAAAAGAATTACAGTATGATTAACTCTAGGAGATGACATCACACACATGAGAATCTTATTAAACACGCATACATTGGCATTGGAAAATTAATTATTCCACATGCTACAATATAATTTATCATGCTACAGGATCACCATTCCATGATCCAACTAGAGGGGTCTCATGCCTAAATATTGATTAATTATCCCTTAATTATCCTATCATGTTATTAATAACACATAGGTATTTACGCCATTCAAATAGCATGTGTATGACCTTATAAGTTCATTATTTAATTAGTTTAAATCAATGAATTATGTGTCTATTAAACAAGATTATTATTTATCAACTCTTTTCCAAGGTGGGATATATAATCACATAATCAAATGTTAACATTAATTTTCTTATCTTACTAATTGTCATCCTCATTCTAGGATTATTCTCCAATCACCAAGATTATTCATATTTTTATAATTAAAACACAAGGTATATCAAAGATTTCATTCATAAGGTACACTTATACATCCGAGCATGCATATCCACTAAACCAATGACTATCTATTCTCAAAATAGAATCAATGATAATATAGCTAGCTTCCATTAATTAAGAGTTACACTACAACCATCTAAATTACTATAATTTTAGATAATGTTTCATAAATTCAAATCACTATATCACCATTAATGGTATACTCCATAATCCAATAATGTGGTCCACATACAATGAACATTAATCTAGATTACTTCATTGCTTAAGCAATAGAAGTAAGCCCTCTTACAACATTATTATAACTGATAAACATTCATTGCTATGTTATATAAATTGGAACATATTTCTAGAATAATCAAAGTTTGATTACAAATTTTATTTTCTAAAACTAAATTTTAGCCATGGTTATAATCATGAAACCATGTTAAGACCTTGTGTCTAATAATAATACACAACTAAGGGATAACTTACATCATCCCTCTAATGACATAAACAATTGGTAATTTCACATACTAAAAAAAACATTCCATGATATGTGAATATCACTAGATAAAATTTCATCATAAAACCCAAGTGAAAATATAAATAATCCCACCAAGGAGATTTACAACCTCTAACTAGTTCTAGCATACCATAATACAACACCATCTTATTCCATGTAATTCAAGATTTAGGACATTATAGTTTAGTTTTTCTAATAATAACATTTTCTAATTTCATGCCTACTTAAAGTCCACAAGTATTTCACTAAAACATGTGCATACAATAATATGAAAAGATCAAGTAAAACATAATGTATTCTAATACACTATCGCTCATATGATAAATAGATCCCACTATAATTAATCACCAAGGAGTAATTATAGTTGGTTGAATATATAAGAACCTCATAACTATCATCAAGATTACCTCCAATGTCTATAATATATCCACTAATGTCCATATTTCAACTTAACAATATTACAAAACTATATAATATAACAAGATGAACTATCACATAAAATGAGTAAATAACTATGATCCATCAATCCAATAGCATATGTCAGTAGGAATGAATAAGGGAAGCTTCCACATGTAATCCAAGTGAAAGAATGAATTATATGAACACTACAAGAGGGACACCCCTCAAAACCATCCCTATGATCCCAACCATCAGTGGCCCTCACCACCCCAACCATCAACTTGGTAGAGGGTTTCGATAACCAAGTACTTGGGAAAGGTAAGAGACATACATATAATATTGAGCCACTAGTAAGGGATTATAAAAACATCAAGGACAATACAGTAATGAAAAAGATATAAAATTGTAATGCTCATCTCAAAAGGCTTATCTAAGTGTAAAGTAAATAACACTAGGGGTCCAATCGACAATAGACAAAACCCACATAATAGGCCAATCTAAATGTCTATAACATAATAAATTCAATCATAAGACAAATGCATAAGATTTTGTCACTAAACTCTACACATCCTCTTTGGGCAAAAATGTGCCACTCAATACCATCATGTGACCAAACCCATAATAATCTCAAACAATAATAATAAAGTTTAGAGGCCCTATTTTTCCATCAATTTAGTTTTATCGATAGTTTTAAATACAATCAATCTTATACATTGGGAGACTGACTAAATATATCCAACACTAATATTAATCATGGATAAGATGCATCAAATACAAACAAGGAATACTTTGAGGCATGATAAATCTAAACTAAGGAAAGATGGAACCCATGCATAAATAGAGTTCTAAATCATTAGGACCAATGAAAATAAGAAAACTTTTTTGATGTCTTGAACAATTATAACATATTACATTAAATTCCATGAAAAACCCATGAGGGTCAAACCAAGAGCAATAGAGGAAGTCCATCTCAATCGAGCTTACAAACATGATGGAAACTAGCATACAAAAACTACCACTTCACTAAGATAGAGAAATACCAAACCAAGTTTCATTAAAAACTTAAAAGGTTTGATTTGACACAATATGGTGTAATTGAAATAACCCAACAATAAAAATGAGTAAGATCAACACCCACCAACAGTAAACCATTTCTCATTTCTAAATCATACATTTTATTTTATTTTTCAAGGAAAGGAAATCAAACCATATGCAAGTTGATTAAGACCAACAAGAGTTTGTTTTGTATTTTCCCCCTTTTTTGAGAGAGAGAGTCATTCAACTCATTTCTCATTCCTTAAATCCTAATATTCATTTTTATTTGCAAGGAAAGGGAATAGTTGCAAAATTAAGTCGATTAAGGACTATTAGGGGTTCATTGTGAAGTCTCTTGACTTCATTATGAACCCATGAGAATCTATTTAACGTTTTTCATTATTTGATAAAACACAAAAACCCAATACCATAAAATTCACACATCCAAATTCCAATACATAAATTAGTTACCATTAAAATACAATTAGTTGTTATGAGAAGAAGACAAGCCTAACATGGAGATGAGTGAATATTCTCAATCCTTCAAAGTTTCATACACTACCAAATGGAGAGAAGTATATCTATGTAGATATCTATGGGTTCCACCATCCTTTCCTCTACCTTCATTCCCCTTACCTATCATGGTTTTTGCTCTCCAAATTCCAACCACTTCCTGATTGGCATCAACCCCTTCTCCTTTTTTCTATCAATGCCATGCTCCCCATTTTATTTCTTATCTTCTTTCCTTATGTCATACTCTCACATACACCTTCTATCTCACCATCTTTACCATTATCCATCCTCCCCCTAGTTTCCTTGCCATCCTCCTATCATACACCATGGTCTCCCTACCAACCATATACCTCTCCTATCAGTCCACCTACACCTCAATTATTCCCCTTTATTCTACAAATATCATTTTCCTTCCTTACCTTCACATCCTTCTTATACATCCTTGCCAATGCCCCCCATCCTACCATATCAAACACCATTAATTTTCTAGCTTCCACCCATACTTTTCCATCCTCTCACCATAATGGCATCTTATTGGCTAGATATTTTGCATGAAGTCAAAACTACCTAGGCAGTCATGGGATTAAATTCCCTTCATTTCAATGGTGAATCTCCCATGTTTCTATGTCTATATATTTTTAATTACTTACAACTTATAGTTATTCATGGAATATAAAAATTATGTGTAAGTTATTTTGATTAGTGGTATTACTTTAATCACTTCATTCATGAGCCATAACAAAGGGACTTTGCAGCAAGTAAGCAGTTGGTTTTAGGAATGTGATTGGAGTTTTTTTTATCTAGGTTTGATAATAAGAAAATACTAGGATTTTTTTAGAAATAAAATAAACACACTTCAAAATAAGAAGTTTACAAAGTTCACTATATTCATGCAAATAGATAAACATATGATTGAGATAATATTTTTAGAAAATGACCAAGAAAGTAATGAATTCAATTTAGATAAATAGATAACACAAAGTTTACCATTCTATCTTCATGAAATGCACAGAATGATTCCCTTAAACAAAAATTTCTCTTGAAAACAATCCTCCTTATTCACTCTCAATAGCATTCATATAAAATATTTTGACTATCTCAAACATGAATTTTTGGATTTCTTAAAATTCTTGTATAAAGGCTACAATTGCTTCTTTTTCAAAAATTATCATCCCCTGACATGTAAGCCTACACATATATTTATATAATTTTAGATTCCTTCTTCAAATAAGAAATAAATTCCTTATAAACCCATGTGTTACATTAAAATTGGAAATTGTTGAGTTGCATCTTCCTCAAAATTCTCCTATGGCATGCAATGGCTAGTGACATGTAGCACATTCTATTTTTGCTATTTGAATTAGATAAAAATACTTTGCATGTAGCACAAAGTACGTTGAAGTAATTTAATTTTACAGGTTAACTTCAAGTAATAGCATTTTAGCCAAATCACTCAAGTTTTATAGTTTTACAAAGTAACCTATTTCAATAATTAACTTTACAAAATAGAATGAATAAAATGAAATAAAATGAGAATAAGGAAGAAATTACTAGAATAAAACAATAATTACTCCAAATATTCAACATTAGGTCTGCTCTTTTATCTATACTTGATGTGTTGAGACATCATTAACTGAATTGTTACATCATTAGATTTAACCAGTGCCTATCTCTTAGTTACATATCTTAACATTTCCCCTTTTTTTTATAAGATTTCATCTTATTCTATCTTTAATCATGTGAGTGTATTTTTTTTTTTAATAAGATTTCATCTACCCAATTTTGGGTTCCATCTCTTTCTCTACTATTAAATTTTGATTAATATCTTGATAGATTTGATGGTGAAAGGATTTTTGGCCTTATCCATCAACTACTTAAATTATTCCTACAACTACCCTTATTTCTTAAGCTTGTCCTACTACAAAAAATCACCTTCCCTTTAATATCCATGAGATCCCTCATGAACCAGTATTTAGTTCTAACTTGTAACTTGAAAAATATGGTTCATGGAGTGTTTCTTTAGTATTCTTAACCTATACATGGGTTGTACCTATAACTAATATTGAAATAGGAGAAAATAGGGAAGGTTTACTCATTTGAATTTTTGATTGGGTACCTTTGATAAGTTGAATTATGAGTTGTATGGAACCCCAAATTGGGTAGATGAAATCTTATAAAATGGGTTTATTTCCATCTCTTTCTCTACTAATGAATTATAAGATTTCATCTACCCAATTATGGGGTTCCATCTCTTATGTGTGCCTTAGGACATTTGCCAATGTCCTTTGCTTCTATACATTGTTAAGACCAAGTATATAATAGTGATCATCTTATTATATCTTTAATTATGTCAATGTATTTTTTTTTATAAGATTTCATCTACCCAATTTGGGTTCCATCTCTTTCTCTACTTTATAAGATTTCATCTACCCAATTTGGGGTTCCATCTCTTTCTCTATGATAATTTGGGTTCCATAGTTTCATGCATTTACCTTGCTTTCTTAAATGTCATGATGGACATCATGCTCCATCCCTCCAACTAACAACTAACATCTAACATTTTTAGTTCTAGTTTAGTACATTGCACATGCTTTTACATTGTTATATCTATCTAGACATACCCTTATTAATCTAAAAAACTCCCAATATAAACATTGTTATATCTAAAGATATATTTATTAGGGGATATATATATATATATATAATGAAAAGTGTATAAACATATGTTGTATACTTATATGTCAACTCAGGACCACATACACTTTTATAGCTCGTATGAATAAATATGGGATTAGTAAGTATACAAAATTTTAAAATTTCTAATTATGTGTATATTTAATATTTAATCATAGAATATATATATATATATATTCTCACGCAGATGCGATTCTGGATCATTTCGTTTCATTCATTTCTTAACGAGGCAGTAAACGAACATCCCTTAAAATAGGAAAATAAACAAATCCATGGAAAAACACGCAACACATATTCTTAGTGGAAAAATCTTCACAGCAAGAAGGGGAAAAAAAATCATTGAGCTTATCAGTCGAAAATGAGAAGGGGCAAAAACAGGGCCGCTACCGCTACCCATGACCCTAGACACAAAATTATTAGAAGCAAAACCCATTATATATTATATCTATAGAAAGATATTAAAAAGATGCTCAAAAGGGTATTTTTAATTTTTTAAAAGGATTAAAATAACCTCTATGACCTTCCCTCTGAGTGTTTTTTGGTAAAAAGTTGGTTAAATGATAAATCTTCATGGGAGGATCACTTTGCACCATCATAAATTTTCAATGAAAACTCATGCGGCTATGAAACCAAGTGAATTAAATTTTCATGCCATCAAGGTACATTCATAGAAACATTAATGTAATTTTGAATTCATTTTATCCATATCATGCATTTACCTTGCTTTCTTAAATGTCATGATGGACATCATGCTCCATCCCTCCAACTAACATCTAACATTTTTAGTTCTAGTTTAGTACATTGCACATGCTTTTACATTGTTATATCTATCTAGACATACCCTTATTAATCTAAAAAACTCCCAATATAAACATTGTTATATCTAAAGATATATTTATTAGGGGATATATATATATATAATGAAAAGTGTATAAACATATGTTGTATACTTATATGTCAACTCAGGACCACATACACTTTTATAGCTCGTATGAATAAATATGGGATTAGTAAGTATACAAAATTTTAAAATTTCCAATTATGTGTATATTTAATATTTAATCATAGAATATATATATATATATTCTCACGCAGATGCGATTCTGGATCATTTCGTTTCATTCATTTCTTAACGAGGCAGTAAACGAACATCCCTTAAAATAGGAAAATAAACAAATCCATGGAAAAACACGCAACACATATTCTTAGTGGCAAAATCTTCACAGCAAGAAGGGGAAAAAAAATCATTGAGCTTATCAGTCAAAAATGAGAAGGGGCAAAAACAGGGCCGCTACCGCTACCCATGACCCTAGACACAAAATTATTAGAAGCAAAACCCATTATATATTATATCTATAGAAAGATATTAAAAAGATGCTCAAAAGGGTATTTTTAATTTTTTAAAAGGATTAAAATAACCTCTATGACCTTCCCTCTGAGTGTTTTTTGGTAAAAAGTTGGTTAAATGATAAATCTTCATGGGAGGATCACTTTGCACCATCATAAATTTTCAATGAAAACTCATGCGGCTATGAAACCAAGTGAATTAAATTTTCATGCCATCAAGGTACATTCATAGAAACATTAATGTAATTTTGAATTCATTTTATCCATATCATGCATTTACCTTGCTTTCTTAAATGTCATGATGGACATCATGCTCCATCCCTCCAACTAACATCTAACATTTTTAGTTCTAGTTTAGTACATTGCACATGCTTTTACATTGTTATATCTATCTATACATACCCTTATTAATCTAAAAAACTCTCAATATAAACATTGTTATATCTAGAGATATCTTGTCAAATGCACCGAAACTCACTAGTATCTTGCACTTGTGTATTTCCTAGCATATACCTAGTCTTGTACTAAATGTGTCTTGCATACTTTAACTCTTGCTGAGATTAGTTAGATGTGATTGTACCTTTTTAATTTTTACATGTTTTCCTTTCTTGATTTTCATAGCTAGATGTGATTTCATTTCCAGTTCCAATTTTATTTCTTATGTGTGCCTTAGGACATTTTCCAATGTCCTTTGCTTCTATACATTGTTAAGACCAAGTATATAATAGTGATCATCTTATTCTATCTTTAATTATGTGAATGTTTTTTTTTTAAATAAGATTTCATCTACCCAATTTTGGGTTCCATCTCTTTCTCTACTATTAAATTTTGATTAATATCTTGATAGATTTGATGGTGAAAGGATTTTTGGCCTTATCCATCAACTACTTAAATTATTCATACAACTACTTAGATGTTCTTGAAACATCATCAAACTAATCACCAATGAGACTGAAAAGGCAACCTTATAGATTCACTCTTTCATCATCATCTTCTTCTTTCAAAATCTTCATTTCTTCACATATGGATTCCAAAATGCATGTTCAAAAAGACAAAAGATATTCCTCCTGTCTTAACTTCTTTAAGGACCATTCTGAAACAATCTCTTATTTAATCATATTTTTTTCATTCAAACTAATTACTTGTAGAATTTCAAGTTATAACCTAAAAATTCAATTTTCACTCTCAATTTCCTTTATTATTTCCTTCATCTCAACTATCTTATTTGCAATTTCACTATGAATACCTAGAATATCATGGAAGAGTTTCTAAACATTCTGATGCATATCCTCAATCCACTCATCAACTACCATCACCTTATCACCAGTTTATTATAGTTTAATAATCACCCACTACTCAATTGGTTCTCCTAAAATAATAGCTTTCTATAGAATATATTTGGAAACCTTAGATATTATTTCACATAATTGTGCATTTTATTATTTCAATTTATCTTTAATAGATTTTTCCTCATCTAGCTTCTTGAAAAGAGTGTTGATTAAAATTTGAGTATCTTCCTTTAAACTCTCAATAGTCACTTATCCAATGGGTATATTTGAAATGGTTAAGTCACCTTTCATGACTTATATTTTATTCATCCCTTGGGGTGGAAATACTATCTCAACAAACATCTACCCTGAAGATTCAATCAACAACTTTGAAGTTACTTTGGTTGGCTTGGGATTTTTACCTCTCTAATCTAGACTCTTTAGCAGTTGTAAGTCTATCTCCTCAAGATTTATCACTTATTTTTCCTCTAGAGTTTTTTATATAGCTAACCAAGATGAAAATTTTGTATAAGTGGAAGTATCCATACAAAACATCATCTGTTGCTGATTATTTTTAATTATCAATTCTTGAGAAGGATCTTTATGAGTTTCTACCTCTTTCTGAATCTCCATCTCAACTTATTTTTCAATTATTTTTATTTTCTTTACCACTTTATCAATAAATACTTCTTCCTCTTTGGATTTCTCTATCACTTCTTTTGTTACTACCTCAAGCTCTACTTCTTTCTCAGTCTCTCCTTCTTTCACTACCTCAACTATTTCCTTTTTGGATTCAACTTCATTTCCTTTCTCTACTTTTTCCTCTCTAACTTCTTTCTCAGTCTCAGTTGCTTCTTTTGTCTTTCCTTATTTTTTTTCTTGAGATGATGTCTCTTCCTTAGTAGTCACTCCTTTAGGTTCTTCTTCAATGGTGACTTGCTTTGTTGAAGGAGTAGGTGTAGAAGTAAGTGGAAGAGATGGAGGAAGAGGAAGAGGAATATCTTTCAGAATAGATTCTTTAGGAGTTATGGTGATATGTTTCTTAGGAGGAGGCATCAGTATTAATGGGTCTATGGTGGGTGCAGTGGAAGTTGAAATGGAATAAGTGGTGGGAATGGTAGGAATATAAATATTTGTAGGAGTGACCAATGGTGGAGTAGAAACAACTAGATGAATAGGATCCTTATCATTTATTATTGAATTTGTATAATCAGTATTTCTTTTGAACTTTATCTTCTACATATACACTTGGATAATTTCTCCTTATACCATTTCTTTCCTTTTTTGACCCACATGTGTGGTTTCACTTATCAACTCCTTCATGCGGTAGCCTTTGTCAAGGAGCCAAGTGGAAGTCATTGCCAAAACATTTGAAGTCCTATAAAAAAAAATTATCATGGTCATTACCAAAAATGATTTATATAATTAGAGCACTATCCCCTCTTGTTGTATGAAAAGCATCACTTATGATAATTACATCATCTTCCATATCTTTAGAGATGGTATCTAAGTCAAAATCATGAATTTTATCCACAGACAACCTATTGTTGTCCCTTCTCCTTACATCAAATTCTTCTCTACAATCAGTCTAAAAATCTTCAAGTGCTAGGATGTGCATGTATTCTAGAGAAACTATATTCATCTCTATACTTGATGTGTTGAGACATCATTAACTAAATTGCTACATCATTAGATTTAACTAGTGTCTATCTCTTAGTTACATATCTTAGCATTTCCCTTTCTATATTTTTGTTATAATATTTCATCTACCTAATTTTGGGTTCCAATCTCTTTCTCTACTATTAAATTTTGATTAATATCTTGATAGATTTGGTGGTGAAAGGATTTGTGGCCTTATCCATCAAATCCTTAAATTATTCATACAACTACTCAAATGTTCTTGAAACATCATCAAACCAGTCACCAGTGACATAGAAAAGGCAATCTTCTAGATTCACTCTTTCATCATCATCATCTTCTTCTTTCAAAATATTCATTTCTTCACATATGGATTCCAAAATGCATGTTCAAAAAGACAAAATATATTCCTCTTATCTTAACTTCTTTAAGGACCATTCTATAACAATCTCTTATTTAATCAAACAAAATTCATTCAAACTAATTACTTATATACTTTCAAGTTGTAACCCAGCAATCCCATTTTCACTCTCAATTTCCTTTATTATTTCCTTCATCTCAGCTATCTTCTTTCCAATGTCACTATGAGTACCTAGAATATCATGGAATATTTTTTGAACATTCTGATGCATATCCTTAATCCACTCATCAACTACCATTGCCTTATCACTAATTTTTTATTCTTCAATAATCACTCACTACTCCATTGGTTCTCCTAAAATAATATCTTGCTATGGAATAGGTTTGGAAACATTAGCTATTATTTCAAATAATTGTGCATTTTGTTCTTTAAATTTTTTTTTAATAGTTTTTTCCTCATTTAGCTTCTCGAAAAGAGTGTTGATTAAAATTTGAGTATCTTCCTTTAAACTCTCAGTAGTCACTTATCCAAGGGGCATCTTTGAAATGGTTAAGTCACCTTCCATGACTTCTCTTTTATTCATCCTTTGAGGTAAAACTACTATCTCAACGAACATCTAGCCTAAAGATTCAATTAACAACTTTGAAGTTACTTTGGTTGGCTTAGGATTTTTACCTCTCTAATATATAATATTTAGTAGTTGTAAGTCTATCTCCTCAAGATTTATCACTTATTTTTCCTTTAGAGATTTTTGGATAGCTAACCAAGATGATAAATTTGTATAAGTGGAAGTATCCATATGAAATATCATCTACTGTTGATTATTTTTAATTATCAATTCCTAAGAAGGAACTTTATGAGTTTCTACCTCTTTCTGAATCTCCATCTCAACTTATTTTTCAATTGTTTTTATTGTCTTTACCACTTTCTCAAAAACTACTTCTTCCTCTTTGGATTTCTCTATCACTTCTTTTGTTACTACCTCAAGCTCTACTTATTTTACTACCACAACTATTTCCTTTTTAGATTCAACTTCATTTCCTTTCTCTACTTTTTCCTCTCCAACTTCTTTTTTAGTCTCAGTTACTTATTTTGGCTTTCCTTATTGATTTTATTGAGATGATGTCTCTTCCTTAGTAGTCAATCTTTTAGTTTCTTCTTCAATGGTGATTTTCTTTCTTGAAGGAGTAGGTTTATAAGTAAGTGGAGGAGATGGAGGAAGAAGAGGAATATCTTTCAGAATATATTCTTTACGAGTTATGGTGATATGATTCTTAGGAGGAGGCATCAGTACTAATGGGTCTATGGTGGGTGTAGTTGAAGTTGAAATGGAATAAGTGGTGGGAATAGTATGAATATAAATACTTATAGGAGTGACCAATGGTGGAGTAGAAACAACTAGATGAATAGGCTCCTTATCATTTATTATTGAATATGTATCATCAGTATTTATTTTGAACTTTATCTTCTATGCATGCACTTGGATAATTTCTTCTTGTACCATTTCTTTCCTTTTCTGACCCACATGTGTGGTTTCACTTATCATCTCCTTCATGCAGTAGCCTTTGTCAAGGATCCAAGTGGAAGTCATTTACAAAACATTTGAAGTCCTATAAAAAAAATTATCATGGTCATTACCAAAAATGATTGCTAGAATTAGAGCACTATCCCCTCCTATTTTATTAAAAGCATCACTTGTGACAATTACATCATCCTCCATATCTTTAAGAATGGTATCCAAGTCAAAATCATGAATTTTATCCACATATAACCTATTGTTGTCTCTTATCCTTACATCGAATTCAGCTCTACAATCAATCCAAAAATCTTCAAGTTATAGGATATGCATGTATTCTATAGAAACTATATTCATCTCTATACTTGATGTGCTAAGACATCATTAACTGAATTGCTACATCATTAGATTTAACCAGTGCCTATCTCTCAATTACATATCTTAGCATTTCCCTTTCTATATTTTTGCTATAATATTTCATCTACCCAATTTTGGGTTCTAATCTCTTTCTCTATTGTTAAAGTTTGATTAATATCTTGATAGATTTGGTGGTGAAGGTATTTGTGGCCTTATCCATAAACTCCTTAAATTTTTCATACAACCACTCAAATGTTCTTGAAACATCATAAAACCAGTCACTAGTGAGACTGAAAAGGTAATCTTCTAGATTCACTCTTTCATCATCATCCTCTTCTTTAATAATATTCATTTCTTCACATATGTATTCCAAAATTCATGTTCAAAAAGACAAAATATATTCCTCATGTCTTAACTTCTTTAAGGACCATTCTGGAACAATCTCTTATTTAATCAAAACTTTTTCATTCAAACTAATTGCTTGTACACTTTCAAGTTGTAACCCAGCAATCCCATTTTCACTCTCAATTTATTTTATTATTACCTTCATCTCAACTATATTATTTATAATGTCACTATGAATAATTAGAATATCATGGAAGAGTTTTTGAACATTCTGATGCATATCCTAAATCCACTCATCAACTACCATCACCTTATCACTAGTTTTTTCTACTTCAATAATCACTTACTAATCAATTGGTTCTCCTAAAATAATAGCTTTCTATGGAATATATTTGGAAACCTAAGCTATTATTTCACGTAATTGTGCATTTTATTCTTTCAATTTATCGTTAATAGCTTTTTCCTCATCTAGCTTCTTGAAAAGAGCGTTGATTAAAATTTGAGTATCTTCCTTTAAACTCTCAATAGTCACTTATCCAAGGGTTATCTTTGAGATGGTTAAGTCACCTTCCATGAATTACATTTTATTCATCCCTTGAGGTGGAACTACTATCTCAACAAACTTCTACCCAGAAGATTCAATCAACAAATTTGAAGTTACTTTGGTTGGCTTGGGATTTTTACCTCTCTAATCTAGACTCTTTAGCAATTGTAAGTCTATCTCCTCAAGATTTATCACTTATTTGCCTCTATATTTTTTTGGATAGATAACCAAGATGAGAAATTTGTATAAGTGGAAGTATCTATATGAAATACCATCTGTTACTAATTGTTTTTAATTATCAATTCCTAAGAAGGAACTTTCTAAGTTTCTACCTCTTTCTGAATCTCCATCTCAACTTCTTTTTCAATTATTTTTATTATATTTACCACTTTATCAACAACTACTTCTTCCTCTTTTGATTTCTCTATCACTTCTTTGTTACTACCTCAAGCTCTACTTCTTTCTCAGTCTCTCCTTCTTTTACTACCTCAACTATTACCTTTTTGGATTCAACTTCATTTCCTTTCTCTACTTTTTCCTTTCCAACTTCTTTCTCAGTCTCAGTTGCTTCTTTTGTCTTTCCTTATTGCTTTTCATGATATGATGTCTCTTCCTTAGTAGTCACTCATTTAGGTTCTTCTTAAATGGTGACTTTCTTTGTTGAAGAAGGAGTAGGTGTAGAAGTAAGTGGAGGAGATGGAGGAGGAGGAAGAGGAATATCTTTCAAAATAGATTCTTTAAGATTTATGGTGATATGACACTTAAGAGGAGGCACTAGTACTAATGGGTCTATGGTGGGTTTAGTGGAAGTTGAAATGAAATGGTGTGAATGGTAGGAATATAAATACTTTTAGGAGTGACCAATGGTGGAGTAGAAATAACTAGATGAATAGGATCCTTATCTTTTATTATTGAATATGTATCATCAGTATTTCTCTTGAAATTTATCTTCTATGTATACACTTGGATAATTTCACCTTATACCATTTCTTTCCTTTTCTAACCCACACATTTGGTTTCACTTATCAACTTATTCACGTAATAGCCTTTATCAATGAGCCAAGTGGAAGTCATTTCCAAAACATTTAAATTCCTATAAAAAAAATTATCATGGTCATTACCAAAAATGATTTCTAGAATTAGAGCACTATCCCCTCCTATTGTATGAAAATCATCACTTGTGACAATTAGATCATCCTCCATATCTTTAGGAATGGTATCCAAATCAAAATCATGAATTTTATCCACAAATAACCTATTTTTATCTCTTCTCCTTACATCGAATTCATCTCTACAATCAGTCCAAAAATATTCAAGTGATAGGATATGCATGTATTCTAGAGAAACTATATGTATACTTGATGTCCTAAGACATCATTAACTGAATTGCTACATCATTAGATTTAACCAATGCCTATATCTTAGTTACATATCTCAGCATTTCCCTTTCTATATTTTTTTTATAAGATTTCATCTAAACAATTTTTGGTTCTAATCTCTTTCTCTACTATTAAATTTTTATTAATATCTTGATAGATTTGGTGGTGAAAGGATTTGTGGCCTTAATCATCAACTACTTAAATTGTTTATACAACCAATCAAATGTTCTTAAAACATCATCAAACCAATCACCAGTGAGACCGAAAAGGCAATCTTATAGATTCACTCTTTCATCATCATCTTCTTCTTTCAAAATCTTCATTCCTTCACATATGGATTCCAAAATGCATGTTCAAAAAGATAAAAGATATTCCTCCTATCTTAACTTCTTTAAGGACCATTCTAGAACAATCTCTTATTTAATCAAAACTTTTTCATTCAAAGTAATTGCTTGTACACTTTCAAGTTGTAACCTAGCAATCCCATTTTCACTCTCAATTTCCTTTATTATTTCCTTCATCTCAGCTATCTTATTTGAAATGTCACTATGAATACCTAGAATATCATGGAAGAGTTTTTAAACATTCTGATGCATATCCTCAATTTACTCATCAACTACCATCACCTTATCACTAGTTTCTTCTACTTCAATAATCACTCACTACTCAATTAGTTCTCCTACAAAAATAGCTTGCTATGGAATAGATTTGGCAAACTTAAATATTATTTCACATAATTGTTCATTTTGTTCTTTCAATTTATTTGTAATATTTTTTTCCTCATCTAGCTTCTTGAAAAGAGTTTTGATTAAAATTTGAGTATATTCCTTTAAAATCTTAGTAGTCACTTAGCCAAGGGGTATCTTTTAAATGGTTAAGTCACCTTCCATGAATTCTCTTTTATTCATCCCTTGAGGTGGAACTACTATATCAACAAACTTCTACCCTAAAGATTCAATCAACAACTTTGAAGTTACTTTGGTTGGCTTAGGATTTTTACCTCTCTAATCTAGACTCTTTAGCAGTTGTAAGTCTATCTCATCAAGATTTATCACTTATTTTGCCTCTAGATTTTTTTGGATAGCTAACCAAGATGAGAAATTTGTATAAGTGGAAGTATCCATATGAAATACCATCTGCTACTAATTATTTTTAATTATTAATTCTTGAGAAGGAACTTTCTAAGTTTCTACCTCTTTTTGAATCTCCATCTCAACTTATTTTTCAATTATTTGTATTATATTTACCACTTTCTCAACAACTACTTCTTCCTCTTTGGATTTCTCTATCACTTCTTTTGTTACTACCTCAAGCTCTACTTCTTTCTCAGTCTCTCCTTTTTTTACTAAATCAACTATTTCATTTTTGGATTCAACTTCATTTCCTTTCTTTACGTTTTCATTTCCAACTTCTTTCTTAGTCTCAGTTGCTTCTTTTGGATTTCCTTATTGCTTTTCATGATATGATGTCTCTTCCTTAGTAGTCACTCTTTTAGGTTATTCTTCAATGGTGACTTGCTTTGTTGAAGAAGGAGTAGGTGTAGAAGTAAGTGGAGGATATGGAGGAGGAAGAAGAGGAATATCTTTCAGAATAGATTCTTTAAGAGTTATGGTGATATGATTCTTAGGAGAAGGAATCAATACTAGTGGGTCTATGGTGGGTGCAGTGGAAGTTGAAATGGAATGGTGGGAATGGTAGGAATATAAATACTTGTAGGAGTGACCAATGGTGGATTAGAAACAACTAGATGAATAGGCTCCTTATCATTTATTATTGAATATGTATCATGAGTATTTCTTTTAAACTTTATCTTCTATGTATACACTTGGATAATTTCTCCTTATACCATTTATTTCCTTTTCTGACCCACACATGTGGTTTCACTTATCAACTCCTTCATGCAGTAGCCTTTGTCAAAGAGCAAAGTGAAAGTCATTTCCAAAACATTTGAATTCCTATATAAAAAATTATCATGGTCATTACCAAAAATGATTGCTAGAATTAGAACACTATCCCCTCTTGTTTTATGAAAAGCATCACTTGTGATAATTACATAATCCTCCATATCTTTAGGAATGGTATCCAAGAAAAAATCATGAATTTTATCCATAGACAACCTATTATTGTCCCTTGTCCTTATATTGAATTTATCTCTACAATCAATCCAAAAATCTTCAAGTGCTAGGATATGCATGTATTTTAGAGAAATAATATTGTGTGCCACCCCTATATAATCAAAGTTAATCCTAGACTCAAAATGTGCCTAGGTGTAATGATGGTACATCTCTTTTTAGACATTTTTGGCTTTATAAATGCTTGGATAATGGTAGTGACCAATGATAATGGGAAAATTGATGGCTGCTTGGTGAGCTTTCAGTTGCAAGTCTTGTAGTTCAACAAGTTATGTACATAATTCCATGAGAATCCACTTGTCACTTGGGTATTTGGGTAATTTGATAGGTGTTCCTAATAAACCTCCCATACTAATGTATGTAAATTCAAGGAATTGAATGAAAATACAACCATATTGTGTAACTACATCCCATGCTTCATTTAATACTCTCCTATGTTGTAGGGCTATAATTAATTTAAAAATAAGTTCATCAAAGAACCCATCATTTACTAAAATTTAATGCTTATATTATTGTGAAAGAACCAATTGAGGGTAATATTCATTTATTGGCACAGATGAAAGTGTGCCATTTATCCTCAATCTTGAAAAAAATCCACTTGAAGAAGCTATGTATACAAGGAATGATGTCATTTTAAAATCAAAAGTCTATAATACATTCCTAAACTATTGATCTATATTATCACTTATCATTCTTGCCCTCTCAATATTGGAAGAGCTTTGGGTCACATCAATAGTTCTAATATGAGCATACATCCAAGGTGAGATAAAAATTTGGTGTTCTTCTCTCTATTGATTTTGCATAATAATTGAATGGTGTCATCAACTTCTTGAATAAAATCTGATCTTATTATGTGCTTAGGAAACCTTTATGGTTGCTTCACTTTCTTCAAGTAATATGTATTCATTATTTTAATACATTCTATTATCATAGTTTCCCACTGATTATTAGATTTCTCCATTGTCATATCAATTACTTTTGGTGATGTTGGGATCTTTAAATAGTAATTAAGGTATTGAATATCCAACCTTATAGCTTCATTGTTAGTAGCATATGTTAAGGCCCTAGTCAGAGATTCATATTACTTGGCATATGCTAGTACAAACTCAAGGAGTTGAGATGAGCTTGGAAAATATATAGCTTGAAGAATTACACTACTAGTCATGGCATGCATGAGTGGATTATTAGCTATGGCCTTTTATCTCTTTAATAATTTAGTTACTAACACATACCCCATGTCTATGTCACTTATCTCTATTAGATTGGAGTTGATAGATGATATAATCAGATATCCTTTGTATTCATACTTCATCTTGGGCTCTTATGACTTGACCTTCTTAAATTTTGCTTTTCCTTTCCTACTCAACTCTAGGATCTCCTCAAGTTCCAACTCTGGGACTTATTCAATTTGAGTTCTTTGAACTTCTACTTTAGTTACTTCTTCTTTTTATCTTCCTGACCCTTCTGAATCAAACATTGGCTCTTGCTAACTTGAAACAACTTAATAAGTGCTTCTAAACTCTTACTAACTACTCTAACTAGTTTAGAAATATTGAGAAAAGAGTTAAGTAATTGCCCTTAAATAGTCTCTAAACAAGTTTCAGGTTTTAAGTAATAGAAAACCTTGAAAAACTTAAGTACTTTGACTTTAAGTAATAGGGTCCCACAACCCTGAGTTGGTCTAAAAAGGGCATAAGTCTTAAGCATTTAGGAAACCAAGTAGATCATTAGGAGTATATAGATAGCTTCAACTTTTTGTTAGTTGATGACTTTGGGTTCTCCTTATCAAGTTACTTAAACTCAAAAACCCAAAGTAAGTAAGCTTAAGAAATAAGTTTGAGTTGGTCTTGGGTGGCATTATGTGGATTTCTCTAGGCTCAAGACTTCAGGTTCTCATAGTTAATAAACTTCAAAACTTGAAGTAAGTAATAAAGGTAGGTAAACTTAAGTAAGTTGGTCAGGGTTTTTAAGGTTAGTTACTTGGGAGTGAAAACCTAGGTTAATAAGTCATTAGTAAATTAGGTTTATTAATGGATGTAACTTGAGTTCAAAACTTGAAGAAGTAAAGTAAATTAGAAAACCCAAGTAGGCAGAGCTGGTAAACCCAAAGGGAAAGGTTCTTAGGAATCAATCATCTTTAAGGAAGTTACTTGGCATTGAGAACCCTAGGGAAGTTGGTAAGTATGGTAAACTTAAATGGGAAAGATAATCCAACTACTAGGGTTTCTTAAAAAAATTGAGTTCACACACACTTTGTTCAAATTTTAACATGACAATCGATTACAAATGGAATTTGTGCATTTTGAAATACCTAAACATGCTTAAGAAATCAAAAGGAAACATGAAATGAACCAAATCATAATGGAATAACATTTATAGTGACATAAGGAATATTACAGAGATAAACATGAATGAAAAGATAAAGAAAAATAAAAAGGAATCACATTAGTATGACCAACTTACCTCAAGCGCAAATGGGTCAAAGAAAGAATGATTGTAAATGCTCTAGAGGATGAATTTTCATGGCTTGGGGTTTACATATGTGATTACTTAGATGAATAACTTAGTTATCAGGTGAAATGAGGTGAAATTTTCTAAATATATATAAAAATTTGATGTATTAGTGATGCACGTGGGAAGCCATGTAAGCCCTTTTAAATCAGGTTTTTAGAACTACTTAGCTTGTGTTAGCCTTTTGAGTAGAGCACCTTCACAAACCTGAACAGGTCTAGGTTAACAAGTATCTCAGGTTCATAAAATTGCATTACTTATGCTTATAACTTTATATAAGTAAAGTTATTACAAAAATCTGAGTATGTCTTCGCAATATTTAATGGGTTTACAAGACTACTTAGCTTGCATTCTAACCTTTTTAAGTAAATAATTATCGTAAACCCAAGTGGATCTAGGCTAATGAGTAGCTCAAATTTATGAACTTAAATTTCTTTTGTTTATAAATTTTAATAAGTAAAGTAATACCAAAAATGTGATTTAGGTCTATGATATACTCGACGAGTTTGTTGGATTACTTAGCTTAAGTTTGGAAATGTAGTTAAGTGATTTGGAAACTATGATTTGAACTATGGGTAGTAATCCAAGTTTATGGGATGACTTTTCTTCTTTTCAAATAAGTAAAACAATATGGAGAACCTAATTTACATTATGAATAATCCAAAGCACTTCATATTCTTTGATCTGCTGGAGGGGATGAGTAAATAAATTTTTAATGATGGCTTTTGAGCAATTGTTATTAATCCTTTAAAGTGACTAAGAGAAATTAGGTAAATTAATTAGTTAGACACAATAAATACTAAAAACTAAAAATTTTATTAAGTAGACTAGCTCAACAAGTACAACTAACTCTCATAAGATAAGGATTGAAAAAATTTAAATAGGGGTACCTCAAAATTTGAAGTGTGGAATTTTGGGGACACTAACTAGCTCCAACCAGGGAGATCCTTGTTTCTATCATAAATATGGAAGCAAGGATGAAATCCTAGTATCTCTATTTTTGCACCTTATACATTGGGTTCGGGGTCCTAGTAGAAACTCAATCACAAAAACAACAAAACAAACAAGCAACATGAAAGTAAAAATGAAATCAAATGACAAACTAAAAACTTTATTTATATACATGTAGGTGTTACCCTATTGCTATATTATTTTATAGCTTTAAGTACTACCCATTTAATGGTAATGATAGTGCAATCCCATCCCAATAAGTTAGAATGAAGCTATCTTTTCTAGCAATGCTCTTTATAGTAAAGGGCCCTTTCCATAAGGAATCAAATTTACCATGCTTTCCTTTTTGTTCATTCTATTTATCCCATAAGATGACTAAATCATAAAATTCAAACCACCTATCTCAAGCCTTCTGATCAAAAATATTCTTTACCTTCATTTGGTGATTAGCTAGCCTATCAGCAACTTGAACACAAACTAATTTTAATTTAGTAAGAAATATGATTCTCTTATCCAATGAGTCTTGATAAGTAGCATTTTCAATGGCCTTAGAGAGTTGTAAGGTAGGTAGGTTTTATGGTTATGGGCACATTAGCATCTATTCCATATATTAACTAAAAATGAGACATACCTATGGCTTTCTTTGGGATGATCCTATCAGCCCACAGTGAATCAAACGACTTTTTATGCCAAGTTCTTTGATTATTATCCACCAACTTATGGATGATGTTCATCAAATTCTTGTTACTTAATTTATCTTGACCATTACCCTGAGGATAATGATTTAAATCATGAACCAAGTCTATCCCATTTGAGTAACAAAACTTAGTCAATTCTATTGAAGAAAATTTGGCTACATTATCTGTGACAATTTTATGAGGAACTCCAAAGCTTACAATATTCTCTTTGATGAAATCATATATAACTTTAGAAGTGGAATGTTTAATAGGAATAGCTTCAACCCACTTGCTGAAGTAGTAAGTAGCTATCAAAACATAAAAATGTTTAGCACTTGAGGAAGGATTCAACATACCAATAAAATCCATGCCCCACTGTTGAAAAGGTTTGTCAATAATTATTGGTTTTAGAGGCAAGGTTGGCAACCTAATGCATCCTATGAAATGTTAACATGCCTAAAATTTAACAACCCACTCTAAAGTATCTTGAAATAGAGTAGGCCATAAATACCTTGCTCTTAAGATCTTGTGTGTTATGACTCTTGTTTAGAAATGACCTCCACATGCCTTGTGAAATTGCTCTCGTAACTTGCCTTTTCTTCCTTGTCTACATAGAAAATAATAATTTCATCAATTCCTTTCTTATACAACCCATTATTCCAAAGGACATAATCATTTGATTTTATTATTCCAAAGGACATAATCATTTGATTTTATCTTGATAGTACATTTTTCTTTTCATGTCAAACTAGTTGGGCACTCTCCATAGGTCAAGAAGTAAGCAATATTGCTATACCATTCATCCATAAGATTAAAAAAAAGTACCATGGGAAACTCTTCATTTATTTTAGCTCAAAGATAAGATGCTATATTAGTGTTATCAATTCTTCTCTCTATCATGAACTAACATAAGCCTCTTCCTCTTACTAGCTTTGTGGATTTGATATCAAGATCAAAATCTTACACCTTAACTACCCAAGTGCATCTCAATAATCCTAGTTCTTATTGTGTTAGAATTAACTTGACTATGGTATCAAGTATAAAAATTTTAGTATGTGAAAACAAAATATAGCACCTAAAAATTTTACATTCCTTAACTATAGCAAAGGCATGTTTTTCCATCTATGAGTACTTTAGTTCTAAGATTTGCAGTGTCTGACTCATAAAATATATTAAGGAATCAATTCCTTCATCATTCTTCTACATAATTAAAGCTGACATGGTATGCTCAGAAGAGTAATTGTAAATAATGAATTCTTTTTTGAAATTAGTGGAAACTAGCATTGGGGATCCAGCTATTACTGCCTTGATTCTTTCAAAGCCAATTTTCCTTTAGCATTCCATTTGAAATAGTGTTTCTTTTTCATCATATCAGAGATGTGATGAGTCAATTATATGAAATTAGTAATAAATCTTCTAAGTAAATTTACCTTACCAAATAATGAGTGCACACCTTTCTTAGATGTAGGCATAGGCAAACTTTGAATAGCTTTAACTTGCTCTAGGTCAATTTTAGTTCCTTCCTTTGAGACTATATGACCAAGAAGTTTTATTTCAATCATAGTAAATATCAATTTCTTTGGATTTAAGGAAATCCCATGTCTTTTGTATTGGATAAGGACTTCTTCAAGATTAGCTAGATGATCACCTCTTTGGTTTGAAAAGACTATTAAGTCATCTAGGTATACCACAATACTCTTATTATTTAAGTGAGTGACTGCTAGATACATTACCCATTGAAAGGTTGCTCCAGCATTGATAATCCCAAAAAGCATCTTTTGATAAGTAAATATTCCCCATGGTATTGTAAAAGTAGTTTTGTATTGATCTTTCTCAACTACTTTTATTTGATTATATCTAGAAAATCCATCTAACATAGATAACATCTCTGAACCTGTAGCTACTTGCAAGGTGTGATCCATGATGGGAAATGGATAATTATCCTTCAAAAAATCTTGATTAATATTATATAAATCAACACACAAGTGTATTTCCCCATTTTTCTTTCTTACCAGAATAATATTTGCTAACCATTCTTAATGGTGATCTGGGTAGATGATCTTTACATCAAGAAGTTTTTTTATTTCATCATAAATTATACTTGAAATAGTTGGGTTATGGTGAAGTATCTTTTTCTTGAAAGGTTTTACATCTGACTAGAGTGAAATATAGTGTTATACCTCATTTGGTTGAAAGTATTTGAGGTCATTGTAGGACCAGGAAAATACATCAATGTACTCTGTGAGTAGCTTAATGGAAGCTTCATTTTCTTGTTGTGAGTAACACTTACCAATTTTGAATATCTTAGGCTCTTCTTTACTACCTATATTAATCTACTCAATTTCTAAGGAATAAATATCACCATACTCTTTCTTTTTCTTCAAAAATTGTTCATGTTTATCAAAGATTTATTCTAAAGAAACTAACCCTTTAGAAATTTTATTTCCTTTCAGCTGAATTATGTCTTGACTATTAAGAAGTAAAGATTAGATGGTACATGTTGTTTCACATGGATGTGAGCTACTTATTTTGAAGTATAGTCCTTCAAAATTATCTTGTTGCTCTAAAAATATAACTATTTGCTTATCATCGTTAAAAAATTACCACTATTCAACATTGTTTGGGGCCTTTGGATGGTAGAACATCTCCACTTTATAGTTACCTTCTTTAAAGATTATTGGTTTTTGTTCTGGACTAAGAAAAGATGTAGTAAAAGTGAGTGAGATAGTAGCTTTGGAGTTTTAATCTCAAGGAATTGAGTTGATTGAGAAAGTAGAGAAGTCAAGTGTGGCACTCAAAACCCTATCATGGTAGTATTTTAGCTTATCTTTCTTCACGTAAAACTACCCTCTAATCTATCTCACTATTAATTCAACATCTCCTTATACTCTAAAGAGTCTTACTCCTTTATCTTTTTCTTTCTCAAGTCCTAGCAAGAGTGCTTCATATTCATCTATATTATCAGTGCTTTTGAACATGATCTTGTATGAATAGGGAAAAACTTTGCCATCAAGGGAGATTAATAATACCCCTACACTCAAATCAAGAATTTTATAGCTTCTATAAAACTCTAGAATCCATAACTTGTCCTCTTCTTCTTATTCCTTTTCCTCTTATGTTTCTTCACATACTTCAAGGAAGCAAACTCCATGGTCAGACTCTTCAAAAAGAATGTGAGACCTTGGATCATAAGATTTAGAGACCATGTATTTGGATTTATTCTTAGGCTCAAGTCTATGATTCACTCCTTTGATTGGGTTGTGATCACATAACCAATCCATTTTTACTTCACCACCTAGCTCCTTGTAAAATTTTCTACTTAATATCATTCCATAAGAAACTAAAATTTTTACTACTAGAATTGTCATTTTAATCTTTTATCTAGGAACGCTACCAAAATATCTTAAGCATATTTAATTTATCCAATCAGTGGAACCTACCTCTCCATTGAGTAACACCTACCTATTATCTTGGTTAAAGTGAGACCAGGAGCATCAACTACCTTAGCTTTCATCACATTATCTAAAGCTCCAAAATCTAGAATATAATTACTTAACTTAAATCCGTTAATCAAAAGAGAAACATAAAATGGTTCAATCCTTTCAAAATTAGAAGTAGAGGTGGGTGAAATAATAATAACATTATTTTGAGAATGGGAATGTCTAAGAGTAGGTAATATGCCTTTCGAAGTATTATCTAAATTATTTAACCCTTTGTTTTGAACATATTTAACTAGTCTATTCAATTGGTTCGGGTAGGATCTCAAATACTCAGCTTCTGACATTTGAATTTTGGTCTTCTTAATATGATCAATTATGTAAAAAGAGGGGATTAAAGTAGACAAAATAGGATTATCATTAGCATTATGAGTTATTGGCTTATGAGTTTGAGATGAAGATTTTATAAACGTATCTTTAAGAAGAAAAGAGTAAGGTATAGGACTACCTCTTTTAAGGATACTTACATCTACTTTAAGATCTCCTTTCTCTTTATCTTGTTATTTAGAAGACTTATCACTAGCTTATTAGGCTTGTGACCTTGTGAAAATCATAAAGGAGTGAATATGATCATCATCAAAAGCTTCTTCATAATCACTTTCAAATTTATATTATAGGTAGTTGATGTTGGAGTCACCAGCTGGATCTATGAATTCATCTTCTTCAACAAGACTTTGATGAGTGTCTTCAACCACTTTACCTTCTTCATTTCATTCAACATTATTTCTAAGAGTACCTTCAATTGCCAATCTTGGAGTAGGGCTAGAAATATGGTTTTTGTTTTGGTTATTGTTAAATTTTTAAGCAAGTGCATTCCTACTAGGAGTAGCACCACCATGAATGCCTTGAGAAATTTATCTCTTGACTTGAATTAAGTCATTATCCAACTTATACAATAGGGTATAATTTGTCTATGAGGTAACTACAATATAATAATATCCTTTAGAAACTATTTTCTTAATTTTTCTAGCCATTATCAAATCATCCTCAACTTTAGTAGCCAAATTTTTAGCTACTACCAAATTAATTGATCATGTTCTTCATAGCTAGTATCTAAATTTTGGTATTTGAGCATTGATGAAGAATCGCTTTTGATTATCTATAGTGGGAAATGTATCTTGAATAATTTTGTATAGAAATCTATTAAACTTGGCAATAAAATCATGCATATGTTCATGAGGTTCTTTCTTGAGTTGAGTCAATTGTGTAAGCATTATATGTACATCTTTAGCATCTTTGAATATTTCTTGAATTATTCTTTCATGATAACCCAATTGGTTATAGTACCAAGAGCTAGATGGTAGACCCATTCTACTTCTAAGTCATGTATAGTTTTGAAAAGGAGTCTAATAGAGACATCTTCATACTCAACACCTATTACTCCACATGTTATAAAGAAAATAACTAGGTGTTCATCTAGATTCTTCTTACCATCACCAGTGAACTTACAAAAATTATTTCTTGATCCTTTTGATAAGTCATGCAGAGGAGGAGTCAGATTCAAAGGACCAATAGCTAGCCCCCATGGGACAAGAAGTGGTAATGTCATTCTTTAGGGAGCAAGAAACTAGGGATTAATTCATTAAATTATCCCAAAAGAATTATGTTAAATTTGGTGCACAGAGATGTGGCTTGTCTAAAAGTTGAAATATTGGCTCTTCTAAAACTATCTTGAATAGGGAAATTAAAATTAAATCACTCTTGTAACTTGAAGGTCATATGCTTGACCCTGCACCCTCATTGCTCTGGTGTAAGGTTGATTTTATAGATTGGAAAGAATAAATATTTGCTCTCAATAATCTCAATTTATAAACAAAACGTGGACAATGGTTTACTTCAACATGAAGTGAGCTAGAAAAGTGAACTAGGGAGTTAACTGGGCAGAGAACTAAGGTTTCTTAAACATGTAGCAAACTATCCAAAGAGGAACACACCTACTAAAAACAAGATAAGAGAAAATTAGTAAAGCATTTTAAATAGATAAATGTGTTCTTCTTACCATGTAGTGTTTATAAATGTCAGTTGGGAAGACTTAAAATTTGTAATTTATGAGAACTCATAATATTATTGTGCTTATCTGGACTAGTCAGTGAAATCTAAATTTTATTCTATGAGTTTAACACTCCATTCCCTAGTAGAGTCACCAGAAACTGTTGGCTAGATATTTTTCATGAAGTCAAAATTACCTAGGCAATCATGGGATTAAATCCCCTTCATTTCAATGATGAATTTCCCATGTTTCTATGTCTATATATTTCTAATTACTTACAACTTATAATTATTCATGAAATATAAAAATTATGTGCAAGTTGTTTTGATTAGTGGTATTACTTTAATCACTTTGATCATGAACCATAACAAAGGGACTTTGCAGCAAGTAAGTAGTTGGTTTTGGGAATGTGATTGGAGTTTTTCAGCTAGGTTTAAGAATAAGAAAAGACTGGGATGTTTTTAGAAAGAAAATAAATATAAGAAACACACTTCATAAGAATAAGTTTACAGAGTTTATTGTATTCATGAAAATAGATAATCATATGATTGTGATAATATTTTTAGCAAATGACCAAGAAGGTAATGAATTTAATTTAGACAAATAGATAATGCAAATTTTACCATTCTATCTTCATGAAATGTACAGAATAATTCCCATAGACACAAAGTTATCTCGAAAATAATCATCTTTCTTATTCACTCTCAGTAGCATTCATACAAAATAATCTAATTATCTCAAACACAAAGTTTTTTATTTCTTAAACTTCTTGTACAAAGGTTACAATTACTTATTTTTCAAAAATTATCATTCCCCAACACGTAGGCCTACACTTATATTTATACAATTTCAGATTCCTTATTTAAATAGGAAACAAATTCCTTCCAAACCGATGTGTTATGTTACAACTAGAAATTATTGAGTTGCATCTTCCTCAAAATTCTCCTATGTGGCGTGCAATGGCTAGTGACATGTAACACATTATAGTTTTATTGTTTGAATTGGATACAAATTATTTTCATGTGCCATAAAGTACATTGAAGTAATTTACTTTTATAGGATAACTTCAAGTAATGGCATTTTAGCCAAATCACTCAAGTTTTACAATTTTACAAAGTAACCTACTTTAACAAGTAGATTTACTAAATAAAATGAAATAAAATGAGAAGAAGGAAGAATTTGTTGGAAGAAAACAACTATTAATCCAAATCTTCAACCTCAGGTCTACTCTTTTCTCTATAGTTAATGTGTTGAGACATCATTAATTGAATTTTTACATCATTAGATTTAACCAATGCTTGTCTCTCAGTTGCATATCTCAGCATTTACCTTTCTATATTTTTTCTATAATCTTTCATCTACCCAATTTTGGGTTCCAATCTCTTTCTTTGATGTTGAATTTTGATTAATTCCTTCATAGATTTGGCATTAAAAGGATTTGTGGCCTTATCCATCAACTATTTTAATTATTCATATAACTGCTCAGATGTTCTTGAAACATCATCAGACCAATCACCAGTGAGATCATAAAGGAAATATTCTAGATTCACTCTTTCATCATCAGCTTCTTCTTTCAAATTTTTATTTTTTTACATATTAATTCCAAAATGTGTGTTTGAAAAGACAAAAGATATTTCTCATCTTAACTTCTTTAAGGACCCTTCTGTAACAATCTCTTCTTCAATCAAAACATTTTCATTCAAACTACTTATTTCTTACAAACTTTCAATTTGTAACCAAGCAATCCCATTTTCACTCTCAATTTACTTTATTATTGCCTTCATCTCAGTTATCATATTTACAATGTCACTATGAATACATAGAATATCATGAAAGAGCTTCTAAACATTTTGATGAATATCCTCAGTCCACTCATCAACTGCATTTGTCTTATCACCAATTTCTTCTACTTCAATAATCACTCACTACTCAATTGGTTCTCCTCAGATAATATCTTGTTATGGAATATATTTGGTAACCTTATCTATTATTTCACATAATTGTGCATTTTGTTCTTTCAATTTAGCTTTAACATCTTTTTCCTCATCTAGCTTCTTGAAAAGAGTGTTGATTAAAGTCTGAGTATCTTCCTTTAAACTCTCAGTAGTCACTTCTCTAAGGGGTATCTTTGAAATTGTTAAGTCACCTTCAGTGACTTCTCTTTTATTCATCCCTTGAGGTGGAACTTCTATCTCAATAAACTTATGTCCTAAAGATTCAATCAACAACTTTGAAGTTACTTTGGCTAGCTTGGGCTTTTTACCTCTCTTATCTAGACTCTTTAGTATTTATAAGGCTATTTCCTCAATATTTATCACTTCTTTTTCCTCTAGAGTTGTTTGCATAGCTAACCAAGATGATAAATCTATAGAAGTGGAAGTATCTATATGAACTACCATCTATTACTAATTATTTCTAATTATTAATTCCTAAGAAGGAACTTTATGAGTTTCTACCTCTTTTTAAATCTCCATCTCATCTTTTTTTCAACTGGTTTTATTGGTTTTACCACTTTTTTAACTACTACTTCTTCCTCTTTGGATTTCTCTATCACTTATCTTGTTACAGCCTCAAGATCTACTTCTTTCTCATTCTCTCCTTTTATTGCCTCAACTATTTCCTTTTAAGATTCAACTTCATTTTATTTCTCTACTTTTTCCTCTCCAACTTCTTTCTCAATCTCAACTACTTCTTTTGGCTTTCCTTGTTACTTTTCTTGAGATGATGTCTCTTCCTCAATAGTCACTCTTTCAAGTTCTTCTTTAGTGGTGACTTGCTCTATTGAGAAAGGAGGAGGTGTAGAAGTAGGTGGAGGAGATGGAGGAGGAGGAAGAGGAATATCTTTTAGAATAGATTCCTTATGAGTTATCGTGATATGAGTCTTATGAGGAGGTATCAGTACTGATGGGTCTATGGTGGGTGTAGTGGAATTTAAAATGGAAGAAGTGGTGGGAATGGTAGGAATAGAAATACATATAGGAGTGACCAATGGTAGAGTAGAAACAACTAGATGAATAAGATCCTTATCTTTTATTATTTAATATGTATCATCATTATTTATTTTGAAATTTTTTCTTCTTTGTATACACTTGGCTACTTTCTCCTTGTACCATTTCTTTCCTTTTCTAACCCACATGTGTGGTTTCACTTATCAACTTTTTTATGCAATAGCCTTTGCCAAGGAGCCAAGTGGAAGTCATTTACAAAACATTTGAATTCCTATTAAAAAAATTATCATGGTCATTACCAAAAATGATTGTTGGAATTGGAGCACTATCCCCTCCTATTACATAAAAAGCATCACTTGTGACAATTCCATCATCCTCCATATCTTCAGGAATGGTAACTAGGTTATATTCATGAATTTTCTCCAAAAACAACCTATTGTTATCTCTTCTCTTTACATCAAATCCATTTCTGCAATCAGTCCAAAAATCTTCAAGTGCTAGGATATGTATGTATTTTAGAGAAACTATATCTTGTGCTACCCCTCTATAATCAAAGTGAATCCTAGACTCAAAATGTGCCTAGGTGTAATGATGGTACATCTCTTTCTATACATTTTTGGATTTATAAATGTTTGGACAATGGTAGTGACCAATGACAATGGGAAAATTGATGGCTACATAGTGAGCTCTTGACTGCAAGTCACGTAGTTTAACAAGTTATCTGCACAATTCCATGAGAATCCACTTGTCACTTGGATATCTGGCCAATTTAATGGGTGCTCTTGAGAAACCTCCCACTATGATGTATGTAAAGACAAGGAATTTAATGAAAATACAACTATATTATGCAACTACATCCCATGCTTTATTTGATACTCTCCTATGTTTCAAGGCTATATTTAATTTATGAATAAGTCCATAGAAGAACCCATAATTTATTATAATGTAATGCTTGTATTATTGTGAAAGAACCAGTTGATGGTAATATTCATATATTGGCATAGATGATAGTGTGCCTTTTGTCCTAAATCTTGAGAAAATTCCACTTGAATTAGTTGTGTATACAAGGTATGATGTCATTTTAAAATCAAAAATCTGTAATACATTTCTCAAATGTTGATCCATATTGTCACTTTTATTTTTTGCCCACTCAATCTTGGAAGAGCTTTGGGTCACATCAATGGTTGTAATAAAAGCATACATCCAAGGTGAGAAACATTTGGTTTTATTCTCTCCATTGATTTTTCATAACAATTGAATGATGTCATCAACTTCTTAAACAAAATTTTATCTTACTATGTGCTTAGGAAACCTTGAGGGTTGCTTCACTTTCTTCAAGTAATATGTATTCATTATTTTAATACATTATATTGTCTTATTTTCCCATTGATTATTATATTTCTCCATTGTAATATCAATTTCTTTTGGTTATGTTAGGATATTTAAATAATAATTAAGTTATTAAACATCCAACCTTATAACTACATTATCAGCAACATCCCTTATAACCCTAGTCAGAGAGTCATAGTACTTGGCACATGCTAGTACAAACTCAAGGAGTTGAGCTAAGCTTGGAAAAGTTATAGCTTGAATAATTTCACTACTAGTCATGGTATGCATGAGTGGAGTCTTAGCTATGGCCTTTGATCTCTCTAATAATTTAGTTAGTGACACATGCCCCATGTCTGGGTCACTTATCTTTGTTAGCTTGGAGTTGATGGATGATACAATAAAATATCCTTTATATTCATACTTCATCTTGGGCTCCTGTGACTTGACCTTCTTAACTTTTGATTTTTATTTCCTTCTCAACTTTGGGATCTTCTCAAGTGCCAACTTTGAGAATTCTTCAATTTGAGTTCCTTTAACTTATGCTTCAGCTACTTCTGATATTCTTGGCCCTTATAAATCAAACATTGGCCCTTGATAACTTGAAACAACTAAATAAGTGCCTTTAAACACTTACTAACTACTCCAACTAGTTTAGAATATTGAGAAAAGAGTTAGCTAATTTCCCTTAAAGAGCCTCTAAGCAGATTTTAGGTTTTAAGTAATAGATAACTTTGAAAAAATTAAGTACTTTGCTTTAAAGTAATAGGGTCCCACAACCTCAATTTGGTATAAAAAGGGCATAAGTCTTAAGAATTTAGGAAATTGAGTAGATCATTAGGATTATACAGACAACTTTGGGTTCTCCTTATCAAGATATTTAGATTCAAAAACTCAAAGTAAGTAAGCCTGGGAAAGAAATCTAGGTTGGTCTCGAGTGGCATTCTCTGGGTTTCTATAGTCTCAAGACTTTAGGTTATCATAGGTAAGCAACTTCAAAACCTGAAGTAAGTAATAAGGCTAGGTAAATGTGGGTAATTTGGTTAGGGTTTTCAAGGTTAGTTACTTGGGAGTGAAACCCTAGGTGAATAAGTCATTAGTAAATTGGGTTTATTAAGGGAGGTAACTTGGGCTCAGAAACCCAAATAATAAAATTGAATTAGAAAACCTAAGTAGGTAGAGCTGGTAAACCTAAAGGGTAATGTTCTTAGGAATTAGGCTTCTTGAAATAAGTTACTAGGCATTGAGAACCCTAGGGAAGTTGGTAAGTCTAGTAAACCTACGTGTGAAAGATAATCCAAATACTAGGGTTTCTTTAAAAACTTTATTTCACACACACTTTTTTTCAAATTTTACCATGACAATTGATTACAAATGAAATTTGTGCATTTTAAAATACCTAAACATGCTTAAGAAATCAATAAGAAACATGAAATGAACCAAATCTTGATGGAAGAACATTTATGATGACATAAGGAATTTATAGAGATAAAAATGAATGAAAAGATAAAAATAAATAAAAAGGAATCACATGAGTATGACCAACCTACCTCAAATGCAAATGGGTCAAAGAAAGAATGATCATAAATGCTCCAAAGGATGAATTTTGCATGGCACGGGGTTTGTAGAGGTGATTACTTCGATGAATAACTTAGCTATCAGGTGAAAATGAGGTGGAATTTTCCAAACATATATAAAAATTTGATGTATTAATGATGCACATGGGAATCCATGTAAGCCCTTTAAATCAATTTTTTTGAAGTACTTGGCTTGTGTTAGCCTTTTGAGTAGAGCACCCTCACAAACCCAAATAGGCCTAGGTTAATGAGTAACTCAAGTTAATAATCTTAATTACTATTACCACTTGTATTTATACCCTTTTAGGAGATGAAAATCTCTCCTCATCTAATTATCACAATAGAATCACATCTAGGCTTGTGGACAACCTAAGGAATGAGGTGAGTCTCTTTACAGGGCAAGCTCCCTTGATGGACCACTTAGGATTTTAACTACTACTAACTTTAGGGGGTGAAAATTGAGAAATATAATTTGAAATAAAACTAATCTAAGGTATTTGATAAACTAAATTTATTGATGACATCCAACCATATGAATATTGCACTTGAAATCAAAGGATAAACTAAACATACATTGTCCAGTCTATGTCTTCTTGCATCAATGTTACATTGTGGGGTTATGGATGAATGTGAAAATTTAGGAGGAATATACAAGAGGCATTTAATGACACTAATTAAGATACTAACTCACTTAAACTTTGATATTTCCTAGAACACATCACATGCCTTGCAAGAAGAAGCTACAAATAGGTGAGAGAATGTGACAACTTGCTAAGGAATCCATAGTCTTCACTAATCAAATTCAACATTAAAGTAAAGAACACTATGAATAGTAATAGAAGAGGTAACACTTAGTAATTTTATTGATAAAAAGTTATACAAATGAGTATGGCTTCACCATACTTAGGTGGAACATCTAATACAATGCCAAAATGGCTAGTTCTTATAGAACATGAGAGAGAGAGAGAGAGAGAGAGAGAGAGAGAGATGAGAGAGAGAGAGAGAGAGAGAGAGAGAGAGAGAGAGAGAGAGAGAGAGAGAGAGAGAGAGAGAGAGAGAGAGAGAGAGAGAGAGAGAGAGAATAAGAGAAGTCCAAGGGTCATAAATACACTTGTGAAGCTGATATAAGGAGTCAATTTTTAATTTTGAGATTTTATGGTATAAACCATGCAAGTTCAGGATCTACAAGTGTCAATTCAAGTCATAAACTTCATGAAAAGTGGAAAGAAAACTACTCAATTGGCTCAAAAAAACTACCTTCATGATTAGAGATGTTTAAACATATTATAACTAATAATTATTAGTAAAAATTATTAGAATGTAAATTTAGTCTCTCATATATTATTTTCCATGCATTGGTTGTATGCTTGATCCTATGGAAACCTCTAAAAGTTAGCCATCATCATTTGGTCTCCAAAACTACTCTTACATGCACCCTTCACACTTGGCTTCCAAAAAGGGATCAATTTCTAATGAAAATATATAATATTAAATTAATTACATGTTTCAATACCTTCCATGTCCCTAGAATCATCATGGGCACCTTAAAAAACCATTCACTTGAAGTTTTCACACTTCTCCCAAGCTTGTCCATTAGGCTCGTTTGAATGGTTGAGTTAAATCATTTGATTAAGGAACTTAGGAGTTTATTTTTAGTATTAAATTTAAATTATGGGTTATCCTAATTCTATATATTCCTCACAAAGTTGGTTTCACGTCAAAATCTTCTTATATCCTACACAACACAACAAATGGTCAAAAATAGCCTATTTCTACCATGTCTGTACAGGTTCATACATTCAAAAAAGCATGTGGAGAATATCTAGGGAGTCCTTTCCAATTTCCAATAGTTTTCATGTTCATAATATTCTATTATATTACATTTCCAACTCCATTTTCATAAACTTGTCCTTGCAAGGGTTTTAGACCTATTTTCCTTCTTAAGTTTGGTTCATAAGGTTTGGACATCCAACCTTAAAAAAAATTACACAAATTATTTTCTATGGACCTCCTCTAACTCCTCTAAACTTCTATATCTCCCATGCAAAGTCCCATGAGATATGTTAGCTTCTAAATTTGCATAGTTAGGCTCTTTTCCTTGATTGCATAGGCTTAATAATGGTCTCAAACCAAAATTAGCTCTCTTGGTGATTTGTCTATAATTTATAAGGTTAAAATAACATTTATTGTCCTCATGGACATATTTCAATACATATGTATTCTCATATCATGCTAAAAATAATAAATCCCCTCAAAATGGGCATAGGCCTAATGCTTGCCCACTAGGCCTACTTGCAACCTAAAACAAAAAATGAATTTGTTGAGGTTTACCCTACATTATGGTATCTCATACACATTTATCATAACCCTTTACACCTTGTTAAATAATTTTGAATTCATGTCTCATGCCAAAATTGAAATTGACCTCTCATTTGGCCTTAGGTTAACCCCTTACCTAATAGGCTTGACTACACCTCCAAGGGTTCCAGACCTCTCTATCAAATTCAATACTATTAGACAAATTTATCATGATTTACTATGAACTTTTCCCACCCTTGAATTTCTAGACTGTATGCATAATTATTTGACTATACATCACACCTATAGGTTCTCATTGTATGGTTAGATCTCAAATGAGGTTTTAATTACCTCCTATTATTCCCATTTAATCATATTTTATTTCTTTAGGTTCATATTCTTTCATCTCCATGTCATATCTATCTCAAGGAGATCAACTTCTTTGCTCTCTACCCCTCTGACTGAGACACCCAACCTTTGACCCTGTTGTAGGTTTCCTTGCTTCAATTACATTTTTTTTTTATGTTTATAAGTCTTTACATGGGTCCTTAAGGTGAAAAAATTCATTATTTACCTATAATTCTCCTTTGGAAACCTTCAAATGCCACTCTAGCATCAATGTTGGATCACTATCTTGACCCTACTATAGGTGCATGTGTATAGAATGGAAATGTGCATAAGAGGTAAAAGGATAGTGGATCACTTCCTTCTGATGGTATTTTTAATCATGAATACTCTTTATATACCTATCACTACCTAAAACTCTCAAACTATGAAATATTGGTCTACTTGAAACTTGGATTAAACCTAAAAAGGTAGTATGGTTGTAGATGAATGTTTCTATGAGAAGAGACACCTGTAGGTGTCTATGGGGAGATAGAGCATTGTATGACATTCCTTTATATTATAACTTAACTCATATATTATACCTCACCCTAAGAAACATTCACACTATGGTAGGAAGAACAAGTTTCCACTTTTGGCTGGCAAAGACCTTATTTGGATCACAGTCCTGTAGATGTCATTACTTGGTTTTAGTGGCTTTGAAAAGAACTTTGAGCCTCAAAATCACCCTTATCCACTATTCATAATCTCTTCAAACTTTTCATAGGTCTATTTTAAACTAGAGGAAACATTTCTCACTAATCTATATGTCTTGAAACTATTTCCAACCATGTGATATATTATCTCCAAAACACCTAAAGACCTTTATTTTGTGCTTTTAGGGAAAAGAGTCTCTGCATTAGTCTTTAGATCCTTTTTAGCATGGTTCATACCTTCTCTCTACTCATTAACTTGATATTAGGTCTTCCATGGTCCCTTTATCATATTAAGATCTCAAAAAAGGATTCCCCACTTATTTCAACACCTCATAAGGTGTTCTCATACTCTGTGGTACCACTTGTAGGTGGTAATTCTATAGTATAGGCAGACAATGTAAACATTTTCCAAACAATCCATGATATAAGGTTATTTGATCCCTTATAATTCCTTTAAATATCTTCAAATGCCTATTTTCAACCTTGAGGAGTTAAATACCACTATCAAATATGTTTTTTCCAATATGTCACCTATACCATGCATTAGGGAAACCTAAATGTGAATGCAATAGCAGGCAGGAGCATTAGGAAGAATGTATGAAATATAAGCATGTGACATGACAATTATCACCATTTTAAGGTTTCATATGAATTCCTTCATTTGATGGAAACCTTAAACAAGTCTAAAATTACTCTTTCTAATGTGGATATAATTCTTGGGAGCAGTTGTAGGTGTGTGTTGGATTGTGTGTAGATAATAAGCATGAAGTAGAGCAATAAGATGGATAAAGGACCTCATAGGTGCTCAAAATTATTGTCACAATATTTAAATTCCTGATTTCTATTATTATCACCTTCAAAAAAATTCCAACATCCTCCTTTTAAGATGAAAACTTCCTTTATGGCACCTGCACATGCTCATCAATGGCTACCAGACTATGAATATTGCATATGACTACAAATTAATGAAAGCTAACTTGAATAATGAATATTATAAGGTAAATAGGAATAATATAATTTTTAAAAAATGATCAAAAACATATTCCATCTCTCTGAAACCATGATCAAGCATGAGGACTTTGCAAATGACAAAAAACTGCATGTTGTCTTCAAATGAGACTAGTTTGCAAATTTGTGATAATTTTCTCATAAAAACACCTGAGAACATGAAAAAAATAATGGTAGGAAATATTTAACATGTTAAACATCCTCTGGAACAAATATGAGCAATTCTCAAACCAAAACAAAACTTGTAGGGTGCACCAAATAGCTAGCAGATTTACACAGTCAACTTGTTAGCAATGGTTCATAAATCATAGTTGATCATTACTCAAAGTTATTATATTTAAATTAATTTAATATATTATAGAACAACCTACCAAAATAATTTTCCTTGAAATCTCCTAAGTTGTCCGTACCAAGTACAAATCTACAAGTCACTTTTGTATGTCTAGGAAAGCCAAAATGAAGTAGAATGGTTTGGGCAGAAAATGACATCTCCAGATAAATTAAATCATGGATATTAGTTTTTTATAGATAAATAGTCACATTTAAACCTTTTACAATTGGCACACTTCCCAAGGAGTTATAAAAGTGCCAAATTCTTCCTTTTCTTTAAGAAAAATGAATTTTCTTATGATGAACTTAAAACTTTTCAATTTATTTAGTTAATTAAGACTTATAAGGAAATATGTGACATGAAATCACATTTTGACACCTTCAATTTTTTCAATAAAATTATACAAAGCATTAAATGCACTATTTTGACCCTTAAAATGACCCAAAATGACATGAGAGACTAATGAAATAAGTAACCAAGGATAATATAATATTTAATGGTATCAAAAGACCTATGAAACACCTCATGACATGATATTACACCCCTTATATACCTAAAAATTCAATTTTTTACCTATAGGTGCCCCAATTTGACTAAAAAGTCAAATTTGGTCAATAATTACTTCTGCTTATAACTTTATACAAGTAAAGTTGTGTGAGTATGTCTTGGAAATACTTATCAGGTTTACAAGATTACTTAGATTACAGTCTAATGTTTTTAAGTAAAACATTCTCACAAACCCGAGTGGGTCTAGGGTGATGAGTAGCTCAGATTTATGAACCTGAATTACTTTTGCTTATGAAATTTAATTAGTAACGTAATACCAAAAACATGATTAGGTCTATGATATGCTTGATGGGTTTGTTGGATTACTTAGCTTAATTTTGGAAATTTAGTTAAGTGACTTGGCAAATCTGATTTGAATTATGGGGAGTAATTCAGGTTTATGGGATGACTTTATTTCTTTTCAAACAAGTAAAGCAATATGGAGAACCTGATTTACATTATGAATAAGACAAAGCACTTCAACTTCTTTGATCTATTAGAGGGGATGAGTAAATGGATTTTTAATGATGGTTTTTAAGCAATTATTCTCAATCCTTTGGAGTGACTAGGAGTAACTGGTGAAATTAAGATGTTAGACACAACTACTAAAAACTAAAGGTTTTATTAAGTAGACTGGCTCAACAAGGAAAATTGACCCACATAAGACAAGGATTCAAAAAAATTAAATAGGGGTACCTCAAAATTTGAAGTGTTGAATTTTGGGGACACCACATCCTTCTACCATCAATGCCACATTAGTGTATGTAGCTAGTGGAGTGAATCATATATATATACACAGAGAGAGAGAGATATATACATATATTTACCTTGGAGAATGAAACAATTATAATACTATTATTATATAATAATATATGTAACAATAAGAATAAAATAAAATATATATAATAATATAATATAATATATATTTATAAATAGTATAATAATATAAATCATAAAATTAATAAATCCTCCAATAGAATAGTAAAGCTTCAAGCACAAGTTAAAGAGGATAAGATAATAAAATAAAAGATATAAAATATAAACAATAAAATTTATAAAATAAAATAACAATAAAATATATTTTAAAAACAATAACAAAATCATTAAATAAATATTAACAACAAGAATTATTAAATAATATATGTTAACAAAATACATAACCCAAATAAGGTCATTAATAATAAAATCATTAAATAGAAGTAAATAATAATAATAATAATAATCATCATCATCATCATCATCATCTACCCAAGTAGATAATAATAAAATAAGTAGGGTCATTAAGATATAAATTAATAAAATCACAATGTCAACCTGAACATAAAAAGATTGACCCTCAACAATAAACACCATCCTAAGTTGATTAAGGCTCAAGGTAATTCAATTTCCCATGAAGGTGGTAGCTAGGGACATTCTCCATGGTTAAGAGACCCCTATGGGTTTAGACAAACCCAATCGACTAGGGTAAAAGGGTTAAGCCAATCCTACAGCTTAACATCTAGTGTTCATGACACCCAGGTAGGATAGTCAAAGTGTAAAAATGACCTCATACATACAAAGATAGGCACGAGGCATGATGATGATAAAATTTGATAATCTCAATCAAGGAACAAGAATAGAACACACATGCTAAAAAAAGGGTGAGACCAAAATGGCAACAAGAAATAACACAAATGTATATAACAATAGTGGCTCAATATCACATAGTACATGACATATCTATCAAAGATACATTTCAACTATTCAACCACCCATGATATACTTGAGATGTCCAAACCTAATGTCAAGCCTATTTTGTGGCCTGATGCCTGCATCCACCAAATAAGACATCAACAGTACCTAAACATTGTCAATATGATAATAATAACTCAACAAAAATCATTAAACATGAAATGATAAATCAAATATAATCTATAGCTGAGAAGGGAAAGAGCTAGTCTTAATAACCATGAACCCGCACATGCCCTATGAGGCACAAGTAATAGTTGAAAAAATGATCAATGTCAATCTGCATCCAATAAAATATGATATATCAATGACATCTAGTAGTGTAACTAATTAAAACAACATATACATAAAATATGATAAAATGAATCTAGTGTAATTAGTATACATATCAAGATATAATGGATCTAATGTGATCTTCAACCATGACATAACATATCCCATCGGCTATCCGAGGTACCTACATTGTAACCATATAAACATAAACCAATATCAATTGTTATCTTTCCAAGTGCTATCAAAAATATGATAAAGTAAGCCATAATTTAGTATTAGTAAGGGGCCTCATAGTTGGTTCATGACATCCTCCCCTCCTTACATAGGAGCTATCCTAGTGACTAATAATAGACAAGTACAAAGTTCTCAAAAAGAGCTTAATAAAACCAATTGTTACTGGTTCACAATCACTCCACTCATTGTAGTGTGGCAATGTCTTAGTGACATCTCATAGGTATTCCTATTTACTATCATCAAAATAATGGCAAAATCTAATGTATCAGGCCATGTAACAACCTCTTTACCATATTTATATGTCTTTTATGACATTAAAAAAGGGAAGACAACACTTAAACAACACTATCCCAATAGAAAATTCAACCAAATCTCATAACTTGAAGGGAAATTTTTCACTCTACTGACTTAAAAAGACCATCCAAAACATCAAAATTTTCTAAAACTAGCTTGATAGGTGCATCAAACCCAAAATGCCTACATCAATCAACACAAATTCCAAGGCAATGGTTGTTAATTCCAATATAGCACTACTAATATCAACCAATCCAACCATTTAGGAAGGTAGTTACAAAACATCTCGAGCACCTAATATCCAAAAACACAACAACTCATACTTTCTTTTATACACTTCCCAACAAGGGTACTAACAAACTCCTATAAGGAACATATAACTAGGAAACCATAAGATAAAAGTGATGTCTAAACTAGATTAACAATTTGAATATGCAACTTGACTCAATCAAAGTTAATTGTGTCAACATACACAGACCTATAATATGAGGTCAACAACATACAATCATCCAATCCCATAAGATTACAACTAGAGTATAAACCAAGAGTGAAAATCTTCCACTAAAACATTAAGCCACATGCATAATCCTAAGAGCATTCATCACATAATGTCATATCACAATGGTAGTAATCCATACTATTATGATAACTCTATTACATCATTAATTGTTTAAGGGTTAGTGCAGCATCCCACACCAACCATGTTGAACTATGGAGGAGGCATACCAACCATCACATGCAGCCTAAAGGATTACAACATGTTCTCTAACACATATTCAAGCTCTCATAATGGTCCAAGGATACCAATCCCACCTTCCAAAAATATCCATCTAATGGCATCACCCAACTTTCATCACTCTATCCAAGATTTAAGTGGGTACCTAGAATTTTTTTTAACACCGCTTGATCAGGGCTTAGTGATACTCTATCAAAGCACAAAATTAGCATAGATTCTAGTAAGGATTCAAAAATAAAATAGAAATATTCATCCTCAAATATTTCCAATAGGTATAACAATAATAATACCTTAACCAAAACATGGTTGAACTAATAGGCAAACACATGCATGCATCTTAGCAATTACCACCTTGTCAATTAGTAAATTATCCAAGTCTACAAGACTAGTTAGTGCTTCACAAGTGGTAAAATAGTAAAAAATCATAATGGTTGATTCCACCACAACCTCAAAGAGATGGCTAAAGGAATGTTAAATCCATAAAGTGACCATTATAAACTAAGATCCTATGACCAACTCATGGCACACGTAGTGCACACTATGAATGAATCAGATGGCTACTTATGTAAAGGATAAAAGTGGATTTTCATCCAATGAGAGATTCCACTTCTTGACCCATACCTCGTCAAAATATTTAAAAATGTAGTGATTCTCTACCCTCTACCTCATACATGCACTAATACTCAATGCTAGAGTAGTGATGCAAGATCACACAACACAATTCAACATTATACCTTGACAAATTCAATCAAATAAAAGTTGGTTTCAAGTGAGAAAACACATTAAATGAGTGGTGTATGACTATATTACCACATAAAAATAATGTTTAACAATACAAATCACATTTATTCCAAGACATGTACACAGCATATTCACGTAATAAAATTTAAAAACATAGTTCAAAGTAAGGTTCACATGATTGATTCAAAAGTGGGAGATCACTTTGCACAAGTAATTTAACATCATTCCCATGTTCATCCATCCACACATACAACCATGTAAACAAAATACCCTACAACAATGTTGATATCAAGAAGTAAAAGTGACAATCCAAAAGGTTATTACATACACATATTGTGTAAAAGATACCAATTTACATTATTTTACATAATAAACTAAATGTAAGAGTTCACACAACAAGGTTGGTATCAAAATAATTATACGGAAGTCTACAAGGTCAATCATAATCGCAGGGATAATAAAATCACAATTTTACATGATTTAGCAAGATTAATGAAAAATAATAATTATACAACACATAATAATTTTACATTCAAGGAGGAATCACATGAAAGAGACCACACATACATGACTTAGGTGTTAAAAAGACTATTCCAAGGTTCTTTCACATCACAATAATCAACATACATGACGGTGAAGCACAAGGGTCCATGAATCCTATTAGGTCACCTGATGTCTAGATGTCATCCAAATGACACCAATAACCATCATAAAATACACATAATCAATCCCAAGGATATCATATCATGATCACCTTCTCTCAAGGAAGGTCATGTTTCAACAAATCCATAAAATTTATCTCCATGAGTTTTTGAATATCTACTAACAATATTCATGTGTCATGGATAGATGGCTCATGTTAACCATTAATAATAAGAGATTCCCAAAACACTTTAACTTGCCCAAGTAAGTTAGTCACACTTACCCACTAGACCATATAAGCTCAAGCTACACCCTTAGACCTCCCAAGATATTATACCTTAGAATAACTGCATAGCTCATCCATGTAAACAATCAATGGCCACTAAGTTATTATCTCATAATGATTTTGGTAAAGGGTGAACTTATCCAGGGCATGGGTTAATACTAAAACACTACCATGGGAGTTACAATCTCCCATAATTAACAAGCTCAATTGAGTTCATAATAAATATCCTCATCAATTTGGGGCATATCTATATCACAATAAACATCCCATGTATATCAAAACATAGCCAAACTTTCCATTAAGCATCCTCTTGGATGCATAACTTAGATAGAATCAAATAAGCATCCCCATGGTCATCATGATAACCTCATGGAAATCAACCTATCCATGATCAAATAACCATCCCTGATGTAAACACATCTATGATAAAAACAACATCATAAATCCAAAATAGGAAATAACATCCCCACATGTTTATTTATTTTTAGCCCTTTGGAGTTACGAATCCGCATGCTCCTCTACTTAACTAAAAAAAATGAATACATAAATAAGATTGATCTTTTAATATAGCTCAAGATACTCCCACAAAGCAGAGATCCCAATCCTCACTGACTTAACCAAGTAAATCTAACACCCTCAAATATGTTCTAAGCATATAATGATGACTCACTCATACAATTCAGCAATAGATATCGAACATCATTTCCTTAATTCTAAGGTGAACCAATAATCACCATTCTTCCATTGACTTGTCCATATAAGTTAATGGTCAACTAGTGATGCTTTCCCTAATGCAACCAATAAGGTAAAGGTTGACCCAAGTAAAGATATGGGTAAGCATCACAAGACTACTCATATAAATTTACTGATTTTCTCACACTCACATACATACATTTCATAAACCAAGAACTTTTAGTGCTTTAGGATTGCTTAAACAAAGTAATAATCAACTCATCCAAGAGGTTAAGTGACTTTTTTATAAAGATCACATCATAGCCTTCTCAAGCATATAAGAATTATAATATTCTATACCATGCACATATCTCCAGCCATAGTTTAGTATGCACACCATCATACAATATTCCAATTTAGTCTTAATAAGATAATATAAGCATATAGGTGGCATCTAGCCATCATGAGGCATATGCATACATGCCAATAGAATATGCCTCTATAAGGTGATGTAAATCTACACTAGGTGTATTTATAACCACCTAAAGTGCATTATGAAAACATAATCTCTTATAAGCATATACACCACATAAAATCAAAATTAGCCTTTCAAGCACATGCTAAAAATTAGTGTAATGTGTCCAAACTCATCAAAAACCTCTAAAACCAAGCTCTGATACAAGACAAAATAACCCCAAAAAAATCTTGAAGTTATCTATCAAAATAGACAATGAAACATAACAAGGTTCTACTATATAAATTAATTCAATGCAAAGTATCATAGCAATTCTATGGGAAGTACAAGCAACTCATAACCAACATCCCAATTATATCAAAAATGTGAGGCTATAATCAACTAGAATGGAATTGGGTACATCCTCAAATGTCTATTTATCTAATGTTAGATAAGTAACCCAGATAAGATAGGAGTTCCATACATAAGCATGGGATCCAAATGACCGAACCTGAAGGTCCATCTCACAATCATGCTTAGTCAACTCTTCTCACCTTATGATATTGGCAAGTGGAGGTTTCTAAGTCATTACTATAGCCAATATGGTGCAAACATAAGAGTTTTGAACATTTGGGAAAACACCCAAGCAAGGACAATTCCTTGTCCTACCCCCATTGATCATCATAATTTGATCCCAGGTCCTTCGAGCAAACATTACACCTTTGTTCCATTAAAATATGAATGCCACACACATAAGATATAGCTCCATATGGAAATAATTATTCTCAATAAAAGAATTATAGTATGATTAACTCCAAGAGATGACATCACACACATGAGTATCCTATTGGACACACATATGTTGGCATTGGAAAATCAATTATTATACATGATATAAGATTACTTATCATGATATAAGATCACCATTCCATGATCCAACCATAGGGGTCTCATGCCTAAATGTTTCTTAATTATACCTTAGTTATCCTACCATGTTATTAATTACATATAGGTATTTACATCATTTAAATAGCATACATATGACCCCATAATTTCATTATTTAATTAGTCTCAGGCAATGACTTATGTGTTTGTTAAAGAAGATTATGATTTATTAACTCTTTGCCAAGGTGGGCTATATATCACATAATCAAGTGTTAACATTAAGTTCCATAGCTTACTAATTATCATCCTCATTCTAGGATTATTCACCAATCATTGGGATTATTCATATTTTAATAATTACAACACAAGGTATATCAAAGAGTTCATTCATAAGGTATACTTATGCATCCAAGCATGCATATCCACTAAACCAATGAATATCTATTCTCAAAATAGTATCAATTATAATATATCCAACTTCCATTAATCATGAGTCACACTAAAACCATCTAAATTACTAGACTTTTAGAGAACATGTCATAAATCCAAATCACTAAATCACTATTAATGGTATAATCCATAATCCAATAATATGGTCCACATACGATGAACATTATTCCATATTAATTCATTGCTTAAGTAATAGAATCAATCCCACTTGTGATATCATTACAACTAATAAGCATTCATTGTTTTGTTATATAAATGGGAACATATTGCTAGAATCATCAAAGTTTAATTGCAAATTCTATTTGCTATAACTTGATTTCAGCCAAGGTTATAAGCATGAAACCATGTTAAGACCATGTGTCTAATAATAATTCTACAACTAAGGGATAACTTAAGGCATCCCTCTAATGACATAAAAATTTGGTAATTTCACATACTAGAAAAACATTCCATGATATGTGAATATCACCAAATAAAATTTCATCACAAAACCTAAGTGAAAATATACATAATCCCACCAAGGAGATTTACAACCTCTAACCGGTTCTATCATACCATAAGACAACACCATATTATTCCATGTAATTCAATATTTAGGACATTATAGTTTTTTTTTTCCAAATAATAACATTTTATAATTTCATGCCTACTTAAATTGCATAAGTATGTCACTAAAATATGTGCATGCAACAATATGAAAAGATCAAGTAAAACATAATGCATTCTAATACACTACTGTTCAAATGATAAATATAGCCCACTATAATTGATCACCAAGGAATAATTATAGTTGAGTGGATATATAGAAACGTTATAACTATCATCAGGATTACCTTTAGTGTCTATAGCATATCCACTAATATCCATATTTTAACTTGGCAATATTACAAAATTGCATAATGTAACAAGATGAACTATCACATGAAATGAGTAAAATGCTATAATCTAATGGTCCAATAGCATATGTCAACAAGCACGAACAAGGGAATCTACCATATCTAATCTAAGTGAAATAATTAATCAAGTGAACACTATAAGAGGGACACCCTTCAAAACCATCCCTGTGAGCCTAGCCATTGGTTGCCCTCACCACCCCAACCATCAGCCTGGTAGAGGGTTTCAGCAATTAGGTACTCAGTCAAGGTAAGAGATATACACATATTACTGAGCCACCAATAAGGACTTATAAAAACATCAATACTGATAATGTAGTAATGTAGAAGACATACAATTGTAATGCTCATCTTAAGAGGCTTATCCAAGCGTAAAGTAAATAACACCAAGGGTCCAATCAATAATAGATAAAACCCACATAATAGGTTAGTCTAAATGTCTATGACATAGTAAATTCAATTATAATACAAATGAATAAGATTTTAGGGGAAAATTTTCCTCTCAATACCATCATGTCGCCAAACTCATAATATTCTCAAGTGGGTATAATAAAGTTCTGAGGCCCTGTTTCTCCATCAATTCAGTTTTATTGATAGTTTAAAATCCAATCAATCTTCTACATTAGGACATTGACTAAATATATCCAATACTAATATTAATCAAGGACACGCTGCATCAAATACAAACAAAGAATATTCTCAGGCATGATAAATCTAAACCAAGGAAAGATAGAACCCATGTACAAATAGAATTCTAAATCATTAGGACCAATGAAAATAAGAAAACATTTTTGACATCTTGAACAAGTATAACACAATACATTGAATTCCATGAAAAACCCATGAGGATCATGTTATCCTTGAATTTATCAGGCTCAATTCATGGGATAGCCCCTATGAAACTTGTTCTTTTCATATCCCATGAGCTTTAAGCATGCAAAATGAGGCCAATCACTACCTCTTTGCACTTGTTTTTTCCAAAAAGATTAGTTTTTTGAGAGATTTTTTACCCTGTACAATTTGGAGAATATTCTCTAAACTACACCAATTTCAAATTGTGCAATCCAAATAATTTTCTCTAGAATACACCTCAAGGTGAAATAGTAGAGAATTTATCTACCATTGCACGTGCAAAGTAGGAGAATTTCTTTGACTCTACACCTAGGCCCACTATCCCTATGGTAATTAATTTTGTTAATTACTATGTTTTATATATATTACCTTATCATAATTTTTATTTTTACCATTATTTTCACTCTTCTCCTCGCCATTTTTGAGCCCATGTGCACTCTTCCATCCACCATTTTCACATGATGTTGCTTTCTAATTTGTCATTTCCATGTTGTTACCTTAGATCATTCATAATTTATTTTCCTCCAGCTTTCAGGTAAGTTATTATTACTTCTTTCCTGTAAGGTTTTCTTTGTTTTATTTTCTTTACCTTAGTGCACCTAAAGTTTTCAACTACACAACTAATTTTATATCCCATGTAGGATCACACATGTTTGTTTCTCTTGCAATGTTTTGAGATAGATGAAAAAAGCTAACTCTAAGGAATCAAAATTCTCTCTTGTATTTACTTGATCAATGTCAAAGGATTACCCTACCAAGAAAGCAATGAAGTATAACTTCCAAGGTGTGTTTCCAGAATATATAATAGATTCAAACAGATCAAATTAGAGACACCAAAATTGGTCATGTTGATATGGTTGATTTCTTACAGAAGTTGGGCATGGATCTCATTGCACAACACATGCGACCTATTTTAAATAGTGAGATTCATTTGGTAAATGCATTTCTTATGTCAGCATAAGATCCAAAATTTATTTTAGCAGTTGATGCACACTTTGATAAGGAAACTAGATTAGTTAAAGATTCAAGTGGAAAGGTGATCATTCAGCTAGATGATGACTACAACAAAACATTTCATCTCTTAGATATTGAATAATAGTCATATGTAACTATAAACTTTGCCTAAGAGCACTATGATAAGTGCAAGAAACACATCAATACTCATTAGCTTAGAACTCTTTGACATTCTATATCTAGATGGCCTAAGTATCTTTACTACAATGACTTATTAAGAAAGTAAGGGATTTGATCACCCTCCTAAGTAGAGTCAAGGGGATTCCCACATAAAATTTCTTCCAAGAGTGGAGGTATCACTACATCTTCATCATCAAGAAAGCAAACAAAGAATTTTTAGGGAAGTCAAATTAGTGATGCCATATGTCACCATCTCTCTGATGTGACTTCTTCCTTAAAATTTTATATGACTTCTTATTTGGCATATGCTACAACTAGAATGAAATCCTTCCTAGGATTGACCAATTTTGGTGAAAAGAAGAAGGTTCTAGTGTATGAATACTACCCACATCTCTCTCTCAAATAAAGCATAAAACATTATAGGAGAGTAAATGATGTTTTCTTTTACAATTTAATTTATACCTTTGACCAAGATCTTGAGAAGAAGAGGGTTTTAAATCAAGCATGGGCAATAGTCAATAAGGTTGGTTGTATTTTTATATAATTCCTAACATTCACCTATATTAGGATAGGGGGTTTGATGAAAAACCATATATGTTACCTAGGTACCCAAGTGATAAATTAATTTGATAGAGATGTGCTGAAAAATGATGGTTGTGCATAAAAACAATTATATGCTCATAAGTGGGGTTTCAAGTTCCCAATTAGCATTAATTAATATATAGTTTCAACCACACCAAAATCCAAAATAATAGAAATTGAGCTACAATGTATCACTCTTAATATATTTAAGAGTAGAATAAACTTTTATTATAGAATGATGAAGGAAAAACTAAAATGTAACTATACTTATGTGCACATGATTGAAGATATATAGGCAGAGTGTAGGACTGATGAAGATGTGAGAAGACTTGATTATAGCTATCTTAATACTAACCAAATTATTAATCTAAATCTGGTTGATATTATAAAATATTTATCAAATGATGAGAATGTATTGGACCCCTCATATGAGGGTAATCAGGTAGCTTCCACTCCTCTCCCACCAATCTAATGGTCTATCAAAGAATCCACATCTATTAGAGATAGATTTCAACTTATTCTTTCTAGGAATAATTATTGGTTAGAATGTAAAGGTATTAAGTTAAATTAATTAAACACTTGATTAGAATAATAATATTATGATGATATTGCAAGGAAACAAAATTGAGGACAAAAAATAAAGAATATGCCTCTACATCCACACAGAAACCAAAGTTTGTGTTTGTAAGTAAAGGTAAAAGAAAAGATAGAGAAGCTAGTGTAGAAAATAATGTTCAAGAAAAAAATAAAGAAAATATAGCCACTAGTGAAGCATCATCTCAACTAGTGATTCAATAGTCTTCATAGTTGGTGGCCACACAATCAGAGATTTCTTCAGTTAAAACTTCATAAATGACAACTTCACAGGTAGCATTTTCCACTGACCCCCCTATAACACCAACTATACTAATTGTGTCTACCATTCCTCCCTAGACTATTCTTTCATCTCCTCCATCAGCTCCCAATGCCACACTTTTCTAAGTCCCTTCACAAGGCACACTTGATCAAGTCTTTGATTCATTGTCAAATCTACCTAGTCCTTCAAAGTCATTGGGGTCTCCTACTAATTTGTATTTTACCCAAGAGGATATAGATAAATTTATGTCCATAACATCTTCTAAACTGGCAACTTAGGTCTCTGATACCCCTATATCTAACTTGCCAATAGGGACCAGAGTTTTTGTCATACCAATTCAAACTCCACCAATCATAAACACAATCCCTTTGGTGCAAACTCCACTACTAGATACCTCTACTATCTTACCTTCCATTCCACCCACTTCACAAACCATTGGTCTTACCCAAACATCATAATCCTTAGAATCCTCTATCCCATAAGATTCATCTCCTCTTTCTCCATGGTTGATGACTCAAACACCCAAGAGGAAGAAGCAAGTTGTTTCTCCTGATGATTTTGATTTTGGTTAGCTTGTGCCAATAAATCCTAAAACAACAAAGAAAGATAAAACCATGTCAAGGGTAATTTTTTAGTCTAGACACAAGTATGTTGAAGTTGTAGTACCTCCCCAAGATAGAAATATTTAATGTATCCAAGCATCCAACTATGTGGTTGCATAGATAAACTTGGGTTAACAAATGCATGAAGGTGAAAAAGAAGATTTACAAGTAGTTATGGCATCCTTGCTGGAAAGATATGATAAGGACAAGAAAATTAAAGATTAACTCAAGATACAATTATAATAACTGACCTCTATTTGACTAAAGATAACACAATCCTCTGATTTAGTTGAACCTATTGAGAATGAAATCATAGAAAAAATAATTCAATAGGTGAAAAAAATTGGATCACAAGGTCGAGGAATTGATTCTTAGATTGAAAGATTATCAACACAAGGTACTCAACAATTGCATTCTAGTATTGGATTTTTGAATAAATTGAGTGAATTAAAAGTGGAAATTTACAAAAAACTTTAAGACACTCACTCAAGATTTAGATTTGACCAAAAATGATATGCATACATGGACTTAACTATGCTAATTCAAATTGGAACTCTTAGTTGAGAAAAAGGTCATTCCAAGTATGAAATCATACATATAATATAGGGAAGCAATTAAGAATAAGAAGGAAGTTATTAAAAATTTAATTAAGGATCTTGAAGAAGAATATATGTGAAATGATAAGGTGTTAGACCTTATAGATAAGATTGGAGAGATTCCTTGTCAAGTTAAAGATGATTCCTAATAAGTTCTTCCTGTAAAAATAGTAGCTCAAGAGTTCTTATCTTTGATTTAGACAGAGATTGAGATAGGAACATTCATGATTGACTCCATCGATAAATTGGTTGATTTTCAAGTCATAATAGATAAGTTTCAAAGAATCTTGGATAAAATCAAGGACTTGCCAGTTAATCTAGAAGATTCCATCATAAGGGTCCTTTCCATCTCTAGGAGTACATTGGGCCTAGACAATAGTGAGGTTCAGGCCACCTTGAAGAGATATGAAGCATTCTCCGAGAAAAATTAAAAGGAAGAAATGTTTGTCTAAAGATAGTTTATTTTTGTAACTTTTTTTTATGTAATTTTGTTTGGTGCAATTTCATTTTATTTTTTAAGGAAAAGAAATCAAACCGTTTGCAAGTTGATTAAGACCAATAAGGGTTTTTTTGTATTTTTCCATTTTTTCATAATCATTAAACTTGTTTCTCATTACTTAAATCTTAATATTCATTTTTATTTGCAAGGAAAGGGCATAGAAATGAAATTAAGTCAAGGATTGTCAGGGGTTTATTATGAAGTCTCTCAAATTCACTATGAACCCATGAGACTATATTTAATATTTCCCATTATTTTAGAAAAAATAATAGCCTAGTACCATAAAATACATACATCAAAATTACAATACATAATTTACTTGCCATTAAGATACAATTGGTTGTTGTGAGGAGAATATGAGCTTGGCATGGAGATGATTAAATCTTCCCAATCCTTCTATTGGAGTTTCTTTGATAAGTCCAACTTCATAATTTTGAGCTTAGTCACCATTCAATGGTAGACCTAAAACCTATAACTTTTGTTATTAATGCTTTTCTAATGAACCAGACTCGTAATATCTCACTTGATCTTCAGCTCTGTTAATCTCAAGGTAAAGTGTAAAATGAGTTTAACTTGCCTATTTATAGGCTCCAAGAGGGGTTTACCATTATTAATTATTTCCCGTCACCCATCACTTTATGTCATTAATGTATATCCTTAATGACTGTCATACTTGGATCCTCACTTTTGTCAATTAATGCATTTAATGGTATTAATCACATCACATTGTTCACCCATTCCTTGCCATAACTATTCTTTTTGCATTAATGGCACATACTATCTCATACATTTCTTTGAAATAGATGAAAACCATATCCCTTGCTTAAACATGCACCATTGATCTAATTCTGCCAAATCAAATGTGAATTGGTCATCCACTTTTACATGGCTCAAATAGATATCATTAATTTATTTGACAACTCTCATGGTCATGACACTTGGTAGCCTCTCACTTATTTTTAATATTCACTGACCTTTTGATGTTGAGATGGACATTGGATCTATTTTGTATGAGTGAATGTGAGCCATAGATTTGCCTGGATCCACTAACTCAAACTCATCCACATGCCATTAGATCTAGATTCTGCTCTTGAGATCACACCACTTGTCATTGACACATTCAATTTTAGGATCCTGTGACTTTTGACTTGATGCACACCATTGATATTTGATGCATGATTAAACATACTATTTTAGATATTTGGGACCCACTAACACTATCCTCACCTGCTTGCCATTGGATCTTCATGGTATGATTGAATGCCAACCATTAATTTTGGAACATTTGAATTCAAATGGTTATTTTATAAGGCTTAAACTTGAATTTTGTGTACCCTAATAACCTTACGTGCCCATATACCTTATGCACCTATCTAACCCAATGTTCCTAGGTAAATTTCACGCTTTAATTACTAAACATGACTTCTTACCCCACACTAAAATGAATCATGATCCTTCATGAAGAGAATAAATTTTGAAACAAAATTTTAAAAAGGAAAAGTTACACGTAATAAAGGAAGTACTTTTATTGAAAATAGGAAATCCCAAACTAATGGCACAATCCTTATTGATTATAATACTTCAACTATTTAGAAGTGAAATACTGACAGAGCCAACTTCCATTATAGTGCCCAGAAAGGAACTACCCATCCATCTTTTATAACCAATATGCTCTGGTAGGTCAAATGCTATAAATTATAAAAGGACCATCCCATTGGATTTGAATCTTTCTAGGGTGGCATGTGAACTTGGAATCACATAATAAGACCTTCATTCCTATAAAAAAAAAATGTTTTGTTCTTTATATGGCAATCATGTCATACCTATTGCTTGCACTTTTCCACATCCTAGCTCTAATGAGTGATGAAATGAGATTTTTCCAATTGTATTAAAGTGTCTAAGAGTGCTTTCAAGGATGAATCTTCATCCAATTGTCCTACTCATGCTATACATAGAGATGTTACCAAAAACTCTACCATTAGGACTGTTTCTTTACCATACACCAAGTTGAATGGTGTGCTTTTATTTAGGCATTTATAGGTTATGCAGTAAGCCCATAGTACTAAAGACACCTTATCATCCCAATAAATTCAACCAACACTATAGATATTTGTCGGTGTGGTACCTAGGATCTTATTGAAAGCCTCAGTAGTTCCATTGGTTTATGGATGATATGGTGGTATTTTATAGTGCATGAACATGAACTCATCTAGCAAGATATGAATTGTTTCATTCAAAAAGTGGGTTCTATGATCATCGATGAAACTCAAGGTACATATAAACCAAGTTATGATATTCTCCCAAGTGAAATGTCTAGTAGTATTAATAGTACAATCCTTTGTTGGTACAGTTTTATCCTAGTGCATAAGGTATTCAGTTATCACAATGATGTATCAATAGCCTATTCATCATCCTTCTAGAGTGATGGGGCCAAAAAAATCAATAGCCTACTTTTCAAAGGGTTCTTGAGAAGGAATGGATCGTAGAGACATAACATCTCTTTGGTTAGGTTTGTTTATGCATTGACATATGTCACATTGCCTAGCATATGCTTTAGCATCTTGGAAAAGAGTTGGCCATCATAATTTAGCTAAGAAAACCTTTCATGCGGTATCCTCTCTAGCATAGTGTCCACTTGAAATACCCTCATGAACTTCTTGGAGAACTTTGAGGTGCTCATGTTACATTACATAATGTCAAAGAACTTCATTATGACCCATTTTGTAAAAATCATCTGCTATAAGTTGAAAGGGTGCAACATGAACTACAATTTGATTTTTGGCCTATGAGTTAAGACCATTGGGAATGGATCTAGTGGTCAATAATGTTATAATATATTATAGCTCTTTAGGTATTCATATAACATGGAAGAGTTGTACATCAAGAAGATCATATTCTATGGTGCATGGTGGTTCTTTGTTCTTGATTCATGACAGGTGGTTAGGTCCACAATTGCCCTTCCCAGGTTTTACCATAACTAAAAATTAGAACTCTTATAACAATACAATCCAATAATATATCCATCCATGTAGTATGAGTTTATTAAGAAGGTACTTCAAATCATCATGATATGTATATAAAACAAAAGGAGTGGCAAATAGGTACTATCAAAACTTCTACAAAGTGTAGACCATCGATAATGATTCACACTCTGTAGTGGTATAGTTTCTTTTAGCTGGTGTGAGCTTCCTACTAGAAAAGTAGATTGGGTGATCTAGGTGACCTTCACCTGGTTATGTATGGATTGCACCAATGGCCATGCCAAATGCATCAACATGGACATGAAATGGTTTTATCCAATCAAGAAACTAGATGATAGGAGTAGTGACAAGCTTTTCCTTTAATATTTCAAATGCCTCTTTACAAGAGCAAGTCCATATGAAATGATCATTTTGATTTAAAATTTCCCATAGGGGCATGGTAATTTTTGCATATTTGTGAATGAATTTTCTATAATAACCATTATGGCCTATAAAATCATGGACCTTGCACTAAGTCTTGGGCACTATGAGGTGAAGAATAATAGAAACCTTTGTCAGGTCTATCAAAAGTCCTTCTTTACAAATAATATGTCCTAGGAGCACACCAAAAAGTGTCACAAATAGGCACTTCTTTAAGTTTAATAAGATTTATAAGACCTATAAATGCTCAAGCATAAGTATGAGGTTAGAACAATGGTCCTTGACCAAACCATATACTATCTAATCATCTAAATAAACTTGAAGGAATTTATGGATGAAGTCCAAAAAAGCTTTAACTACTATTTGTGAAAATACTTTTGGGGTATTTTTCAACCCTAAGGGCATAATAGTATACTTAAACGATCCCCATTTGGTGGTGAATATTACCTTGGGTTGGTATTCTTTAGCTATTTGTACCTAATGGTACCCCAAAAATCCATCTGTGAACCTTTATACCTCAAATCTAGCAACACCTTCAAGGATCTCCTCCATGAATGGCATTAGAAAGGGAACAATTACAAAAGATGCATTAAACACTTAGGACTCCATGCAGATATAGATGTGGCCATCTTTATTTATACTAATCACCATAGTACTGACCCACTCTATTTCATCAATGGGGGTGATTGCTCTGGCATGCATCATACTATCAATTTCTTCTTTGATGCATGCTCGAAGATTAAGATTCATCCTATATGGGCATTTTGTAACTGGTCAAGCACCATCAACTAGCTTGATATGTATCTTCCCCAAGGATGGGTGAACACCTTTCATTTAAATATAGTTTCTTAGGGATTCATATAGATATTATTTTAGCAATTCAAAAAAAATTAAAATCTCTGTCAGTCTAATAGTTTCCTACTGTAACCATCTTTGGTTCTTGTTATGATTTGATGTTGCATTGAATAGTCTAATTAGGCCCATGGTAGGGGTTATCCATATCATCACATGTGTCCTAAATATTTTTATGCTAACATCCATAGGAACATGTAAATGGTTGGACATTGGGCCAAATGGAGTGGATCCTTCACCTTCTTCCACTTATAACATGAGATTTTGTTTCCATAGATGAATTTCTTCAGTTTGGTTCTAATCAAGGACTATTATGGTTGTGAGAACTAGGTATGTTGACAGTTCATGGAATAGGTGTAGGGGCTTCTCAAGTTCTTGATGGATAATCCTTAGGATTTATTCCATGGGACATGGGTCACCTACTACTACTTCATGCATGGATTAGAGGGTGAGGCACAAATCCATCCTTGGTGAAGAATAAGATTGTGTCAAATTCATGTTTTCCTTTAGTAGATGCTAAAACCCATTACCCATGTGTCACTCTTCATGAAAATACCATATTCATGCCCAAACACATAAATTTACATAGAATTCATGCACACATAAATATTTTGGTAACTAAGACTCATCACCCCACCACATTATTTCACAAGTTTTAATTTGGATCTCAGGTGCTTGTACTCCACTATAACTGACTACTCCCTTTACTTTGTTATCATGATAGAATTAATGGTGTAAGGCTGAGCATACTTGATCCCACTAGAGGAATCATTCATAATGGGTTCACCACCATCTTATATTTGTGCCATCAAATATATGAACCAAATATCAAAGATGATCTTCATTAGTGTGGTAAAACTCTTCAAGGCACTAAATGAAGTCTCAGACTTCCATCTATCCATGGAACCTTGGAGCCTCATTGAGTCTTTTTAGTGGTGTATCTATGATAGGTCCATTCATGACTTGGATAGTGATAAGGTAAATGGACTTGAGTCTTTATTAAATTGGTGTGGAATATTCTCTTAGCTATTTATGGTACTACATATTCTACTAGTGAGGTTGTAGTCACCATGAGCCCAATAATTACACACATTGTTCGTAGTGTCAGAAAGGGACTGTGTATTCAACCATTGAAGAATTCCATTTGGGGTGGGATATATTTACTCATCATTCCTTCTAATCATGTTATATATATGGTTTACATCTTTATCAATATTGATAGACTCTATGTAAGGGGTCCCTTGTACTTGATTTAGTGGTATTACAACACATTGATCAGTGTTTTCAAAAATAATGTAGTGCTTCTTGAAGCTCAAGTTTGCATTATTCTCATAAAACTAATGTCTTCCCAATAGAAATAGGTAATCATTAGCTTCATCTAGCTCCAAACCCTCAAAATCCACTTTGAATGGTATTCCAAGTATGTCAACCATTTCATTCTTGAGGACCCTAATAAGTAACACACAAGTCTTATTTGCCATAAATAAGACATGAGATGAAGGTTGTAGTGTTGGACTGGCCATCTTACACCAAGAATACTTGGTGAGGACATTGACATCTATGTTGGTGTCTACCATTATGTCCCATATTACCAATCAATTGATGGTAGCATTAACCAATATTTCTTTATCTTTTAGGGGAGCAAAGGAACTAAGAGCATCTTATCGTCGAGCATGATATAAATAGTGATCTTCACTCTACCTAATGACTTGAAGGTGAACCTAATTTGGTACTCAAGATTGATTATTAATCCAAAATATTAGTTATGAAATAATTTCCTCATCCATCATGTGCTTTCATAACTCCTAAAAGTCATCACGTGCCACATGTTGAGGTTTAGCTTTCTTTTACATAGTAGCACATTATGTTATGTCTTTGTCTTTTAAGAATTGAATCTCTCCTTGAAGTTCTCATGATAGTGCCATCTTATCTTGGATTAAATCCTTTTATTATTGAACATCAATATAATTTCCTACTCTTGGTTATTCCCCTTGTATATTCTCAATGGGATTAGATGTTGATTGGGTTTATCCCCCACTATGAGTGGTAATTGTTGTAGAAAGGTTCACTAGGTTGGATTTTCACTTGGTTATGCACGTAGCTATCAAACCAAGTTGGTTATAGACTTAGTGGAGCTAGGCACAATCATAGTAAGGTCTATCACATAAAATTTAATCACACTATATTACTGGCATTAGTTTCACACAAGGCATAAACCTTGTGTGTTCACTTAAAGCACAATAGTGAAAAAATTGGGCTTGAATTGGGATAGTTACAACATGCCACAAATTATGGTTTAAAGGGACTTAGTCATTGGCTAGAGGGATTCAAGTAGCCTTTTAGCACCAGGTATTTAGGGGAAGGCCACCAGGAAAAATCTTTCTCAAGGACATAGGTCCTAAGGTACAAGTTTATTTCTAGTTAAGTTGAGCCTTCAGAGGTGCAAGTTGTTGAGTTGTGGGTTAAGGGTCATTCGATTGCTTATTCAAGTCATAGGGATAGCTTAGGTTCAATCATTCATCCTCAAGGTAACACTTAGATGTAGGTCTTAAGGCCTTGGCATAATTTGGTTTCAACACTTAGTTATTTTAAATGGGAGTTGAGGTCATTATATGGCACAAGGATGCCATTAGTGACTAGGGATGAACATTTATTTCACAAATCATTCAAGTAAAAAACTAAAATATTACTCAAATGAAACAAACTTATAAACATATCTTTTCACATAATATAGCAAGAGTTAACACATCATTTATTTAAACACATTTTTCATTGCTTCACAGTTTATTATATAGAGTATAAGATAGAGTCTATGATATTTCCTAATATTACTTATGCCTAATATCTCATAGCCGAGCCTAAGTTATACATTTAGATGTCTAAATTATCATTTGTAGAATAAAAAATACTATTGGATTTCTCTCTATTTCTCCAATGCTTCACTTCCTTGGTCACCTCTTCTTAATCTTAAAATGTGAGACTTCTTTTATAGGAGGTTGGGTATCTTCTACCAAGTCAGATGAGTGCATGCCAAGAGATGAGCTATGACAAGTTAATTAGCTCTACTACACTACCTAGGTTGGATGAATGCATGTTATATGTTGAGCTATCACTTGGGGGTCTCTTTCTCACTTTCCCAAATCTTTGATGTCCATTTTTCTTAAGCCTCCATGTACAGAACCTGGTAGGGATGTCCCTTAAAATTTGGCAACATGTAACTACCTACAGTTGGCACAGGATCTATGAGAGTACTACCAAATGGTGCCAAAAACTACAAAAAGGAGAAACCACTCCAAGGATTGGCTCACACCAAGATAAAAAAAGTTGGCATGGTCTACGTAATGGTACAAAAAGGGCCCAATGCTACCCTATACAAATTTTATAATCTACCCTAGACTAATATTTTAGCACCTTTGGTGTACAAAATTTAGGTGCACCCTACTCTAAATCTGCCTTGAAGTTATCAAAACCCTGAATGATGCCTTTGATTTTTTTGATGGTGCCATCCACTTTAGTTGAATCAACCTCAAAAGGGAGCACATCTATGATTTCTAATTCCTTATTGAAGGCCTCAATCCTTTCCTTCACTCACTTCACTTCACCATCCAAAATCTGCCCCTGCTCACTAACCTTAGTTTAGAAGGTGTAGAAGACCACCTCTAAATCTTGCTCTTGAGTCTTTAATTAAGTGATAAGGGAGTTGACCTTGGCCATTAATTTCATCTTCTCAGTCTTGGCTACCATGAAGGATTTTTAGAACAAATCATCTTTTACCTCTTTTATCTTCTTGAGGTGTGCATCGATGACTACTACCTAGTTGGAAAAGTTGCCAAATATTGCATCCACAACCTGGATGCCCTCTTCAAGTTTATCAAATAAGTCTTTGACCACATCCATATTTTTATTTAACTCCTTCCTTAGGGCCTCATAAGGTTCCTCTTGGTCCTCAAGCACCGGCCTCATCTTTGGTATCATTTGCTCTATGAGTGTATAGATGTAATCAACTTCCTTCATTCTATAGGTATACACACCATCTAGGAGGGATGTCTCTACCTATTCTACATCCTATATTAGTTGTTTTAGCTTGAGATTTGTTATCTCAAAATATTTCTTTGTCTTTTGTTACTTTCCTCCAACTACTGACACAAACATCATTGATGATGTTCTTCCATACCACAAAGGATGCCATTTTGATTAGTGAATTTGTAGAGCACATAAAGTTCATATCATGAAGATTGAGAAGGTGTTATTCATTCCCTTTTTTAGGCTTCTTGGTACATGAAATTATCTTAGTCAAAACCTCAAATTTAGGCTCATCCATGTATCAGACCAACACCCAAAAGACATGGTGGTGCATCAAGGTCATATCAATCCTTAGAGGCATGCACTCCATCATGTAGAATTCATCATCTTCCTTACACCCTTATTGTGCCCTTTCCCCATTTTTGGGTGCATATTCTTCATCTTCAACCAGATCTTCCTCTTAATTGGGACTGGTGCCTGAACTAGTGTCTTCATCTTTTTCCCTTTCTTCTTTTTCTCCCTTATCATCTTCTCCTTCTTCTTCTTCTTTCTCATCTTCCCCTTCTCTTTCTCTGACACTAGACCCACTATCATGTTACTCTTCTAGGGGTTCTTCTATGGGCTTCTACTCCTCATCCATTTCTTCCTATCATGGCCCTATTTCCTCTATTTGCTTTTTCAAGAAACTATCATCACCTTATTTATCTTCAATCCCCCCTTTAGACCCAGGGCATGCCTATTGTGTATCTTCCTCTGCTATCTTGGTAGAGGCACTAGGCATAATCTCTAGTAATTTCTCTTCCTTGGGTTCTGTGCTAGTGAGACCCTTCTTCTTTTCCCTTTCCTCTAACATGCATGTCTTTTACTCCCAGGCCACTTTCTCTTATCTCTCCCTCTTCTTAGCCTTCTCTACTTTGGCCTTTCTTGCTACCTCTTATTTCTTGGCCTTTTCATTTTTGTCTTTCCTCTTTATGACTTGTGTGATATATTTCTTTTCTCTTTACCTTATCACTTCGGCCTTTAGCCAGTTAATCTTAGCCTAGAACATGCCCTTGGCCTTCAATTCCTCATGCTTGTGGTACAACCTTATCACTACATCAATATGGCCTTGATTTAGGCCTATGTCCTTCTATTTGTGCTATAATTCTTAATCCATCAATATGCTTAAAGGTGTTGCCTCCTCTAACTCTTTTTTTGTGAAGTGACATGTGGTTCAAACAATCACTTCCCACTCCTTTTTGGGTGAACTCCAGCTATCTTTGATGACTTCCTTTTACACATGTGTCCTTTAGTGTGACCTTTGTCTTCCTTTTGGAAATCTAGGCATTGTACCTCACATGTGTGTGATTCATCCTCCTTGGTTTCACTTTGTTTTCTAGCTATGATCCTATTTCAAGCATGATTTTTTGCTTTGGTTGATTTCTTACACGTCATCTTGCCTTGGCCTGTCCTGCTCCATATAAATCCCTTGTGTTGGCCCTTTAATGATTTTTTCTCTCTTGATGCTCTTGTACACTTTTAGAATGTGAATTTTCACTATTTACCTTACATTCAACCATGTTGAACTTCTTCACTTACCTCTTTGGGCTCTGGAGATAGATTAATTGATGTTCTTGCTTGCAATTCTAGTGCAAAGGTAGCACCAGAGTAGTTCATTCACAGGCCTTAAAGTGCCCTACACTATTCATCCTGAACATATGTCTCTTTTGTTTCTTCTATTTGTTCCTAATAAGCTTCATCTACCCACTACTTATATTTCTATCCTCATGTGTTATGGGTGCAAGTGCTTGACTCACTTGATTGAAATTATGCATGAAGTATTGACATAAAATCTCTTATGACTGTTGCATACTACTGATTGCCTTTATATACTACATAAGGAATAAAAAATAATAATAATGGTTTGTATTACATCAAAATTTATTATGGTTAACTTAAATTAAATCTAACTAATGACTAAGAATTTAGAGTGTTCATGGTGGAAGCACCAGCCTATTATTTATAGGGCTTTAGTCAGTTGCCATTGCAATGCCCAAGGAGAATTTTGCTAGATAATGTACATAGATTACATGTACCTATTTCCAAAAAGTGGTGGATGATGTAAGGACCCATCCACCATATTTTCAAATTGTATATGTGCTTGAAGTACTTGGAATCTTAGAGTAGTACCAATGCTCCTTCAGTCAGTTCCTTGTGTTTGATATGCTTGTTATGCCAGTGTTTTTGATGTGCCTTCTCAATCTACTAAATCTACTTGGCTTGGGAATGCTTCTCATCCCAACACTCCAAGTCTTCCAACCTTGTACTTAAGTATTATTCATTGTCTAACTGACCAATCCATGTAATGTGTAAAGAGGGCACTATGAATTCCATGGGCAGAACTACTTCAATGTCAAACACTAGTTGAAATGGTATAGCCTTGTTCAGGCACTTATAGGTCATGTGATATGCCCAAAGTACCATTGAAACATGATCATCCCAATCCTTTCAAGCAATGTTACATATCTTTATTATGCATGTTCCCAAAATCTTGTTGAAGACTTTAGCCATGTTGTTGGCCTAGGGATGATATGGGGTGGTCTTGTGGTGTACCACCATGTACTTAGTTAGAGGGATGTGCACCATCTCATTGATGAAATGAGTGCCCCTATTATTAGTTAGACTCAATGGGCACCCATACCATCTTATTATGCTCTCCCATATGAAGTAAATAGTTGTCATGGCTATGTATTCTTTGGTCAGCATGATTTCAGCCCTCTTGGTAAAGTAGTCAATGCCCACTAAAATGTATCTTTCACCTATACACTATTTTATGGGAGTGATTGGCCCAACAAAGTCAATGGCCTATTTTTTGAATAGTTCTTGGGAAATAATGGGGATGAGAGGCATCTAATCTTGATGGTTGGGATTTTCAATGCACTAGCATATATCACATGTCTTAATATATTCCTTGGCATCTTGGAACATACTTGGCCACCATAAACCTAATTGTAATACCTTGTTCACCATTACATCTCTGGTGTAATGTATTCCTTTAATCCCTTTATGTTATTCCTATAGTATGGAGTCCCATTCATGTTCCAAAACACACTGAGGCAAAATTTCATCCCTACTTAGTTTATATAACTCCCCCTCAATGAGATAGAAGGGGGTGGTATGGACCATGAGTTATTTTTTCTCCTTAGTGGACAAGGTCTGATATGCAAACCCAGATGTTAGGAATGCATCAATCTCTATTAGATATTTTGGAACATGTTAGAACCTATATATTTACACGTCAATCATGTCATCCTCAATTGGCACCACTATATTTCTAGAGTTGATGCAGGACAAATGGTTTGGACCCAAGTTAAGCTTCCCAAGTTTAACTATAATGGAGAACTAAAACTCCTAGAAGAGAAAAATCCATCTACACATACGCTCATGTAAACTAGTCTTATTCACAAGGTACTTAAGCACCTCATGATCTATGAAAAAGATGAATGGGGTTGCCAATAGATATTGCCTAAATTTTTGTAAGGTATAGACCATTTCTAGTGCCTTGTGCTTAATGGTGGTGTAATTTTTCTCTGCCTGTGTCAATTTTTTAAAAGAGATGGGATGGTCCATCTTGCCTTCTCTTGGTTTCACCAATATAACACCACTGGTAGAGCCTAAAGCATCAAAGTGGGCATGGAAAGGAGTAGTCTAGTCTAGGAATTACAAAATTAGAACATTAGCCAATTTTAGCTTCAGTGTTTCAAAATCCTCCTCTTGCACCTCACCCTAGTAAAATGGGTTATTATTGCACAAAACCTCCTCCAAAGGCACTATGATCTTAGAATAGCTTTGAATGAACTTCTTGATTAGCCAAAATGGCCTAGAAAGGTGTGAATGTCCTTCTACATTAAGGGAGTCTAGAGATAGATTATGATGGCTATCTTCACTAGATTGAGAAGCAAACCATCCTTACGAATGATGTGCCTAGGAAATGTCCCAATGGAATTATGAATATGCACTTCTTTAGATTCAAAAAGATCTAGAGATTTTTCCACCTTTTAAACATGAGGCATAGATTATCATAGTGGTATTTCACAAGACAATACATAGTCTAGTCATCAAGATACACTTGGAGGAACTTGTGAATAAAGTCCTTGAAAGTGGTGATCACTACCCTGGAGAATATAGCTAGTGCATTCTTGATTCCAAAGGGCATCAGATTGTAAGTGAAACAACCCCATTTAGTTAAAAGCATTATTTTTGGCTTATCCTCCTTATCAATCTACACCTGATGGTAGCCTAAAAATCCATCAATGAAAGTGTAGATTTCACAACCTATGACCCCATCCAGGACCTCATAAATGAATGGGGTCAAGAATGCATCATTAACACAAATAGCATTTAACATCCTATAGTCAATGTAGATTTATATGTGCCCATATTTTTTAATGATAATGACCATCAAGCTCACCCATTCAGATTCTTATATTGGGTATATGATGCTAGCCACCAGCATTCCATCAATCTCTATTTTCACATTGGCATAGAGATTAGGATTCATCTGATATGGGCACTTCTTAACTATCCTCTCACCATCCACCAGCTTGATGCTCATTTTTCCAAGGGATGGGTAGGTGCCCTTCATGTCCTAATAGCTATGTAAGAATAAGTCTTGAAATTCCTTTAAGAGGTCTATAATTTGTGTCATGTCTCCTCAGACTAGTAAGCACCTATAGTGGCAATCTTTAGCTCACCCTTTGCACTGATGTCTACTTTAGTGGTCTTGAGTGGTGCATGGTAGGTTTCATTTTTCTCTTGATGAGAATCCTCAACTTACCTTGTCCCCTCAATTTTCTCAATTTGAAGATGTGTCAGATCATCTTTGTTTGGGGTATTGTCATCCATAAGGCACACAAGTTTTTTCCTTCCTATTAGAGCTTTCTAATTTCACTCTTTCCAAGTCTCATCATCTTCTTCACTAGAGTCACTATTGAATTCCATCTCTTCAAATAATGTCAAGAGTATTAGTCCTTTCTCCCCAAACATTTCCATAACGCACTCTTCTAGGATGGCATTATCTTCAAACATTATCCTATGAATGACTTGTAGTGGTTTCAATAGCTTTAAGTTCTATGAATAAAATGAGGTGTGTACAAACCTCTCCTTGAGCATTTCATAATTTTCTATCTTGTGGCATCTCTCATTTACAATTTACCATACTCACACTGATGTTTTCAAGGTCTTGTAAAAGGTGTCCACCCACAGGCCTTTTGGCATGTTCTCACCACATACAATCCAAGTTTCTTCACACAACCTTACATGTGTGATTGGGTTTGAATCACTTGATTATGAGGGTATATCCAAGTCTTCATTAATTTTTCCAAACCTAGTGCATATGGATGCCTGTACATCTTACCAAGTTGGCAAGTTGGTTATTTGCACTACCCACTAGCGAGCAGTAGTGCACTTCAAGGTATGTACTATTGCACCCATTCGATCTACCTCCTTGAGGATGCAAGCTTCAAGGTCATGGACATACATTTCTATAGGTTGGTTCCCTTCATACTTTGGGACTATTAGAAGCTTTCCTTTACTTAGCTAAGACACCCTTTTTTCTACTTTTTAGGCATGGGGAACCCATTTCTTCTTGGGGTACTCAATATTAACTAGCCCTATCCTAGTTGGCCTTGGTCCAACTACATATACTAGGTGGCACCTTCAGCTAGTGACTTCATAAGTCTCTTACACCCATCACTTTTAGGCTACATTAGTTATATTAGAGGCTAATTTTCCATCCTCCCATTTGAGCATGCCTTGGTCATTAAGGTTGAGCTTCTCATCACCCTACATCATGATGTTATAAATGTAGTTGATCTCATCCATGAGATCAACACTCTCCACATATGGGGGATCTTGATCACTTGACAAAGGTATCACCACCCTTTCTTTATCATTCTTAAAATTCATGTAGTGCTTCTTAAAGTACATGTATGCATTGTTAGCATAACACCATAGCCTTCCCAATAGTGTTGGATAATTGTCCTACTCTACCAACTTGATGACCTTAAATTTGGCTTAGAACTCAATGCCTATGATGTCTATAATGGTACCTTTCAATATCTCTATAGGTTGCACTTAGGTTTTTTTAGCCATGAACAGCATGTGAGGTAAAGGCCTCAAGGGTGGCCACCCCATATTTTTCTAAGTAGTTTGAGTCAGAATAATGATCTCTACACCTATATCAACTATTACTTCACAAACTAACCAACCATTGATGGTGGCATCTATCAATAACTCTTGGTCATACTTGACATTTTGAGTATACCTTACTTTATGTGCTTATTCCATATGTAATGCAACAACCTTAATCATCTGAGTCATAGCCTCTACTTCTAGCTTCTTCCCTACATGTTTTATCAACAAATATTTTATAAAGTGTAGCATTCCCTCAATTTATAATAGGCATAGGATCTTGATTAACTCCTATAATTTAGCCCCTATTTTTTTGTCTTCTACACGATGCAGTGTCTTGTGCCTCTAGATCTCTTACTAGCTAGAGTTTACCTTACAAATTATATATCATGATCATGGCTTATTATAATATGTATTTCAATCATTTAGGGTCATAATAGGGCACAAATTTTGGCTCAAGCCACATTATGCACTCAATACAGCTTGACTCACCATACTCTAAGCATAGTTATTATGTTGGTGTAGTAGGTAGTTGAGTGGTAATACCACTTTAGGTTGTTACCTACACCTTATCTAACTCTTTATAAGTTTGTTGTGGCTTGGGAGCCTACCTTTCCTCTTTGGACTTGTGCCTTACCTTTTTTACACCTCTGTCTATTCTAGGCCAACCTTGAGTCATATTTTGTATAAGTCTAGGTATTCTTTAACTACATGTGGTCCTCGGTAATACCCACACATTGGGTGCATGGGGTAGTCATGATGATAATGGTTAGTTAACTCATAATTATAATATGATCATGGTGGGAATTTTCCTCCACCATGTCATCCTTCAAACCCATGCATGCTTTGTTAGTTCCCATAACCCATATTTTTTAATCTATATCTCTCATTGCCTTAACCTTCTTGACTATCAATTGGTGTTATCACCTACCTCACACCTCTTTCCATGTTTTAAATCATCTCATCTATTACTCAATAATTTGATATTGAGTGCATATAAGCATCACACATCTTATAATAGATTATGGTGTTCACTTTACTATCAGATTACAACAGAGAACAATTCCAAGAGTGATGTGGCCCATGACAATCCTCATAGTTGAGAAGTAGGGCATGGATATTTATCTGTAGGTAATTATTCTTATTATACCCCTCCATCTCATAGTCATTATACCATAAACCACTATGAGTATCATGTATTGAACCAATAGTTAGCTTCTATAGCTAGGAGACCATTTATGTGATCTACACCTTTATGAATGGGTTGATCTTGATATCAGTGCTTCCTACTACCTTATCCTAGGGCATGGCTTCAAGAACTTCATGGGGGTATATGAAGGTCTTCATGGATAGTTCTACTCAAATTTAGGGATATCAAACTCTTTCAAGATGGCTTCCTTTAGTAAATTATAGTCAACCATAGCCTACTTTAGATTAAATTTTTGATACCAAGTATGGGTGTGATCCAATAGGGTGGTCATAAACTAGGTTGACTTATACTCAAGTTGAGTGATACCTCAAGCATGCCATTACAACTCACATTTCAACACATGCTTTGAGGAATTATCTACACCATGATATTTAGGTAAGTTCATTACCATCTTGTAGTAGACTTGATGAGGGGGTGACACCAAGTTTTGAGGTGTTTGTCCCCCTTGTGTTTGTGTTGGAGGTGGCCCTAAAATGACTCCAATTGTAGGTTGGGTCATCAATACAGACATTGTCAATTACACCATCAAACTTATCATTGAAGTATTGCTTACTTGTGGTACCATGCCACTTCTTATGGTTTATTACCCAGTAAACATAGCTAACATCCTTTGCATGAGAATGCGTGTGTCTATGTTCATAGTTCTAGGATTAGTGATTTATAAATTATTCATATCCTCACTTAGTTCCTTGTAGGGAATCACTTGCTCAACCATAAACTCTTGATCCAAATCTTGAATCTTATAAAAGTTAACATCGATAATAGGTTTAGTTACCATTATTTTATCTTCTAATGGGGAATCTAGCACATGAGCTTGTACTTTAGGTTCAAAAGGGGTAGGTACTTCTAGTGAATTCTCAAGGACCACATCTTGTATGAACCCACTGCATCATGCACCCAACTACTGGGTTGAGTCTCTTATTTCTTCCTCTTTCTCTTCACATTATTATAATTCAAGTAATCCTTCCCTATGCCATTCCCACTTGTCATGGGTCCTCTCAGCCCTTTAAGGTTCTATATCCTCCATTAGTCTGTGCCTTCACTTACTATAGTTTTACCTTTAGATCTCTTGAGTTTGATATTATTGTTCTTCCTCCATGACACTTTACCTACACTTACCCTTCTCACCTTCTGCACTTGCTCATATGTGTAAGGAATTTACCCTTCTATCCTTATGGTTTCTATAACATAATCCACTAGAAGATTATTCATCTTGGTACTTAGCCCTCTTATAAATCCACCCCTTAGTTCATGAAGAAACTCATACTCTACTTCTTCAAGGCATAAGAAGGTTGACACTGTGAACTCTAACATGTAGTTGTTCAACTTGTCACTCCACCACTTGTCCATAGTTGCATCCAAACTTCATCCAAGATCTACAACCTATCTATATGCTATATCGTCTACTTGAGGCACTAGATGTAGCTATGCCTTCTATCAATAGTGTATGAAACTAACCATTAGTACACATGTTCAAGTAGCTCATAAAAGAACACCTTGTATAGAGCATCATATAGGTTGGATTATACCCATTTTCTTGGCTCTTATCCTTTATATTTGGGGTGATTCTATGTAAAAATATCTTCCACTTACTCTAGCTAGTGCTTGATGTTTTTGAGTGATAGTTAGATCATCACTTTGTTTCACCATTGCAGTAGTGAAATTTAACATGGGTCTTATCAATAGAAACCAAAATGTTATAGAAAAGTTCACTAGGTTGGATCTGCACTTGGTCAAGAATGTAACTTCAAACCAATTTAGTTCTAGCATAAAACTATCTTCCACTTACTCTAGTTAGTGCTCAATGTTCTCAAATGATAGTCAAAGTATCACTCTATTGCACTATTATAATAATGAAATTCAACATGGGTCTCGGCAATAAAACAAAAATGTTGTATAAAAGTTCACTAGATCAACTTTTGTGATTAGTCATGTGCTTAGCTATCAAACCAAGTCATTTATAGACTTGGTAGAGTTAGGCATGAGGTTAGAAGGGTATAGTACACAACATTTAACATGTTATGGCATTGGCATCATTTTCACACAAGGCACAAGCCTTGTGCACTCACTCAAAGCACAACAAAAAATGGATTAGGCTTGCATTGGGATAGTTCTAACATGGTGTAACTTGGGGTTCAAAGGGACTTAGTCATTTACTAGAGGGCTTTAGGTAGCCTTCTGATACTAGGTATTTAGGGGAAGGTCACTAGATGCAAGCCTTCTCAAGGATATAGGTCTTAAGGTGTAAGTCCATTTATGATTAGGCTGAGCCTTCAGAGGTGCAAGTTATAAATTCATGGGTTAAGGGTCATTTGGTTACTTATAAAAGTCATAGGGATGGCTTAGGTTCAAGTGTTCATCCTTAGGGTAGTGCTTAGGTGTGAGTCTTAGGGCCTTGGTACAATCTAGTTTCAACACTTAGTCACTTTAAAGGAGAGCTAAGGTTGCTATATGGCACAAAGATGCCATTATCAACTAGGGATGAACCTCTATTTCATAAATCATTCAAGTAAACAACTACAATATTAATTAAATGAAACTAAATTATAAACATAACTTTGCATAGAATAAATCAAAAGTCAAGACATCATTTCTTTAACCACATTCTTCATTTCTTCATAGTTCATTATATAGAGTTCAAGTATAAGACAGAGTCTATGCTATTTCCTAATATTACTTATGCCTAATGGCTCATAGGTGAGCTTGGGATATACATTCAGATGTATAAAATATCATATGTAGAATACAAAATACTACTAGTTTACTCTTTATTTTACCAAAGCTTCTCTACCTTGGTCACCTCTTCTTGATCTTCAAATGCAAGTCTTCTTTTTTAGGAGGTTGGGCATTTTAGGCTACGTCAAATGAGCACATACAAATAAATGAGCTATCATAATTCCATCATATCCATTACACTACCCAGGTTGGGTGAGTGCATGCCATATGTTGAGCTATCACTTATGGGTCACTTTCTCACCTACCCCATTCTTTAACATCCATGCTTCTTGAGCTATCATGTACAAGTCCTAGTAGGGATGTCCCCTGAAAGTCAATACCACACAACCACCTACCAATTGGCATAGGATCCACAAGATTTCCACCAACTAATGCCAAAAGGTAAAAAAATGATCAACCACTCCAAGGATTGCCTCAAACTAAGATTAGACAAGTTGGTGTGGTCCACGTAATAGTACAAAAGGGGGGCCAATAGTAATCTTTACCTATTAAACTATAGGGATGGTTGGGCATGCATGCCAATTTTATTTATCAATTCAAATCATCTTGGTAACTTTCTCATTTCACTCCTTGGTGATATCTACATATAAGTCAAGACACTTTTCCAACTGGTAGTCTATTTTATAGAAAGTGCACATCAAGTAGTCTAGGTAATCCCTTTGATAGTGGTATGAAGATCCACATTTATAATAGGTCCTAGGTGGGAAAAAACCACCTCCTCATCCTCACCCTCTTCTTCATCCATGGTAGCCACCATTGTCTTGATTATTTGCTACTAAGGTTTGGTGTGTGTCATGTACTTGAACTTCATGGATGTCACTAATCAAATGGTATTCATTAGTTTTGTGAGTATAAGTGTCACAGATCTTTCAATAGTTAGACACCTTAGTGTGCATATCTCACTATATAAGATTACAAGATAATAAATCATGTTCTTCATGATATATTTCACATGTTTGTTTAAGTACTATGTGGATGTTCTTACATGGATAATTACTCCACATATGCCCTTCAGATTTGCATTCTATGCACCAAACACCATTGCTTGTTTTGTGTGCATTATCGGCTATTAACTTCTCAAGTTATAACACCATTGAGGCTATTTGGGTCTCCATAAAGGGACTAATCCTAGTATCAATGATTCTAACTACCTTAGCACAGAGAGTAACTTCTAAATGCATGGACTAGTGGAGGTCTATTATGACAAGGTTTAATGGAAGGGTAGTAATAATCCTCCCAAAAACCATTGTACATGTTGAGAAGCATTAATTTCAAATGATAATTTAGACAATAAGGTCTTGAACCTTGTATCATAATCACACACACTCTTATTAAGTCCTTGTTTTATGTCCTTTAGCATTGTTATGCTTTGTTGCTCAAATTTAGGAAAGTTAAATTCCTGAAAGAATGATATCTTAAGTTGATCATATTTGACCATCACTTGTTGAGGGTCAAAATTTAGATAAAATTTGTGTGTACACTCCAAAAGTGTAGCTACAAATTATGCAGCCTTATGCTCAGAGGAGGTAATTACTCACACCCTCCAAATCAATTCACATTTGTGAACATGATCAGCTACATTCTTCATACTTTGATATTTTGATAAGTGCAATGTCATTTCATAATACACCATAGTTAATTGAGGTGCTTGAATGGGTGTCTTTTGGGAACCTCCAGCCTCAATCCCTTAGGGAAGTCAAATACCTCCTATACCACCTCTTAGTCCACCTTTAGTACTTTTAGTAGTAGTGCTTATGATATGAGGCATGGTAGCCAGTTGATTACTCATATTGGGGTCTATATTCTCTCTTTGTAGGCCTGGTCTACCAGGAATCTCAAGTTGTGCCACAGAATTCCTTTAAAGAGGTAAAGAAAGTGTAAGTCTAAATGAGCATCAAAAGGCTCAAATTTAATGTCCCTTATCAATTTAATCTATAATTCTAAACTATTTGTATCCCAATTACATATGTGTACTTCATTTGACTCAAAATTATGTGTGCACTATGGTAGGGGAACCTGGTTGGTTCAAACTTGGTTCCTCAATTCCTTCCATCTAGCTTGTTTCTCCTTCATAAGATAAAAGTGGCATAGAACATGGCTCAAAAGTGATGGGGTCCTCATGTGTTTCCACTTCCCTATAGCTCTTAATATCACTCCTTGAATTCTTTTGGTCTCTTTCTGCACTGATAACTCCTATAATCCTTTGTTGAGATTCATCATACTTTTGTTTCTATAATGCACACTAGATGGATACCATTCTAAACCCACAATCTTATACCAACTCCTATTCTCCCCTTCCAAATGTGTGGCTCATGCATAAGAGGATTTATTTCTCCATTGGTATAGTTTCAAGTCCAAGGTCAAAAAATAGCTTCTTAATTTTAAAATAAAAAAGACTAATAAAATGACCATGCCATTCTTGAAGGAACTAGAACATGGCTTCTTTAGGACATGAATAGGTAGTTATGACATACTCCAAAATGTAGCTATTCAAAATTCCTGTCCACTAAAATTTGACTACTCACGTCCATAGAGATCTAAGTTATGCTAAAGCTCTTTGTCATTCTAGCATCCAAGATTATCGCCTTCCATGATTCCTTGATCATCCTTGAGAATATGCTGACAACAAAGTATGTAATTGAACTGGGACCTCTAAAAATAAAGTTTTGTATAATATACTTTAGAGGTTATGCTTTACCCACTATCATGTAGAGATTATTGGCTCAAAGTAGGGAACTACAAAGTTATATTCAACACTGGTAATCCATTCTTCTATATTCTCAAGAGTAATACACTCAAACATTTTCCATGACTATGCTTCAAGTGTTTTGGGTCCCAACAATAGAACCAAAAAGTTGGGGTTTCTTAAATAACTCTAGCTTCAACTTTATGAGCTTAAGCACCCTTTAATGGTGGACCTATAACCTAAAACCTTTGGTATTAATGTTTTTCTAACAAACTAAAATCATAATATCTCTTCTCAACTTGGTAATGACCTATGTAGGTTCTTGTGGAGATGAATTCACTTTGCTTGGATCTAGGTTTGATTAACTCATCTCTAGTATCCATTTTATCTTTAGCTCTATTAATCTTAAGGTAAAGTGTAAAATGAGTTAACTTGCCTATTTATAGACTCTAAGAGGGGTTTAACATAATTAATGTTTTATCATCACCCATCACTTCATGTCATTAATGTAGATCCTTAATATCCATCATGCTTGGATCCTCACTTTTTTCAATTAATGCATTTTATGGTATTTGTCACATCACACCATTGGCCCATTCCTTACCATAACTATTCTTTCTATAATAATAGCACATCCCATCTCACACCTTTCTTTGAATTAGATGATAATTTTGTTCCATACTCAAGCATACACCATTAATCTGATTTCTCTATATCGAATGTGAACTATTGATTTGCTTCTACATGGCTCAAACTTTTACTATTGATTTATCTGAAAACTCTCATGGTCATGACACTTTCCAACCTCTCATTTATTTTTAGGATTCCCTATGTTGTTTCCAAAATCAGCTACGCTTGTTTTTGGAACAACTCCTATGAAACTTATCCATTTGAAGTTTTTCACTCTAAGTTTGTCCTTCAAGGCAAGCTTTTCTTATTCTCGTATTTGCTCAACTAGCATCATTCAAAGTTCGTCACATTCCCTTATTGTATTTTCCCAAAAATGTGAAAATTGTTATGATTTTGATGTGGCTAGATGACAAATTTTTGTTTCTCAGAGTTAGTGTTTTCTTATGTTTGCATGTAGGGGCGGCATTTTTTGCTGCCACTACATGTAGTTTTTAGTTTTGCATGCAAGAGCGGTAAAAATTGCTGCCCTTGCATCCTCCATGCAAGAGCAAAAAAATTTGCCACCCCTACATCTCTTTTCATTCCTCCTATGTAGGAGCATCAAATTTTTCCGCCCCTACATCCCCTTTTCCAACCTCACATGTAGAGGTGGCAAAATTTGCCTCCCTTGCATGGTCTCAGTTTTCACGCACAGCATTTATGGCCATGCACGTCAAGTGGTTGGGGGAAATTTTCACCCATTTAATCCCTTTTCCTCCTCTTTTCAATCCATTCCTCTTTTCATCTCCTCCTCCCGGCATTTGAGTGATCAAGAGGGCAAGTGTAGTTAGATTTTTCTTGGATTTGAGCGTCGTTCCATGATTTTTCTAGGTAGAGTTTCAGTTTTTGTTTTATTTATGTTTTTCTTCTCTTTTTTATGTTTTTATTTCCTCTTTTTCTTCTAGGTCAGTGTTTTCTTATGTTTTTCTTCCCCTCCCTCCTTTTTTCCCCCATCAAAAAGGCAATCCAAATGGTTAATCCTCTTCCCTTCCTCACCCCTGTTGGCTGACCTTTCTCGTGTAATGGCAGTGAAAATCGTCACCCTTACACATTCTCCACTCTTCCTATGTAAAGGTAGTGATTTTCACCACCAATACTACCATTTTTTCTTTTCCATGTAAGGGCAGTGAAAATCACCACCCTAACATAGTTCTTTCTTTGCCAACCTATGCAAGGGCAGTGATTTTCACTACCCTTACATGAAAACTATGCAACCATGTGTATAGGCAGTGATTTTCACCACCAATGCATATCTGACTATCTTTTCACATGCATAGGTGGTGATTTTCACCACTGATGCAAACTTTTTGCCCTGATGTGCACAGGCAACAAATTTTGCCACCTATGCACAAATGACTTTCCTTAACATACAAGGGTGGAAATTTTTGCCGCCCATGCATATCTTCCCTCCATTTTCACTAACTCTAGAAAATTTTCATTTTTCCCATTTTTTGAGCCCACTTCCCTTTCATTCTCTGACCTACTCATGCCTTAGCCATTTCAAGTGCATTTCCCTGGTCATGATCACCCAATGTGTAATTTTTTTAGATTGCCAATATTTCCCCTAATTGCATGATCATGACTCTTATCACAGTTTCTCCTCAAGATTCTTCTTCATCAACATACTTTCAACAAAAGCTCATCTCAATGACTGAAGTTTTTCCAAATAAGTTGAAGATGATGAAGTACCAATATCAAGGTGTTTTCCCAATCACCTCAATCACTTCTAATGTCGATGACATTAGGGATACAGAGATCAGGCACGTAGATATGGCCAAATTCATAGAGAGAATCAAGGTAAACAATCTGAGCTTTGAAATGAAGAGGATAATTGAGAGCAATATCCATCTAGTCTCCTCTTTTTTTGTGGTGGCACATCACATAGAGTTCATCCTCCAGTGCACCTAATTCTACAATAAAGATATTAGAGCTATGTCAGATGCTAGTGGCAACGTAGTAATTCAACTAGACCTTGAGTTTATCGATAAAGTTTTCATGTGCCCTCCTGCTACTGAAGTATTGAAGATTGACTTCACTAAAGCACAAAAAGAATATGATAAAGATCTTGAGAAGGCAAAAAAGGTGATCAAAAATAGATAGCTTAAAACTTCCAAAGCTAACTTGTCCAAATGGCCACAGAACTTTTTGATGAGCGACTTTATAGAAGAAGTTGGTGACTTGATTACTCTTCTCAGCGGAGTATAAGGTTTACCCTCTTTTTCTCAATTTCAAGAATGGATGTATCCCTTCATCAAAATAATCATCCAGGGAAAATAAGTCATTTTCTGGGGTGAACAGATCAATAATGCTCTACATGAGCAATTGACAAAGGTGTCTACTACCTTGAAGTTCTATATGACTTCATACCTGGTATATTTTGCAGCTTCAATGAGAACCTTCTCAAGTTTTACATCAAAGGGAGATAGGTTAATTACCCCTATATATCAATATTAACCTCAGCTAACATTGAAGGGATCAATCCATCACTTTAGGAGGGTAAATGATGCTTTCTTTATAGTATTTTTATGTCTCTTCGACCCCCAATTAAAACAAAAGAGAGTGTCAGATGAAGCTTGGACCATTGTGAATGACTTTGGCTATATGTTCTTACAGTTCTCTTCTTTTTGCTATGTGTGAGTTAGCTTTTTCCAAGGCTATCCCTATATGCTCCCTAGATTTCATTCAGATAAATTGGTCCTGATGGAGCTATGTAGACAAATTATTGGCGTATACAATAAGTAGATGGAACTTAAGAAACCTGATTTCAGGTTCCTAATTAAAATTGGTAGGTACTCGATATTGACTACTGCAAAAGCTAGGGCAATGGAAACTAAAATGCAACTTGTGACCATGAATCAGTTCAAAAAGAGACCCAAGTTTGATTATAGAGGTGTCAAAGACATGATCAGGAGGAAGACTTAGTTCTATGAACCCATGATCGAAGATGTCTGGATAGATTTGAGGACAGCGGAAGATATCAGGAAGATGGACTATAGCAGACTATCTCTTAAACAAATAGAGTATCTGGGGCTCATTGATATCCCTCCAAATTTATTAGATGACAGAGATCTAGTCAATAGTAGATATCATGTTAAACAAGTCGCTAACTCTCCTCTTCCTCTGATCTAATGGTCTCAAAAAGAGTTGACCTCCTTGAGGATGAGATTCAAACCAATATTGGCTAACACCAATGATTGGTTAGCAAATAAGGGGATCACTTTAAAAGAATTCATCATGGGATTAGAGGCTGAATTTCAAGAAGAGACAAGGAGAAGGGTAGAAAACTAGAAGAATAAAAGTGATGTTCCTTCTCCTTCTAGGCCCCATAAGCCTGGGATCATTTTTGTATCAAAAAAATCAAAAGTTGTAGAGAAAGAGCTAGAGTCAATAGATATGGGAGTTGAGAAATAAAATGCCCAAGAACAAGCAGTAGAATAGATGGAAATTGATGACAGCCCTGCGGGTCGATAGGGAATAAAAGCTCAATCTCTATAAGAAGGTGTGCAACCAGACATAGGAATTTTTTCTTCTCCATTCCACTCACCTGTTGCAACTCCTTCACTTATTTCTCCCATCAGTATTCCCTCTTCTAGAGTCACCTCTCCTAAAGTTATTTTTGGTGACCCTCAAGGTGCTTCTAGAGATGTTCTTCATTCATCAAGATCCATCCCCAGTCTATCATCTCCTTCTTTCAACATCAGAGATAGTTCCACCTTCAACCATTCAGTGTCAAGGGTGATCTTGACTAATACTACACCCAATACACCTGTTGTTCCCACCAGCAGTGCAAGTGCTACCCCGATGACACCAACTATAGGGACTGTTACTAATGTAAGTGCTTCTACTCTCCCACCTTGGTTGTCAACTTTCACACCCAAGAGAAAAAGGCAAGCCATCTCTCTAGATGACTTTGACTTTGGTAAAATAGTACCGATGAAATCTAAGACCCCAAAGAAGCCAAAAATCCTTTCAAAAATGATTGGAGATAAAGGGTACAAATTTTTGGAGATAGACAAACCCCCATAGGATGCTACTCTTGAAAATTTTGATATGAGCAACTACTCCATCTCTCAAGTTGAGTTAGAGAAAATAACTCATGAAGGTGCCAAGAGTTATTTTCAATCTACGATGGACATTATGGTTCAAAATTTTGACAAAGAAAGAGAAATAAAAGATCATTATAAAGCAATGGTGGAATAATTGACCACAGAGATTAGAAGATTAACTTTTGCTCCAGAAGCAGTGACTCTAGAGGCCTTCTCCATAGATGATCCCATAATTCAAAAAGCCAAAAAGACTTATCTAAAAATGAAAGTACTTGAAGACTCCCTAGATAAGATGCATGCACAGGGGATTTCCTTGTTCATAGAGTTGTCTGAGAAGATGGGTAAAATGAGGAAAGTAAGAAAAAAATTAGATGACCTTATCAATACCATTTCTCAAGAGGTTAAAAGCACATATAGATATCTTAGCAAATGGACAAAGATGAAGGAGCTAAAAATATGTACCCTAGTATCAATCAGCATCATTGCTGATAGAGATTCTTATATTGAAACTAAAGAATCATTGATATATAATATCTAGATACTTAAGGAATTGATCAGCAACCTCGAATCTTCTAAGGACACCAATGAACAAAGCGATATCAGTCTACTGCACAAATTGGAAGAGTTGCCTTATAGACTTACCTCTCAACACAACTAATTCATTTCATTAGAGGAAATGATTCAAGAGTTTTAGAGTATGATCCAAAAGGAATTCAAGGAGAAAGCATTCTCAATGGCTTCTATGGATAATATCTTAGATAATCAATTAACTCTAGACAATCTGAGAACCAGGTTAACTAGTCACTCTAAGTTAATCACAGTAGTGAGAGATGCTACTATCAGAGCTAAGGTGATCCTCAAAAATACTATTGCGCTAGATAGTATCAAAATATAGGCATCTATTGCCTTGTATGATGCTCATCTAAAGAAGGCTGGCGATAAAAGTTGAACTGTTCTTCCATACCTTCTTCTCCATTCTTCTCATGCACTTTGTAATTGACTTGGGACATTTTCACATGTACTTTTGTTATGTGTAATTACATGTAAAATTTTGGAAAAGTCTCAAAGTCAACGGAGACTCATCTTTGACTAGATTTTAATATTTAATTTTTTTTTCAATTTTGAAGGTTTTTCCCTATATATAAAGGGAGCCTCTTTTGTAAATGATCTCTGGATAATTAAGAGCAAAAACTCTGCCAAAATTGAGATGATTTTTGAGACTTTGATCTCAGCTTATAAATTATATTTTCTTAAATGAATGAGAAGCAGGTTGTTTTCAGACATTGTGTTGAAATAATTTGTGTTACTTAGGGGATTGTTCTTATGTTCTGTTTCCTAATAATCTCTCATCTATTTGATTAAATAAGCAAAGTGTGTGTGAAAACTATCTAAAGACATTCTAAAGGATATTATAAAGACTTTGAACTAATTTTATCCTTTGTGATCTTATAATCTATTGTAGTTTTAGGTGAAGACTTTGAGCTGTACTTTACTCTACTGTTACAAACGCTTCAAATCAGTAAGGGGAGCAATGAAAGACTTTGTGCTTTCATGATTTTCTCATAGATCTAGTTAATACCTGAGAATATTTTATGTTATTTGTTGAAACTCATTTCTAAAAGAAGAGAAATGCTTTTAGTTATCAACCAAGATTTCTCTTTTGTCTTGTAAACATCATCTCTAAAAAAAGAGAGATAGATGTCTTACCCTCAAGTCTATTTTTAGTTCATATTAATATATAAGTAGTTTATAGGGAACCTTCCCTTGATGAGAGGAGAGATTTATCTCACTATGATGTGGTAAACCCACACTTTTTTTCATATAAATCTCTTTGTACTGTGGCTAATATACCCATTTTGTCATCAATTAGTTGACAACAAAATATTCACCCAACAACATTTAGTGACTCTGTTGGGGATGTTACATGTAGTCTAAAGCCCAAAGCTTCAGATTGAAGTGGTTCCTGTCTTTATCCATTTCCATTTTATATTCATTTTTTTTTATATATCCTTATTCATACTCTGGCAGCTCCAAACTCTGTTGGAAACGAATGAGCACTTTAAAGCCTCAAGCTTCAAACTAAAGCCTTTACAGTCCTTACTTAGTTTTACACTCTAGCAAATCCATCGTATACGCAAAGTCAGAGAGCACAAGGTATTGTTGATCATGTATTTGAGTTGGTGTAATGAACTAATTTTGAGATTTCTCTTCCACCATCTCACCTTCAGTGAACTAGGAGTTTTCCTCCTACCAATGTCAGATCTCTAATACCAAAAAAAGCTTCTAGTCTTAGTGCTAGTAGAGTTTTTTCTATACTTACCCCACCAAGATTTGTTATCCCTCCATTCAATCGACATATCATGGTAGTTCAAGGCCCTTGGGGTAACTCCTTTGATCCTCTCAATCTAGCCTCACCTTTACACAAACTACCTCGTAGTTCGAGAAAAAATTTCCCCAAATTCTATGGCGATGGAAAGGTTCATCCTAATGAGCATATTGCTACCTTCTTCATAGCATGTGGTGTGATAGGCATGGGATACAAAGATATAGCAGTAAGATTATTTTTGGAAACTTTGAAAGGCACTGCTGTCGATTGGTTTTATCACCTTCAAGCTCAAATTATAACTGACTGGAATACACTCAAGGCTAAGTTTGAGGCCAGGTTCAAACCCACTGAAGATGCACATGCCTTATTGGCTCAACTTATGTAAATGAAGAAGTAACCTCATGAGCCTATGAGGGATTTCATAGCAAAATTCAATAAGTTGAAGAATTGAATTCCTATGATTGCTCAGCCTACATCAGAGAACCTCAAGTGCTTTTTCATCAACTTGTAACTCCTAAAGTAAGTTTCTTGTTAAGGCGGGCCGGTCCTATGGATCTTGTTGTAGCCCAAAATTTGGATACTGAGATTAAGGATGATCTAATCCTAGTAGGTAAGATTAGAAAATATTTTAATAAAAATAAATTTTCTTCATCTGCTAAAATTTTTTCCATGAGCACCACAAATCCTATGGTGCAAAAGTTGACAAATGAACTGCTATCCTTGAAAAGACAAATGGCCCAAGGTATGTCTGCTCCTTATCAAAATATGCCCAAAAGGACATTTCCCAATCAATCATATCAAGGAAATGCTTCCAAAAATCAAGGGTAACCAAATCACCTCCCTCCCCCACACGAGAAGCTTTCCATTGAAGCAACACTTGCTAAATCAGTAGTTGGTTACCTTAAAGCTGAACAAGATTTCTTGTTCTAACCTGAGTTGAACCAAGAAGATGATGCTAATGTCTTTGCTAAACAAGAAGAATAATTAGCTAGCGACTCCAATATTAGTTTCTTGGATTATTAGGATGGAGCTAGAAGCAAGGGAGAAGTGTTTGATGGATCCTACGCTATTTTTACCAGGTCCCAAAACCAGTCAGCTCAATATGCTAATAAAGAAAATGTAGGAGAAGAACCTCAGCGAGTAGTTTCTATTGCTAAATGAGGGACTTCATTGCCTTTCCAACTAAAGGACCCAATGACTAATAAGAAAGTAAATACCTCAAACTATCTTGTACCTTCTACTTCTATCTCTCAAACTAGTGACACACCCACTAAAGATCAGGATGATGAGCTCCCTCCCTCTATCTCTAGCTCATTTCAATTATTTGATATAATTGATCATGCCAAGAATACCAAGATTAAAATGACTGAGATTGAGTACTTGTGAGCTAATCTTGAATAGTTTGATAGGCTACCTGAATACGTGAAAAATAAAATTACTCTTATAAGACAAGATTTTCCAAATGTGACTCATGATTCCTCCAAGAACAAATCTACCTAGAATAATCTTATTGCTACTCTTATCACCCCTGAGAAAATAGAACCTTTCTATGTTTCCTTGTTGATAAATGGCCATAAATTGAGTAATTGCATAATAGACTCTAGAGCTTCTGATAATGTTCTGCCTACCAAAGTAGCAGATTCTCTTGGTCTTACTTTGACTAAGACTTTTAGGAGATGTTTCTCCATGGAAAACAAACAAGTCCCACTCCTTGGCCAAATCAAAGATGCCCAGTTTGTGTTTGCAGCTTTTCCAAAGAAAATAATCACAATGATGGTCTTAGTGGCTGATGTTTTAGCCTCTTATGGCATTCTACTCAAGCATAATTTGTGTAAAGATGTAGGTAGAAAATTGAATATGGACCTGTCTGAAGCAAGGATACATGTTAAAGGTGTTATGAATAAATTGCTCCCTAAAAAAGAGTCGAAATATATAGTCACCCAAACATCTGATCCTGAAGCCCAAATTTTATTTGAATCATCAGGAATAGGTAATTATTTCTTGACTATTGAAGATGTTTTCATCCCATTAGATGAAAGTCCTTTTAATGACAATTCAATAAATTCAGATGCAAAGTTATAAAAATTGTCAAAGCAAGTTTCAGACAACAAAGGATCTTCCCTGAATAATGAAGAGAAGTTTTTGAAAGGATCAAATTATGATAATGTTTGGATTTTAGAATTTGATGGTAGTTGCTCTTTTATCAATTCTAGAGCTGGAATTGTTTTGATCTCCCCTCAAAGAGAAATTTTTCTTTATTCATATAAACTATAGTTCAATAATACCAATAACACTGCTGAGTATGAGTCTTTGCTGCTTGGGTTGAAAGCTGCTCATGCTAAAGGTATTAAGGTCCTTCATGCCCTTAGAGATGCTAAACTACTAGTTTGTTAGGTAAAGAATCTACCAAATAAAAAATGAAAGATTGTGACACTATCACAATCTTGTACGAGATTGTATTGAAAGCTTTGATGCTTTTAATATTTCTATTGTGCCGAGAGAGTGTAATGACCATGCAGATTTGTTAGCTATCTCCATGACCCTCATGGTTCCCCATAAAGACTTCAAAGGAGACAAGTACACTATTAAACTGGTCTTTTGACCAAGTGTCCCTGATAATGTCAGTTATTGGCAAGTGTTCAATGGTGACAGTCAAATCATTGATTTTTTGGAAAAGATGAACAACTTTGAAGATCTTTATTTTGAAGAAAGTGAATCCCCACCATGGGAATCAGTTCTTGAAATAAATTCTCAAACTGGTGAAGAGTTCCTTTAACTCAAGGGAAATAAAATTCCAAAAGGTTTGGTTTCTCTCAAAAAATTATTTAATAAGTAGGACAGATATGTCAAGCAGTGACAAGTGGATTCAAGTTCCTCCAAGGAATTCGATCAAATAAATTTGAGTACGAAAGAGAATCCCAAAATGGTCAACATTGAAAATTGTTGCACTTCTGATGAAAAGCTCAAATTCACTACTCTTCTTTGCCATTACATTGATGTTTTGGCATATTCTTACGATGATTTGAAATCTCTCAGGCCTGAACAAATTTGGCATGAAATTCCTCTTAAGGTTGGGTCATTGCCTTTCAAGTAAAAACAAAGGAAATACAATCCAAAAATATCAAGTACTATCTTTTTTGAGATCCAAAAAATGTTGAATGCAAGAATTTTTTTCCAATCCATCATTCCATCTAGATTGCTAATATAGTTCTTGTAAGCAAAAAGAATGGGTAAATTTGTATCTGTGTTGATTTTAGAAACTTGAATCAATCCTATTTAAAAGATAACTACCCTCTGCCTATCATGGACCAAGTTTTGCAAACTGTGACTGATTCAAAAATGTTATCAATGTTAGACAATTTTTTGGGGTACAATCAAATAGAAGTCAATGAAGCAGATCAACATAAGATTGATTTCACCACGCCTTGGGGCACTTTCACATACCATAGAATGCCTTTCAATTTGATTAATGATGGCGCTACTTTCCAAAGAGCAATGGATCTTACTTTTAGAGATGAAATGGGAAAGTTTAATGTGGTATATCTCGACAACTTGACTATTTTTCCAAACATCATCCTGATCATCTGCATCATCTACAATAAGTGTTGGAATGTTGTAGGCAAAATGGTATCTCTCTTAATCCCAAGAAGTCAATTTTTGGGGTTACAAAAGGTAAGCTTCTCAGTCACACTGTATCTCGAGAAGGTATAAAAATTGACTCAAAAAGAGTCAAATCTATCCAAAGTCTTACTCTTCCTTTTAGTAAGATTGCAGTTCATTCTTTCTTCAAAAAGGTGAATTTTTTACAAAGATTCATTCTAGTATTTGCAGAGAAGACTCGCCACATTGTGGACATGATGAAGGCAAAAAACACTTTCTAATGGACTGTAGAAGGAAAGTCAGCATTTGAAGACATCAAGAAAGTGATTGCATGTGCACCAATTTTGGTTTGTCTAGATTACACCAAAGACTTCATAATATATAGCTATGCTTCTAAGCATACACTTTCGACTATTTTAGTTCAAAAAAATAAAGGTGTGGAATCTCTTATATCATTTATGAGTTGTCCTCTCAAAACTCATGAATTAAAATATTCAAATATGGAGAAACATGCTTATATTGTGGTTAAGGCGGTGAAGCATTTCAAATTTTGTATCCTAAATTCACATACTATGGTTTTGGTGCCTGACACAATGGTCAAGTCCATTCTAACTCAATAGGAGTTTGGTACTAAAAGGGGCAATTGGATTACTAAGATTTAAGAGTTTGATCTTGACATCAAACCTACCAAATTTGTGTAGGGAAAGGGGCTCTGCCAATTGAGTGCTAATAATATCTCCAAGAAAATAGGAAATGAAGAAATAGAGGTCGAAGACGTGCCTACGGTCCTCTTTATCGCTATTACTGATGAGTGGTATTATGACATCACTCATTTTCTTACCTATGATGAGTGTCCCACTCATCTATCCTATAAAAAAAAGGAATGTTAAACTAAACACTATTAGCTATGTCTTATGGGACAATGGCTTGTATAAGAGAATCCTTGATGGGGTATTTCTTCACTACATTGATAAGGTGCAACAAGGTAAATTTTTGGAGTCTTTCCACAATTTGGCCTATGGTGGACATTTTTTTACACCAGTGACGGCCCATAAAATTCTACGAGTGAGATACTATTGGCCTACGTTGTTTCAAGATGCTTACAAATGGGTGCATAGATGCGAATTGTGTTAGTTGTTCATTGGTAAACCTAAATTGGCCATGTTACCTCTCAAGCCAGTGGTGATTGAAGAACCTTTTAAACAATGGGGTATTGACTTTATTGGCATCGTCAACCTATCTTCAAGTGTTGGGCATGATTATGTCCTAACTATGACTGATTACTTTACCAAATGGGTGGAAGCCATCCCAACCAAGCATGCTACTTCAGAAGTGGTGTGTAATTTTCTTAAGAAAAATATTATCTCCCAGTTTGGAGTTCTAATTAAGATTGTAACAAACAATGTAGCCTGTTTCTCTTCCCATGAGATTACCCAGTTCTAATTTTATTATGGAATTACCCTCTCCCACACTTTTGATTATTTTTCACAAAGAAATGGTCAAGCAAAATCGAGCAACAAGAATCTAGTTACTATTATCAAGAAATTAGTAGATGATAATCTGAGGACTTGGCATAAAACATTATTTGACACTTTTTGGGTAGATAGGATTGCACCCAAAAAGGCAATAGGCATGTCACCATTCCAACTTTTGTATGGTTTGAATGAAGAGATACCAATCACCCTAGAACTACCAGCACTCGGGTTGGCAAAGGCAATTGAAGATTCAACTTTCAAAAATTCTATTGATAAAAGGATCATGTGCCTAACCAAATTAGATGAGCAACAAACCATGGTAGTAGACTAGATTACTACACATCAAAATTAGGTGAAGAAACTCTTCAACAAGAGGGCAAGGATTTGTGATTTTCAAATTGGAGATCAAGTCTTATTGTGGGACAAGAGGAGAGAACCAAAAAGAATGCACAGCAAATTTAATTTTTTGTGGAGAGGTCTATTTACCATTTGTTAGATCTGTGGTGAAAATAGCTTCTTGTTAGAGTATCAAGATGGAGTGACATTCTCACTACCTCACAGTGGGAAACATCTAAAGCACTTCAATCCTTTAAGTATTAGATGAGTTCACTTATATATTTGTATAGTTTTTGTGTTGTTTGTTTTCTTTTAGTTTTTCATGTATTTTTCCTTTCTTGGCTTGACTCCGTGGCCCAATGGCTTGGATGAAAGCACTTAGAGATTGGTTTTTACTCTTGTCAATCGGTTTGATTAATGGAAGTTCCCCAACAGGAGCCAGTTGTTGTTCCCAAAATTAGCTATGCTCAATTTTTGGAACAACTCCTATGAAACTTGTCCATTTTGAGTTTTTCACTCTAAGTTCATCTTTCAAGGTAAATTTTTCTTGTTCTCATGTTTGGTCAACTAGCATCATTCGAAGTTCATGACATTCCCTTGTTGCATTTTCTCAAAAACATGAAAATCATTACGATCTTGATGTGGCCAGATGACAAATTTTCATTTCTCAGAGTTAGTGTTTTCTTGTGTTTGCATGTAAGGGTGGAATTTTTTGCTGCCACTACATGTAGTTTTAGTTTTACATGCAGGAGCAGCAAAAATTGCTACCCTCTCATCCACCATGTAGGAGAAGCAAAATTTTCTGCCCCTACATCTCTTTTCATTCCTCTTATGCAGGAGCAAAAAATTTTGCCACCCCTGCATCCCCTTTTCCAACCTCACATGTAGAGGTGGCAAAATTTACTACCCCTACATGATCTCAGTATTCACATGTGGCATTTATGGCTACATTCTGAGTGGTTGGGGGTGATTTTCACCCATTTAATCCCTTTTCCTCCTCATTTTAATCCATTCATCTTTACATCTCCTCTTCCCTATGTCTAGGTAATCAAGCAAGCAAGTGTGGTCAAATTTTCCTTTGATTCAAGTGTTGTTCCATGATTTTTATAGGTAGGGTTTCAGTTTTTATTTTATTTATGTTTTTCTTCTCTTTTTTATGTTGTTATTTCCTCTTTTTATTTTAGGTCAATGTTTTCTTATGTTTTTCTTCCCCTCTCTCCTTTTTTCCCCCACTGACAAGGCGATCTAAGTGGTTAATCCTCTTCCCTTCCTCGCCCCTGTCGGCCAACCTTTCTCATGTAATGGTGGCAAAAATCACTGCCCTTACACATTCTCCACTCTTCCCATGTAAAGGTGGCAATTTTCACTACCAATACTGCCTTTTTGTCTTTCCCGTGTAAGGGTGGCAAAATTCATCACCCTAACACAATTCTTTCTTTACCAACCCATGCAAGGGCAGTGATTTTCACTGCCCTTACATGCAAACCATGCAACCATGTGCATAGGCAGCAATTTTTGCTACCAATGCATATCTGACTATCTTTTCACATGCATAAGTAGTGATTTTCATCGTTGATGCAAAATTTCTACCCCGATGTGCACAGGCAGAAAATTTTTCCACCTATGCACAAATGACTTTCCTCAACATGCAAGGGTGGTAATTTTTGCCACCCATGCATACCTTCCCTCCATTTTCACTAACTCTAGAAATTTTTTATTCTTCCCATTTTTTGAGCTTGCTTCCCTTTTATTCTCTAACCTGCTCATGCCTTAGCCCTTTCAAGCGCATTTCCCTGGTCATGATCACCCAACGTGCAATTTTCCCAGATTGCCAATATTTCCCCTAATTACGTGATCATGACTCTTATTGTAGTTTCTCCTCAAGATTATTCTTTGTCAACATACTTTTGACAAAGGCTCATCTCAATGACTAAAGTTTCTCCAAAGAAGTTTAAGATGATGAAGTACTAGTATCAAGGTGTTTTCCCAATCACTTCTAATGTTGATGACATTAGGGATACAGAGATCAGGCACGTAGATATGGTTGAGTTCATAGATAGAACCAAGGTGAACACTCCAAGCTCTAAAATGAAGAGGATAATTGATAGAAATATCCATCTAGTCTCATCTTTTCCTGTGGTAGCACATCACATAGAGTTCATCCTCTAGTGCACCCAATTCTACAACAAAGATACCAGAGCTGTGTTAGATGCTAGTGGCAACGTAATAATTTGACTAGACCCTGAGTTTATTGATAAAGTTTTCATGTGCCCTCCTACTACTGAAGTGTTGAAGATCAACTTCATTAAAGCACAAAAATAATATGATAAAAATCTTGAGAAGGCAAAAATGGTGATCAACAATAAATGGCTTAAAACTCCCAGAGCCAACTTGTCCAGATGGCCATGAAACTTTCTGAGGAGTGACTTTATAGAAAAAGTTGGTGACTTGATTAATCTTCTCAGTAAATTACAAGGTTTACCCTCTTCTTCTCAATTTCATGAATGGATGTATCCCTTCATCAAAATAATCCTCTAGGAAAACAAGTCATTTTTTGGGGTGAATAGATCAGCAATGCTTTGCATGACCAATTGACAAAGGTGTCTACTACCTCAAAGTTCTATATGACTTCATACCTGGTATATGTTGCAGCTTCAATGAGAACCTTCCCAAGTTTGACATCAAAGGGAGATAGATAAACTACCCCTATATATCAATATTACCCTCAGCTAACATTAAAGGGATCAATCCATCACTTTAGGAGGGTAGATGATGCTTTCTTTGCAGTATTTTTATGTCTCTTCGACTCCCAATTAGAATAGAAGAGAGTGTCAAATGAAGCTTGGACCATTGTAAATGACTTCGGCTATATGTTCTTAAAATTTTCTTATTTTTGCTATCCATGGGTTGGCTTTTTCCAAGGCTATCTCGATATGCTCCCTAGATTTCTTTTAAATGCATTGGTCCTGATAGAGTTGTGTAGACAAATTATTGTCATACACAATAAGCAGATGGAACTTAAGAAACTCAATTTTAGGTTCCCAATTAAAATTGATAGGTACTCGGTATTGAGTGCTACAAAAGCTAGGGCAATGGAAACTAAAATGCAATTTGTGACCATGAAGTAGTTCAAAAGGAGACCCAAGTTTGATTATAGATGTGTCAAAGACATGATCAGGAAAAAGACTCAATTCCATGAACCCATGATAAAAGATGTTTGGATAGATTTGAGGACAGTGGAAGATATCAAGAAGATAGACTACAGTAGACTATCTCTTGAACAAATAGATTATTTGGGGCTCATTGATATCCATCCAAATCTAGTAGATGACAAAGATCTAGTCAATAGCAGATATCATGCTGAACAAGTTACTAACTCTCCTCTTCCTCTGATCTAATGGTCTCAGAAAGAGTTGACCTCCTTAAGGATGAGATTCGAACTAATATTGGCTAACACCAATGATTGGTTAGCAAATAAGGGGATCACTTTAAAAGAATTCATCATGGGATCAGAGGCTGAATTTCAAGAAGAGACAAGGAGAAGGGCAGAAAACCGAAGAGAGAACAAAAGTGATGTTCCTTCTCCTTCTAGGCCCCATAATCCTAGGATCATTTTTGTATCAATGAAATCAAAAGTTGTAGAGAAAGAGCCAGATTCAATAGATATGGGAATTGAGAAACGAAATGCCCAAGAACAAGTGGTAGAATAGATAGAAATTGATGACAGGCCTGCGGGTCAACAAGGAATGGAAGCTCAATCTCCATAAGAAGGTGTGCAGCTAGACATAAGAATTTCTTCTTCTCCATCCCACTCACTTGTTGCAACTCCTTCACCTATTTCTCCCATCAGTATTCCCTTTTCTAGAGCCACCTCTCCTTCTAAAGTTATTTTTGTTGACCCTTAAGGCACTTCTGGAGATGTTCTTCATTCATCAGGATCCATCCCCAATTTGGCATATCCTTCTTTCAACATTGAAGATAGTTCCACCTTCGACCATTCAGTGGTAGGTGTGATCTTGACTGATACTATGCCTACTAAGCCCATTGTTCCCACCAGTAGTGCAAGTGCTACCTCGATGACACCAATTACAGGGACTGTTACTAATATAATTGATTTTGCTCTCCCACCTTAGTTTTCAACTTTCACACCTAAGATAAAAAAGCAAGCCATCTCTCTAGATGACTTTGACTTTGATAAAATAGTACCGGTGAAAGCTAAGACCCCCAAGAAGCCAAAAATGCTTATAAAAATGATTAGAGATAAGAGGTACAAATTTTTGGAGATAGCCAAACCCCCATAGGATGATACTCTTGAAAATATTGATATGAGCAGCTACTCCACCTCTAGAGTTGAGTTAGGGAAAATAACTCATGAAGGTGTCAATAGTGATTTACAATCTGTGATGGACATTATGGTTCAAAAATTTGATAGAAAAAGAGAAATGAAAGATCATTACAAAGCAATGGTGGAACAATTAACTACAGTGATCAGAAGATTCACTTTTAATCCAAAAGTGGTGACTCCAGAGGCCTTCTCCATATATGATCTCGTAATTCAAAAAGCGAAAAGACTTATCTAAAGGGGAAAGTACTTGTAGACTACCTAGATAAGATGCATGCACAGGGGATTTCCTTGTTCATAGAGTTGTCTGAGAAGATAGGTAAAATGAGGAAAGTAAGAATATAATTAGATGACCTTATCAATACCATTTCTCAAGAGGTTGAAAGCATAGATATATATCTTAGCAAATGGATAGAGATGACAGAGCTGAAAATGCATACCCTAGTATCAATTGGTGTCATTTTTTATAGAGATTTTTATATTGAAACTAAAGAATAACTTATATATAGGATGTGATTAAATTTTTAGGGTTGTGATAGTGGAATCATATTTGGTTATATTGTATGGAACTCTAGGTAAACTTAGGGATAAACTTGTATTGATTTTTCATGGGATGGTGAGGACTCAAAACAATTAATTTATTATAAATGTCAACAATGATCTTGTTTACAACCACAATATTATTGATCATGTTAACAATGATGTTGAAAATGATCAAATCATCAACAATGTTTATGGTAACCTCAATGATAATGAAAATGTTAACCATGACCATGTTGGATAGAACATTTTTTTGGATCACATATTGGGGGTGATCCACAACATGAAGTCTAGATGGAAACCTATGGTCAAAGGTTGAAAAATCAATAAAACATATAAGAAGTCCCAAAAGAGGTAGTAATAAGGAATGAATATCCATTCCTACATCAAAATGTTGTGGATCCCATCATCAAGGACCTTAAGAATCTTCCACCTCCTAATTTTTCTAGGGGGAAATGAGGAGAAGATACTAAATCATGGTTAGTTAGCCTACATAAATATTTTTATTTGCATAATATTGTCTCTAATCTGAAAGCTCGTATTGGTTCTACCAATTAGCATGTGATGTTTCCTTTTGGTGGAATCATTTGTGTGTTCTCAAGGATTATGACCCAATGAATATTTCATGGGAGACATTTGAGAAGAAGTTCAAAATGAGGTATATGAATATTAACTTTAAAAAATAAAATATTATAAAAAAAATATTACTGAAGTAGCGGAATTTGGATGTAATAGATTATGAGAATAAGTTTCTTAGCCTACTACATTATGTGAACTATATGCATGATGAAGAAACTAATTTATTAAATTTAATCTAGGCCTCTAAGAGTTGTTAATTCATGATGTTAACATGAATAATCCACCCACATTGGTTATTTTTATAGAGTTTACATATCATGTAGAACAAAAATAAAATTCTTACCAAAAGGCTAGATAAGAATACATAAATAGTAGGCTGCAATCTAAGCCAAAAAAACAATTCCTCATGTAAGTAAGAATTTTAATAAAACTTATCAGAAAAAAGGTTTTGTGCAACAATAATTATGGAAAATTTTATAAATCAAATAGAGGTTCCAAACCTCATAATTTTGCTAAACAAAAAAATGGAAACCATAACCAACAGGAAGATAACTTTTGTAGCCCTACCACAGGAGCTAATATTATACCATTACCTCAATAAGCTATTGTGGTATGTTGGGAATGTGGTGATAACCATTAACGTAAGGATTATCCTTGCATGTGAGGTATTCATCTAGATAATCATAGGTTTTATGCTATTGTTAATAGCATAAATGTTTATTTTTAGTCTACCCTAATTGAGACAAGAGGTATAATTTTTGGATTTTATTTGAATATTTTAATAGATTGTGGTGAAACTACTAATTTCATTTATTCTAAAATTTCTTATAAGAATAAAAATAAATCCTCTAGACTAATAAAAGGATGGGAGATAAATTTTAGCATAGAGAAAAGAGTGGTTGTTGTAGAATGATTAGAGTAAGATATTAGGTTCTTAAAGTTTCAAATAAATCTATTTCTAAAACCAATGGGATCTTATGAATTGATCATTGACTTGGATTGGCTACAAAAACATTAAGTAGAGCTTTATTGTTTTATAAAATGAGTGTAATGCCTTAATAATGTTTTAAAAATAGGTGGAAATCCAAGGTGATATAAATCATTCATATCAAAGGCCTCTTTTATCCTTACAATTGAAAAGAGTGGTGAAAAATAGGTGCAAACTATATACACACAATATTTTTAAATTTTATCATTTATTGACACTTTTTCTATTCTAAACACTCATCAAGTTTCAATCTCTCTGAGTGCATGCCTTAGAGGGTGAACCAAAAAAAGGGTGAGAAAACCTCTGGTTCTTCCAAAAAAAATTGGTTCTTATACCATTACCTAAAACCACTACATGTTACTTTTATCTAACTCCCTAAGTAATTAAAAACCATTTATTTACTCCTTTAAATAATTCACCTTCCAAAATATCCCTTGACTAAGTAAACACCCTTATTATTCATTTTCATACCATGTCAACTAGGTCAATCTTTTTAGGGATTTAGTGCATGTTATATAACCTTGTCACCCTGAACAACCTAGTTTGAGACCTAGTGGCTATCTTTCTTGCCTAACAAGATCAATTCGGTTGATCTTGTCAACTACATTCCCTAGAGGGTTTAGATTCAATCCTTAGCTATAAATACTACCTTCACTTCAATCCAATAGGGAGGAACATTTATTTTTTGCATTATTATATCTCATAATTCTATTATTTCTACACTTGAATAGTCATTTCTTAGGTTTTTTCCTTGGAAGGAAAGAAGCTCGTCATGTGGGAAAGTCTTGATGTAAAGGAGGGGTTTTTAACCCTAGAGTTGATTTCTATAGTGTGATCTTTACAAATTCACAATAACCTCTTGTGAATCACAATTATCCAAGGGAGACATTGAGGCATGACAAGTTCTTTCAAGGTAAGTATTCCTAACTTTTACGCTTTCATTTGGTAGATAGATAATGTAGCAAGTAATAGGATGAATGTTTTACTCATTACTTAATTTATCTCTACATTAACTTGATTAGAATTATCTTTTCTTTTTTTTAATTATCCCCCTTTGTGCCATAATATTTAGTGAGCACTAGATTAGATTTATTTTATGTATTGTAGGCCTAGCTAGGGTTATTGCATAGTATCATTTACCTAGAGGCTTTAGAACCCTCTCTTTTGGTATTGTGTATTAATATATCCCTTGGTTAAGTATAGTAGATCTGAATTGATCATGTCCCAATATAAATAGCTATGCAATGAGTTGTTTTGGTAAGATTACCTTCTTTGAGTTTAGAATTAACTAAGTAGGACAAGTTGCATATCCATCCTAATTCATTGCATACATTCTAGTGAATCTGTGTGAATAAAACCCTTATAATTTAATTTTTTTCAACTACAGTCAACTAGATCAACTATATTGATTTAGTTTTTTATTTTATGCATAAATTCTCAACCAGATTGAGCCTATCAATCGCATCTTACTTTTTATGTGCAAGTTTTCAACTAGATTAAGCCTATTGATTTTGTTTTATCATATGTGTGTAGTTTTTCAACTAGATTTATCCTATCAATTACATTTTATTTTCTATGCATAGTGTTTTTATTTTTAGCCAATTGGATTGAACCGGTCGATCTCATCATTTATATTGTATTTTGTGCCTAACTAAATTGATCTACTCAATTTTTTTCATTTCTACATTTCAATTTAAACTATTGAAATTGATTTGATCAATCTAGTTTCATTTTCTTATTTTTATTATATTATTTCTAATTAGATAGATCAGCCTACTCGCTCTTGTCTAATAACTATTTTTTCTTCCTTTACAAGATCAAAAACTCACCTGGATAACTTAATAAAATAACAATTTAGCACTCTTAGAAAAATAACTAAATTGACCTAGTTGATCTTGTTATATCTTCCAAATTCATTATTAATAGCTTATTATTTCCATTTCATTAATTTTAATTAAACTACATTTCCTAATTTTTAGTTAAAATTTAAATTTCCTATTATTTCCCTCAATTTTTAAGTTTTGTAAAACTATATCCACATAGTCAACTAGATCGACTTAATCAATATAGTTTTGTGTTTGTCTTATACCATCAAACTAAATCTAACTGGTTGATTTAGTTTGTTTTGACCTATTTTGTAACAAACTGAATTAACCAACTTGATTATGTTATGTGTTATTTTCCCAACTAGATCAACCTGCTTCATTTTGTTATATATGTTTCATTTTTTAGTATAAGCAAAGTAAATTAACCTCTATTTCATAGTAATTACAATCACTATTACTTTTTAGTTGGTTTTTTGTTTATTTAATTTCAAACATTTCAACTTGGTTTTTGACAAACTAATTTTCACCTTTATTTTCATCTTGTTTGGTTTTCCTTAGAAACTATTTACTGAAGCTACTCAATATTCTATTTACAGTCCTTATCTATCATTTATAGATATTATGGCATGAGGGACTTACCCTAATCCTCAAAGCTATAGTGCAGAGATAAACATATTCTTTAGTTCCCATGTGCCTCACAATATTTTAGAAATGCTTAGTATTTCCCTTTGTATTGAATCTTATAAATCCATCCATCAATTTGATTGTGTGGTGCATTGGTCAGTAATTAATATTGAGAAGTTACTTCTAGTTTACCCTTGAAATTAGGTTTAGTGGACTATGGGAATGGCACTTCTTCCATAGTTAACACTATAAAAAATTGGGTTGTCTCTATCCAACAGACAAGCCAATATCTTTGGAAGCCTACATTATCAAACACAACCTTTAGTACAATCTCTTAAGTTTATTTTTAGATAATTAGTTAGCATCTATAGTTATAAAAGTTACATTTTTATTGACTTTTATTTACCATTATATGTTGTATTACAAATTGTATTATCTAATGTTGATACAATTTTTGTGTTATGTGTTTCAACTAGATCGACCAACTCGATCTAGTTACTTGTGTGCTTCTCTTCACTTCTATATTTAAAATTAAATAGTCTAGCTTTAGATAATTCCAATTTTTCCAGAATATATAAATAGATCAACTAACTCAATCTAGTATACTTTCTATTATCTTATCTTTTCAATTAGATTGACCATCTCAATCTAGTCAGTTTACAAACTATTTTGTTATCTTGTCTTTTTAATTAGGTTGACTAGCTCAATCTAGTCAGTTTATAGACTATTATGTTATCTCATTTTTCAACTAGATCAGCTAGATTGATCTAATCAATTTATAGACTATTGTATTATCCAATCATTTTAACTAAATCAACTAGCTTGATCTAGTCAATTTATAAACTATGATATTATCATGTCTTTTCAACTAGGTCAACTAGCTTGATCTAGTTAGTTTACAGAGTGTTTTATTATCCTATCTTTCCAACTAGGTCAACTAGTTCAATATAGTTATTTTGAATATGGTTCTATTATCCTGTCTTTTCAACTAGGTTGATCTAATTATTTTATAGATTATTTTATTATCCCATATTTTTAACCAAATCAACTGACTTGATCTAGTCAATTTACAAACTATTTTATTTTCCTATTTTTCTAACTAGATTGACTAGCTCAATCTATTTGGTTTAAATATTTTTATATCTTCCTATTACTCCAACTAGACTGACCAACTTTATCTACTTACTTTTTAGTTTATAAACTTTCACTTCCCTAGTAAGTGTCCACATAAGTTTCTTTTTCACCATGCAACATTTGTTTGATGAATCTGCATAGAAATCAAACTAGCATGATGAGTCTTACTAATCCTCATAAAGCCTCTAATATGTATCTATTATATCATGTAGTAGATAATCCCAATCTTAGCAACACCCATGTTACCAAAACCACTAACTACATAACTCATACCCATTATACTTCTCTTATTCCTCTATTCATACCTACAATAGAGGATGAAATTGATCTTGAATATACAAATGAAATGATCCTTTTTATTAATGAAAACCCTCAACATTAGGGTAAATCCCATAGTCATTTATAGCCTCATTATAGAAACTCACATTGGATAACCCCATTCACCTTCACATAACTTTGCTATAAGATTTGGGGTAAGTCATCCTATGACTTTTATCACACCCTTCTCCTCTCTCATGCATTATTATACCAGCATGACATCATCTTATGTGCCTTCTTCAACCTCCATGCCAACCATTGTCATAAACATGGTAGGCATGAACTTTAGTGAGTCTACTCAAAATAATCACACTAATACACCAATTAATACAACTATTAGTGAATCTCAAACTACCAATGCCTTGCATACCACTAATGCATCCCATGTTCTTTCCACTAATCAAAATAACATCAATACTAATTAAGTATTATTACAAACTTTAAATTAAATGACTACTTTTAAAAATAATAGTGTCAATCAAATGATGCAAATACAAAACTAATTAATTTATTTTTAAACTCATCCTCAAACTACTTAATGGGGGATGCAAAATCTTAATGTTCCCCCACTGACTCCCTTAGATATGAACATGGTAATCTTGTACCAAAACCTTCACTCCATACCAAAGCTATTAAACACTTACAAAATGAACCTCTAGTTCCTAAAATTATAAACATTAACATAGGTGGCATATTCCACACTATCACTTATAATGGATCCATGGATATGACCTTGCATTTAAAAGCCTTTATAAACATATACAAATATTGGGTTAAACTCGATACTTTTATTGCCACCAAAACTTAGCTAAAACCTTTTTAGGTGACACACTAGATTGTTATAAATAACTCAAAATTCATTCTATATCTATCTTGGAATATTTAGTCAATGCATTGATTCAATAATTCCAAACTAATGATCTTCCTAAAGATAAACTAACTCATTTTATCAATTGTAAATAATCAGAGTCCAAAACAACATAATTATTCATCAAACAATGGAAAATATTATCTAACAAATTTGAGCATAACATATCCAATGCCAATCTCTTTCACTTATTCACTAACACTCTTCACTCCAAACTACAATATCATATGAACTCGAATGCTCATTAAAGCTAAAAATTACTTACAACCAATGATGGTGTTATAAATACCTATGATTCTATATAGAACATTCAAGTCATTTCTCTTAGTTGTCCCATAGATCCTACTCTTTCATCATCAATTTCCAATAATCCTTATCCTAGTTCTATATGTTCTCAAGTAAATAATTTGGATATCCATAAACCACTTTATTTAGAAGAGCTTAAAAAATGTATTCCTCAACCTTTACCATGAGGTCTTGATTATGCTCGCCCTACCAAAAATTAATATGATCCACATAATTTGTATTGGTATCATTCCATTTGGGGCCATTCTTATGAAACTTTTCACCAATTAAGAAAATTTGCTATGGAATATCTTCTTAGACCTAATTTTTATCATCAATCACTCACACGTATATGTCAACAAGCTTAAGAAGTGGTAGTTAAGGCTCATTAAACTAAAAATAAACATGAATCCCTTAATTATGCAAACACTCATTTAGTTATTTATAAGGATCCCCTTCCTAATCATCAAGTTAATACTCTCTAACCTCATATTACCAATATGTCTAAAGTTATATGGATCCTAACCCTAACATGCAAGATGAAAATGTTTTTAATATGAATAATATTAGGAGAGTAGTTTCCTATATCAATCCTTGTCTAACATCTAACTATGTTAATTTTCCATCCTTACGTATTATTTAATATTATTACCCATCTCATCTCATAGAATTGGGGCACACATAACCAATTTTAATAAATTAAACACCACAATATATTAACACACAAGTTTCAAATCAAATGATATAATTAGACATTAATTAAAAAACTATCGATATCACTTATAACCCTCCTTTAACCAAGATATCTCACTCATAAATCCTAAAATCTTATATGACTATTATTTCTTCTTCTCATTCACAAGACACAACCAATTATTCAACCATGTCATTTAAGTCAACATAATTAGTTACAATCAATCAACCCATATTAACTAAATCCCAATCGAATGCACTTTACCAACATCAATTTAAATACAGTTTTACTAAACCCTCAAAATATTTACTTCAACACTACACACCTTTATCTAATAAAATTCTAATAGGATGTGATGAATGGGATCCTATAACTAAAATTTCACAAATCCCATCTCAAATAACTTTAATAGAACTTATGATAAATTCCCCTCATCATCATAATCATCTAATGCAACTTTTATTTAAAATGAGCATCCTTCATCCCCTACTTTTGGGGCAAGAAGCTACTTTATTGGGGTCTGAATATAAAATTATTCAATAGTGTGAAGAAATTCGTATTCACTTTGATGAAATGGTAGATATTTATCTTTCACTGAAATTCCCTATCACTTAAATGATTCTTGATGAGATATTTCTTCTTGTGGATGATCCTTCATTATTCATTATCATCCAAATAGGAGATATCCAATTCAATTGAGATCTGATTGGTGAAGTTTTAGGAACTTGCATGGCTTCCCTTAATTTTAATAAAACACTTAGATATTCTAAATGTAATCTAAAATCTACTCAAAGTACATGTCAAGGATACAACAAAATAAAAATGCCTCCATTAGGGTGTGTTTATCTTCCTATCATAATTCCCCTTATTATGGTACATATCAAATTCATGATATTTAACTTCTCACTATCATATAACATCTCACTCGATCAACCTTAGACACACCACATGAGAGAAATAGCCTTGTCAGCATGCCAATTTGTAAAATTTCCCTATAATGGTGCTATATACAAAAATTAAGGAGAAACCAATCCTTAGAATTTTGAATAATTACAAGCATGAGGTGTTCTTAAAATACCTACTCTTGAACTATTATGTAGAATTTTTTTCATGATTCATGATGCCTTAATTAACCTATCAACTCTAATAGAGGTTATAATTGTCACCTTAAATTAATAGGTAGCATACCACCTAATCTACTAGATTCAGATGATGATGAACTTGACAATATTAGTCTAGAAATCAAATATTATAATCTTTATCTTCACATAATTACTTAATTACCTCATTCTCTATGACCTCAATCTTGTCAAAAACCATTAGATAAAATTCTTATCACTCTAACAAAAACTAAACACTCCATACATAATGCATATTCAATGGATAAAAAAATTGATGCATGTACCATTGATATTTACACTCCTAATTATGATGATGGATATTATTTATATGATCCATTTTTAGTGGGTCTCACTCAATCTAAAAATGTATAGATACTTAGATATCATTTTTATTTATAGCATGCTCTTAATTCTATTCATGTAGTTCCTTCTCATTCTATAGTACCTAATATTAGTTCTTCTTCACTTAATGTTCATAGGTCTAAAATTGAGTGCACACACTACTTCACATCTAGTCACTATTGATCCCTTTTAGAGTATACTTATTAACCATGCTATGATAAAACCTTACCACTTCAATAGATTCTTAGATCCTTATAGCTTACTTCCTATGAAGATTTTCAGCCTAGTCCTAATCCTATTCTAATTCCTCATCCTATTGGTGATGGCCTACTAACTTTGCCTAAGCTTTATCCTCTACTGACATGATGGGTAAATGAGTCATATTATGAGTTTAATATAGTTTCCATTCATTAGGTCAAGGATTAGCATGCATATCATCAACAAAAAGATTCAAGATTTACTTATACTATAGGTAGCTGACCTTCACAATCTACTCCTAATGTACTTTTTTTTTCATGGTATATGTATGCATTCTTTAACTCATTCCTGATAGCTTCAACAATACATAGATACACTTCATCCAAAGAAGGCATAATCTAAAAAAAAAATCCTACCTCCTTTTAAAATACTTCCAAAATACATCCCTAAATATGGGGAAGTTTATTTTCTTTTGCATCAATGTACCACACATCACACAAATATATGTCAATTTATAAAACATCACTTTCATTATTTTCCATGGCTTATACCTTCACTAACTCAACCACATACTCTAGGACATTCACAAACAAGGGCTCAACCTTATCTTTAACCCATATTTTATCACATATCTGCGGATATTCATCATATCTTGACATCAATTCCTCATATTCAGTATCCCTTGTAGGAGCTACCCCATGAGTATAATTATTCTTCTAGCATACCCACTTTATGCATAGAAATAGTGCATTAGGAAGTCTTTCATGGCTCTTTACAAAGATTGATGAGACTTTGATTAAATTAAGATTAAAGTTACATAAGTATATATTAGATGTTACGGATAATTTTTGCCATAAAATTTATCATTACTTGTGAACACATCAAACTATTTCATCACAATATTTATTATAGTTTCATATGATTTTGATTTAATTTATGAGCTTATATTGATCTTAATATTCACTTATCACTTTAAAAAAAATCATGGATTAATTTCATTTTCATTTATCTTTTGCTTATTTATCTTTAATATGATTTCTTTTTTACATTGGTTACATCATTTATTGGAATCAAATAGTTATTATTGTTATATGGTTTTCAACCCACACCCTTTAATATACTATATTTACCATATGATCACTAACAATCATATTTATCATTGTATCATTACATGCACAAATCTATATAATCTTCACTTTCCCTTTATTTTCCCTTCATACTAAGCACGCATATGGTTAGTCTTTAGATTGTATACTTTTTTATGGGAAAGCCTAATTATTTATCAATCTAACAAAAAAATTAATTATTTTATATTATATAACTAAAGCCTAAAGCTTATTTGCATTTGTCACTTTTATCACTCATGTTTGGTTATTCCAAATTTGTATAGAGAAGGAATAGAAAAATCCATAAAAAATTAAAATCCAAAATCATAATATAATCATTAAAAGGCAAAAAAAAATATTCACAAGTCAAAATTCAGACCAAAAGATGTGATTCATATCTTAGCACATCTCTTACTTCTAGTCAAAGCTCAAACTCCATAATTGGCCTCATGATAAATCCAAGGTCCATTGGGGTGTGGTAGGCTAATAGACTAGGATAGGAGGTCTCAAAATTATTTATAGTGATACCTAATTTCTCATGCAAGTAGCCAATATTCATGGTATACCAATGACTTTGTAAGGGTTCTTAAGGAATAGGGAACACATTGTGGGAAGGTAGGCCCATTTTATTATCTTGTATATATCACCTTCATGAGTTGATCTATGTACTACACTTATTCACAAAATGTGTGCTAAAAATAAAATACATACATTTATAACATCCATGAGTCATAACAATAAATATAGATCTATCTATAACTAGATCTAATGTTTGATACAATATATCAAAATTATATAACCATAATATAATCTCAGCTCTACAATTGTGGTCAACCCTACCTACTTAGTGGACAAGTTACACTATCCATAGATCCCTATGAGTGCCCACTCCAAACAATGTGCTACAGTGACTTTGTCCATGTATGTAGGCCCTCAATCTATCTATGTAAATGGGCCACCTAGCCCTATACACATGCCAACTCTCTATATGTATCCAAATGAGTATATCACTCCTCAACTAATGTCAACCATGCTCGGAGCTCTCCATCACTCAATCCTAGTGGTAACCCCATCTATGATACATTCTCCATCTCTGCATCTTTCATGATGTTACAACAACCAATCTAAACCAACTCTCATGATCAGGGTAGGAGGTACAAAAATATTAATCATCTATGAATTATAATGATCTAGAAAAACATCATCTTTCATATTGTTTCACCAACCAATATAAACCAACTCACATGATCAAGGAAAGAGGTAAAAAAGTATTAATCATCTACAAAGTATCATGATCTAGAAAAACACCATCCATTATATCATGATATGTCACCTTCACCATCATTGATCATCTAGGTCCTATGAAACAATATCTATAAAATGCAAACCAAATATATATTAGATATCATATATATATCAAAAACATATATCTAGAAAACATATCTATCTATTCATAACATAATAAACTATCAAAACACAAATCACTCACCAAAAATATTTCCATTATCTCTCCTGTTGAGTACCTCCAATACATCATGCCTTTATGGTATCATAAAACTAAGTAGGAGCACATGAGCACACCATGGTCCCTTATAAATTTTTTTCTCTATAGATCATCTCTATGTAGGTTGTGTTATAGGATCTCCATGCTATAGTATCTCTACAAGATATGTTATAGGATATCCATGCTCTGTTACATCTAAATATGCATGTGGCTCTACCTATAGCTACCTTCATCTATGTCCTTATGGTGGTAAATATAAGTTCTATGATGGTGTAATAATATCCACCTCTAATTCTTCCTCTATCACCACCTCTACCTCCTCCTTAACTACTCTTGCCTTTTCCTACTATTATTGACATCATCTCCCCCAAGATCTTGGTTAGTGTTTCCATATCACAGTCACTCCTACACCTCCACTACCATGATTCTCCCTCACATGTCATGCCCAATATCAAGGGACTAATATAGATGCCATTATATGTAAAAACCCTAACTAACCTATCAAATGAACAACAAGATGTGGCTTCACCCACCACATGTAATGATATGTAATTTTCACATGATCAAATCTCTAAAAATACTTGGACAAGAAGGTCAAGTAGTTTTAATACCCACATAATGTTTTTAAATAATCTCTCGTCATATAATTCTCTACAACACTAGGGTATGTGGTACAACCCATAATACATGGTCCTATCTACACCATAAAACATGAGGTAAATTATCATATATTATATGGGATAATCATATAGGATGATACATTAGAAACCTCTCATATATCCAATTAATCAATAAAATCATAGGGCCCATAGTCATCTTCCTTCATGAAAGGATATTATTCATATCATGCACTAAATACACCTAGATCACTGACCCTAAATCAGACATCATACCCTACTCTAATATAGAATGACACAAAGTAATCACATATAGTGGAATCTTCCCATCCAACTTGTGACAAAGTATATGAGTTTTCCTAAGGCCAATAATAGCCTTCTAGATATATATAATGGTTGAAACATAGACATAAGATAAATGAACTCATAAACCACTAAAATATCTATATGATCTAGTTGCCCATAAGGCTAAGGATCATCTCTCAACATTCGTATTAGGAGTATCACAAATAATGGATGTACCTATAATAGGAAGTCTTAATATTGCATAGACATCCTCTAGGGTGATACCAACCTCAATGGTATCCCCATCAACCACCCACTTAAAAGTGTTTGTTAGCCATTCACGTGTCCCTAAAAACATGGTGACTAATTCAACACTTAATAAAATATGTTGCATTTTCATAATGCCTCTAAATACCAATGATATAAAACATGATTGATCATATATTGTTAATATGTATAATAAATTGAGTATTAAAACTACATCCACCAATCACCAGACTTTGTGTCATCTCTATAAAATATCAAAAAATAAAGCATGTATCAGTTATTTATATCAAATCATCATCCAATTATATTAAAAAATTAATAATACATACACATACATCTAACTTAACTACTTAATCAATATATATTTTCTATTTCTAAACACTTTATATTATGTCAGATACATAACTAAGTCAACTAAAAATATATTTTCTATTATGTTGGTCATGTATCTAACTATGTTGGCCACTATCAACTTCAAATTACACTGGCCACTTCATGCAAAGTCGACCAGCTAATGTAAATTCATCATCCATTTCATGAAAAATTAGCTAGATAATATAACTACATTGGCCACTCCATACAAAGTCAGTCATCTAATGAAACTACATCAGCCACTTGATACGTAATTAGTTAGTTAACCCTACTGTGTTATCCACTTCAAATGAATTTGACCATAAAACTAATATAGTTATCCATTTCCTATACATAGTCATACACTTAACAAACTTACTAAATTAGCCAAAATATACATAGTCATCCACCTATACATTAATACACCAGATCATCCAATATATACATAGTTGGAAATTCAATAACTAACTAGATCAACTTGATAATATGCAATTGACCACTAACATCAACCTACTAATTTAAAACTATGTTGGCCTAGTCGATCCCATTCCTTTTATATGGTGATTTATAACACCTTTTTAATTCATTTCCTAGGCATTAATGACCCTCTTTTGACCCCTACCCATTTTTTGTCTTAATTTTTATTCTACCCAAAAGAAATTGTGGAAAATTTTGATACATGGATTTGCCTTGGCACTTAAATTTCCAAATCTACTTTGTTTACAATAAAAAATAATATTTTTTTGAATTCAATACATCCCATACTTGGATTATGCTTGAAGTAGTCACAATGCATCCCCCCTAGTTCTCCTCACATATATTACACCATATCTATCATCACTCTAGGTCACACAGAGTTTTGGTTTCTCAATATAGTAAATTTATAAATGAATATTTAAAATTATATTATATATTTAAAATTTACAAAATCTTTACCTAGCAAATATTTACCAAATAATTTTGTATTTTTATCATAACTATGTTTCTATAAACCCTTTTTAAAAATTGTAAGAATTTATAAAATTCTAATAATATTTAGGATTTTCATATATTTGCCCCATATTTTTAGCAAAAAAATCAAATTTTACTTTGTTTTTTGGGTCTGCCTAATGTTCCATACATTGGACATCTCTTCCACCTACTTTTCACATAGCCTTTATTCCACAATAACAAGGTAAGTGAACGTACATGTTTTTCAATCCTTTACTTTAATTTATTCTTCAATTTTTACTATAATTTATTACCTCAGTGTTGTGTTTTGATATTTTCTTTCTCAAAGCACCATCCCATGTTATAATTTACTGACACATGATGAGATTTGAGTGGGGAATATGTATACACATAATATTTTCAAACTTGATCATTTACTGACACTTTCTCTCTTGCAAAAACCTATCAAGTTTCAGTCTCTTTGAGTGCATGTCTTAAAGGGTGTGTTGTGAAAGTGGTGAGTATAACTTTGGTTCTTTTCAAGATTTTTGGTATCTATACCATTAATTAAAACAACTACAAGTTAATTTTATCCAACTCCATAAAATTAAGACCCATTTATCCAATCCTATAAATAATTTACCTTCTAAAATAGCCCCTAACTAAGCAAAAACCCTTCTTCATTTTCCTACTATGTCAGTCAAGTTGATCTCATTAGGGATTGAACACACCTTACAAAACTACATTGGCCTGCTAACCTAGTTTGATACCTAACACCTATCTTTACCACTTAACAAGATTGATCCAATCAATCTTGTCATGTAAATTTTGTTAGAGTATTTTACTCATGCTTTCTATGCTTTAGGTATTTATGTTTACCTAGTTTTGTCTCATGTGGGGTTTAGTCCCACATTTACTAGTTTAAGCTTGCATATTGTTTTACCTTGCCTATTTAAGCAAGTGATTTCATTATAATATACATTATTCTTTATGTTTCATAATATTTTTCATATCATTTGAGTTTAAAAATTATTAATTCAATTGGTTTTTTCTAAGTATATGTTGAAGCATCAATGGTTGTAGTAATGAGCCATTGGAGAGATCTTGGCTAAAGAGTTTTGATAACTCTTTCATGATACCAGATCCACCCTCCAAATAAATATTACTCAGCCTAAGTTATTTTTCAATAATATTGGAAAACATCTAAAATCTACCATGCACTTGTAGATAGTCTTGTTTTCCTATGCCTTAGGCTTGTCCTTCTGGCATTCTTTCTTTTCACTTACCTATGTGGAGTTTATTTCCAAATCTGCATTCCATTATTTTTTTGATATACTCATGTGTTAGAAGAGGATTATCATATCTATTTGTCTATGTTCCAAAATATAGCATGGAAAGGTCTATTGATTATGTTTAAAAGGCATTAAACCTTGCAGAAGAGCATTGAAATGTCCTTTTCCTTAGGTCTGCATTATTGGAGGTGTGTTGAGCATGGATCTAAATATGCATTACATCTCTTTTGCTATGGCATCATCTACCAGGACATGATTTTTTGAAGAGGTGAAGTATTGAATTTGGAGGAAAGGCATTGGAATGAAAGAGAGGATCAACATCCTTCTTTGGCAAAGATCTCTTCTAAAACCTGCATCAATTTTATGATCCTACATTACCTTTACTTGGAATACATTGGAAATTTCTTGAAAGAAACACTTTGCATTGGAACCCTCATGTTGTTTGTTGTGTGATAAATTTTATGCACGTGTTGTTGTCTTAAAGGAGAATAGCATAAGTCTTCATATTGTTACTATGTATAAGTATCTGGTACACCATTTTTTTGGAAGAAAGCATTGGTTTTTCCTAGATAGTTGGAGAGTTAAAAGGAAAGCATCTAACTTTGAGGAGAGACATACTTTAGAAAGAGTTTCATTATTTTTACCTCAAAGGAGGTCTATGCTTCTATTTTCTCTCTTTTTTTCCTTCTTATTGTGTAGACCAGAGTTGCATTAGTAACTTTCATAATTGTAATTGAGTGCATTATGGGTGGAGTGAAGCATTGATCTGAGTTGAGGTGGCTCCAAAATAGATTTGACAGTGTTTTATCCTAATGGCATCCTAGTTGATTGACTTTTTCTAGGTAAAAAACACTAGTCATCCATTAATTATCCCTTTAAAAACAACCATTTATTATTTTTGTATTTAAATAGCTATAGTTTTTTCCTTAAGATGAAGTGTATTTCACCCACACATGCATAGAGATCACTAGATGGATGTTTTTTTTTTACTTTTATTGATGTGAGGAGGTCCATGGTTGTATCAATTCCAATGAGTGGTTAGAAGGCTAAGTCCACCTTAGCTTCAATACATTTTTTAAACTTTTAGTGTAAATTTTTATTAAACAGGGCTTACTGATGGGAGTGTAATTGCTTAATGACTTTTGATCGATAGCTCAAAATTGAGTACCATTTTATGAAAAAGTTAATGTTTTTAAATTTCTCACGCATTGAGCTTATTTACATTGTAAAATGCACTAAAAGATAAAGTGTCACATTTTGGGGGGTCTCTTCACATTGGTTGTGCTTGCCTTTCCTTATAGTTTCTGGTGATATTTTAGAGGTGACGTATTTTATTATGTTGTGAGAATTTGTTGAGGTATTATTAATTTTTTTGCATGTACCTTATCTCTTTCATTTGTTATATATTAGAGGGTGTGGTCCAGACTGGCAAGAGGTCAGACTCCCTCACAGAAAACATAAACTTCCTTATTGATTCGTTTCAATTACATTATCATCATTTGTTCCACTCATGGGCACACTTTCAACTGAGTTTGATGTCCTATTATTTAGTGTGTATTATCACTACTAGGGGTTTCCTATGATATGGTCCCTACTATTATTCTTCATGTATGAAATATTTTAGATGCATTTTTTATTGAGCTTAGCATCCTTTTGTATGTGCTTTACACATTATTATTTTTGGCTACTAATTTCTAGTGTGTTTGTATACATTATAGCTCATTTTTCCATTTTCCACATTCTTATATCATCCCATGATATTCATTATTACTTTGACACATTAGTATTTGTGTCATGTCTCCTCAAAGCCTCTTTCTTAGCACCTCTCCTTTTATAAAGACACACCTCTTCGTTCCCTTATTTTTGGAGCACCTCTCTTGATTGATATTTCAACAAGTCAATAATATTCTCATTTGGAGCTATTCTAGTGAATCCTAGTGTCTTCCTTATTTCCATCTAATGTTTTTTATGTATGGATTATATTGTACTTGCATAGATTTATAAAGTGCCATGGGGTTTTTTTTTATTCAGCATTGTCCACCTTCATGGATTTATGTTCTCTATTTTGGGAACCTTTTCACTTCATTAGTTACTCTCTTTTCCATCACCACCATGGGCCATCATCTTTGAGAAAATTTTATATATTTTTGTCACCTTTTTTTTAATAGTTGACAGTCTCCTTGTTTGGTGTTATTTTTGTGTATACAATGTCATCTTGTTTAATGTTTGAGTAGTGGATTGAGGCCACTCATGTAGACCTTTATTTCTCCACTCCATCCATTTGATAGTATGGGGGTTATGATACACATTCTGCTTCTTGGTGTTGACTGTTCTTTTCACATGTTGTACTTTCATCACTACTTACAATTTTTTTAATTGAGGTTATTTTGGTGAAGCCCAGTGTTGGTTATTTTATGATTGAGTAGTGGATTTAGACCACTCAAGCATATTGAGTTATTTTATGACTTGTGATGCTTGGAGTGTGTAATTCTTAAAAATCATCTTTAAAGGGATTTTCTATATCTCTATCTTCTTTTTCTCTCTTTTGTGGGGAGTTTTTCCTATAGGTTTTCTCTCTTTTTCTCTACTTTATGAGAGTTATGTATTTTTCACTATTGTGAGTGGTTTATAGATTTCACCTTTGTGCATGGGAATATTATTCAGTCACTTTGTTTTCCAAAATCTATATAAAGATTTTTACTTGAATCCATGGCCTTCTTGGTGATTTTTATAGTGACACTAGTATGGTATCCCCATTAGTGACACCAATGTGGCAGCCCCACCATCTTTGTACTCACTTATCACCATCGTGTTGGAGGGTGTTCAAGATATGCTTCCTTAGGTTCATCATTATACCTAGTATTTTGGAGCATAATGTTTGTTTTTAGTGATCCTCATATTTATCATCATTCCTACTTTGACTTGGTGGTTACAATGACTTGATATCTATGTACTCTGCTAAGATGGATTGGTGTCCTTAAGAACACATGACTTCATACTACATCTTCTATTTTTATCCCCTAGATTCACTTGAAGGGGGTGTTAAGGTATCTTACTCATTTTGTTAGGCTCTAGGTATTTATGTTTTCCTATTTTTGTCTTATGTAGGGTTTAGTCCCACATTAGCTAGTTTAGCTTGCATATTATTTTGCCTTGCCTATTTAAGAAAGTGCTTGATTTCACTGTTATATACATGCTTCTTTATGTTTCATAATATTTTGTATACCATTTGAGTATAACAAATTTTTTTTAATTGGTTTATTTTAAATATATGTTGAAGTAATTATGACTATGGTAATGATCCATTGGAGAGATCTTAGTTGAAGATTTTTCATAACTCTTTCAAATTCTTGGGAGGGTTTAAAGTCAATCCTTAACTATAAATACCACCTTCACTTTAATATAATAGGGAAGAAAATTCCTTTTCACATTATTACAACTCTTAATTATGTTATTTCTACACTTGAGGAGTCATTTATTAGGGTTTTGCCTTGGAATGAAATAATATTATCTTATGGGAAAGTCTTGATGCAAAGTATGATTCTTTTAACCTAGAGATGATTTCCATAGTGTGATCCTTAAAAACCCATAACAACATATTACAAAGCACCATTGGCCTAGGAGATATTGAGGCATGAAAAGTTCATTCAAGTTAAATGTTCCTAAATTTTAATCTTTCATTTGGTAGATAGATATTGCACAAAGTGATCAAATGAATGTTTTACTTCTTACATAGTTTACCTGTACATTGACTTGAGTAGAGATCTCCTTGCATGTATTATTTCATTTATTTAACTACCCCGCTTTGTGATAAAATATTTAATTAGAAATATATTAGATTTATTTTATGTATTTTAGGCCTAACTAGGGTTATTACATAGTATCATTTGCCTAGAGTCTTTGGAACACTCTCTTTTGGTATTGGTAGTAAGAGATACCTTGGTTAGGTTTAGCAGATCCAAATTGGTCATGTACCAATATAAATAGCTATTAAATGAATTTTTTTGGAAATATTACCTTTTCTAAACTTGGAATTCACTAAATAGGGCAAGTTGTATATCCATCCTAATTTGTTACATACACAAACTATACTTTATGCAGTTGAATGAAGTCCCTAAATAAAATGAACCTACTCTTCAAGACTCCATTATCTTGGGATAAGTTGAGGATTTATTTCCATAATAATTACCTATACTACCTCCTAAGAGGGATTTTTAATTCCATATTGATATAATACCTAGATTTGTACCCACATCTAAAGCTCTCTATTAGATGAATGTGGCATATTTGAAAGAACTCAAAGTTCAGTTGCAAGATTTAATGGATAAGGGGTTGATTAGGCCAAGTGTATCACCTTTGGCAACCATTTTTATCTTCTTAAATATTAATGATGGTATAATAAGGCCTTTTATTGACTACCACATGTTGAATAAATTCACCATTAATAATAAATAACTTATTCCTAGAATTGATGTTCTATCTGATTAAATGAAGGGAGTAATTATATTTTCCAACATAGATCTTCATTGGCAGTATCATTAGCTCCCCATAAAGGCTTAGAATTTACTTAAGACTACTTTTAGAAAAAGGTATGGGCATTATGAATTTATTATGATTTTTTTTCTCTAAGAATTCACCAACTAATTTCATGGATGTTGGACCTGATGGTACCCTAAAAATCCATTTATGAAAGTATATATTCACAGCTAGTGATGCCTTCAAGTATGTCCTTTGTGAATGGCATTGGGAAGGGATAAGTGATACAAGATGTGTTAAGTATCCCTTAATTAATGTAAATTCAAATTCATCCATATTTATTTATATGTATCACCATGGGACTAACCCACTTAGATTCATCAATGGGGGTGATCACTCCATCACATAGCATACTATAAATTTCTTCTTTTACACATGCATATAGATTTAGATTCATCTTATATGGCCTTTTCCTGATTAGTCAATCACAATCAACTAGTTTAATATGCATCTTACTTAAGGATGAATGAAATTCTTTCATCTCACTATAACTTCTTAGAAACACATCTTGGTATTCTTTTGACAACTCAAATATCTTTGAAACTTCTATGTCAATCTAGTAATTACCTACAATGGTTATTTTTAGCTCTTCCTCTATGTTGATGTTGTGTTGGATAGTTTTAATTAGACCAGAATAAAGATGGTCTATATCATGACTAGTATCATGAACAACTCATGTTCTATAGTCTATATGAAAATCCAAATGATTTGACAAAGGGTAAAATGGATCAGACCCTTCACCCTCTTCTATTGAAATTACTATCTTTTATTTCCCTTGGTGTATCTCTTCACATCAGTCCTGATGAAATACTAGTTATAGTATAAGAAAAAGCTGTGTAGATGGTTCACTAAAGAGAATTAGACCTTATTTTAGGAAATTATGAATATATATCAAGTGATATTCAATGGAACTATAGTAACCAATAATTGCTTCAAGCATGGCCTAGAGAGTGAGGTGAAAATATATTCTTGGCAAGGAATAAGATAGTGTTGAGTTCATGTTTTCCTTTAATAGATGTCAAAACTAGGTACCCATATGTCACTCTTTATTAAAATACAATGTTCTTTCTTAGGTTCATAAAGTTTCATATAAATCATGTACCCAAAATTACTCTAGTAAGACTCTTCATCTCTCCATCTCGACTCAAAAGCCTCTATATGGGGTTTGAGTGCTTGTACTCTACTATAATTAATTGTACCCTTGACTCAATTATCATGATAGAACTGATCATGTAAATCAAATCATACTTGATCCCACTAGATGAATCTCTCATTATGGGTTCACTACCATCTTATAGTTTTTCCATCAAAGAGGTGAACCAAGGATCATATACAATCATTGTCAGAGTGATAAAATTCTTCAAGGCACTAGATAAAGTCAAAAAATTCCATTTTTTCATGAAAATGAGGGGTTGCCTTAAGTCTTTATAAAGGTGTAGTTATCATTGGTCCCCTCATGATTTGGATGGTAATAAGGTGAAAAAACTTGTGGTGTTTATTATACTATTATGGAATGTTCTCTTGACTACTGATGGTACTACACACTCTTCCAGTGAGGTCATAGTCACCATGCACCCAATAATTACAAGCATTATTTGTAGTATCATAAATAAATTGAGTGTCCATCCATCAAAGGATAATATTAGGAGTAGGATCATGTTTCTCACCATCTTTGGTAGTGACATTATATAATTGGTTAATATCTTCTTCCACATTAACAGGTTCTACGTATGGGAGCCCATGTGTTTGATCTAGAGGAATAATAATGCATTGATCAACATTATCAAAATTGATGTAACACTTTTTGAAATTTAAGTCTATGTTTTTTCACAACACTAAGGTCACCCTAATAAAGGTAGGAAATCATCGACCTATCCTAACTTGAGAACTTCAAAGTCAAATTTGAAAGGTACTCCAAGGATATCCATTATTGCATTCTTGAGGATGCCAACAGATAGTGCACAAGTTTTATTAGCCATAAATGATACATGTAATGAATGTTATAATGTTGGATGAGCCATTTTGTACCATTCATTAAGGACATAAATTTTAATTCTAATTTCAACTAAGATGTCTCAAATTACCCAATATTTAATGGCAACATTCACTAGTATTTCTTTATCCTCTAGAAGTCTAGGAGGAATATGGGTATCTTACCATCGAGAATGATTTAAACATAGATCCTCAGTCTACCAAGTCATTTAAGGTTGAGAATTAGTAGGTTTTTGTACCTAATTCTTAAGCCAAACATTTTTTATGGGATAATGTCTTTATTCGGTATACATTTTTAAAGCTCTAGAAAATCATCTCGCTCCATATTTTGAGGCTATATTGCCTTGTGCATATCAGCACATTATGTTGTTTCTTAGTCCTTAATAAATTGGATTTCTCTTTTTAATTATCATAACATCATCATAGTGTCCTAGAGAGCACCCTTATATTTATGGTCATAAATATATTTCCTTGCTTGAGGTCTTCACATTGTACCTTCTCAAAAGGAGTGGATGTAGATTGAGATTGTCCTCAACTACACATAGTGATATTCACTTGTTAAGCTGTTGGGGTGATTGAATATGCATGCTAGTGTGGTTTCTCAATTTGAATCATACCTACACCTTTTTAATTTCTCTCTTGAGTTATTTCCATGTAAAAGTTAGGACATTCTTCTAATTGATGGTCCTTTTTACAAAAAGCACACATTGGGTAAACTAGATAATCCCTTTGATAGTGGTCCAGGGATCCATAGTTATAACATGTTCTTGTTTGGAAACTACCACCTCCTCATACTCATCCTCTACCTTGACCATGATATCCACCATTATCTTATTTGTTAGAGACATTGGTCTAGTGTGTACCATGCACACGTACTTCATGGATATCACTAATTCGCTGACAATCATTTATGCTATAGATGTAGGCATCACATATTTTAAAATATTCAAAAACCTTTGAATGTGTAGATTTATAAAAGAGAGGAAAGGATAATACAATGTGCTCTTCATGGTTAATTTCACATGACTACTTCAGTATAGCATGGATGTTTTTACATAGGTAATTACTTTGGTTATGTCCTTTAGACTCAAAATTGGTGCACCAAAGACCACTATGAGTATCATATGTATTATTTACAATTAATTTTTCAAGATATGATGTCATTAAAGTTATTTGATCTTCCATAAAGGGACTAATCCTAGTATCAATACTACCAATAGCTTCAATGTGGAGAAAGGTTTCCAAATATTTACACAGGCTAGTAAAAGTCTTCTAGGATAGTGTTCATCAAAAAGGGAGTAACAACCTCACATTAACCATTATGCATGATGATAATCATTGATTACAAACTACATCTTTGATAAAAGTGTTTTGAACCTTGTATCATACTGCCTTACACTTTTAGTGAGCTCTTGCTTTATATATTTTAACACAGTAATACTTTATTGCTTAAATTTGAGAATGTCAAATACCTAAAGAAATGATGTTTTGAGATGATCATAGTCAATTACTACTTGTTGAGGGTCAAAATTTCTATACCACTTATGCTCTCTTTCTAAAAGTTTAGTCTTGAATTATGTGGCCTTTTGATTATAAGAAGTGATGCCTCATACCCTCCAAATAAGTTCACACTTATAGACATCTTCTATATCATTCTCTATGCCTTGATATTTAGGTAGGTAAAGCAATATTCCATAATACACTATTCAAAGTAGAGGTAATTCCACTCATGATTGTTTATAACCCCTAGATCTTGTTCTTTGAGGGGGAAGTCCACTAATTCCTCTCATACCACCTCCTAGTCTGCCTCCATCACCTCCAATAGTAATTCTCATGTCATGGGTCATGGTAGCTAGTTGATTAATTAGATTTGGGTATGTACTCTATCCACTATGAATTCCAAGTCCTCTAAGTATCCCAAGTTGAGCCATGAAATTCCATTGAAGAGGGAAAAAAGTGTTAATTTTATATGAGTTATAATTGGCTCAACTACAATATCCCTTATAGGATCAATTTTTGATTCCATGTTATCTATATCCCATTTATGTATACATAACTTTTTTGATTTAAAATCATGAGAATGAACTATGGTTAGGGAGCTTGGTTGATTCAAACTTGGTTCTTCAAATTATGTTGTTTAGCTAGTTTTTCCTTCATATTATAAAAATGGCATGGAGTGCAATTTGAAAGTGATGGGGTCCTCTTTATGTGTTTCCACTTCCCTATGGATCCTAACAACATTTCCTAAGTTCTCCTTGTCTCTTCTCATGTTGTTTACTCTTATGATCCTTTGTCAAACTTCATCATATTTTTGCTTCCACAATGCCCACTAACTAGCTACCATTCTAAACTTAAAATCCTTTACCAACTCTTCTTTATTCCCCTTCCAAATGTGTGGATCATGAAAATAAAGATTTATCTCTCCATTGGCAAAGTTTCAAGCCCATAATTAATGAAAAACTTCTTGATTTCCAATGGAAAATTTCTAATATATTAGCCACATGGTTCTCTGAGGAACTGGAACTTGGCTTCTTCAAGATAAGAATAAGAGATTATATCATACTCTAGAATGTATCTATTCAACACTCCTTTCCACCAAATATTATAACTAATGTCCACAGTGTTCCTAATTGTGCTAAAGTGCTTTATCATTCTAGCATCCAAGATTATCTTCTCCCAAAGTTTCATGATCAACCTTGATCATAAATAGATAGCCAAGTATATAAATAAACCTATATTTCAACAAAGAAAGATTTTTATAATGTACTATAGAGATTTTTTTCTACCCACTAACATGTGGAAATTATTAGTTTAAGGTAAGGAACAAAAAAATTATCCTCAACCCCAATAATCCATTGCTTAATACTATCAAGGGTGATGCATTCAAGCATCTTCCATTATTATGCATCAAGTGTTACGAGTCCTAGAAATGTAACCAAAATGTTGGGTTTTTATCCTTAATAATGTTTCAAGCACCCCAACAAGCTAGCATGTTGGCCCTTCATGCAAGATGGTGGCCTTGCATGCTCACCCAAAGTGCATAGTGAGAGATTAGTTCCCATGGGTTATGTTATGAAATAACATATTAGTCATCTTATTTGGGTTTAGACTTATATTTGATTATAATTTACATATAAAAAGAGATAAATTACTTTGTTCCTTGTATCATTACACTTAACAACCATAATTACGTAGATGAATGCCATGAAGTGCAAAAATTATTACTCAAAAAAGGTTAAAGTTTTCATAGATCTCATATTAAGTTACAACTACAAGTACTCAATATAAGCCTACCACAAATATATAATTATCAATTAATTAGAACATGAACATCAAAATTGGCTATAATATCTGTAACTTTATATTGTATTTTATTACAAAGATATCCAAAATCTATCACCTTACAAAGATTTCATATAAGGGTATTTATACTTGTTTTTTCCTAACCAAGTAGTTAAAATAATAAATGACATGAGTAATTGGCCAATGAAATCTCTATGAACTAAGATTCATGGCAGTCTACTAACTAGTTTTTCCTAAGGACCTAGGCCTTTGTACCCCCTATATACTCATTCTATTCTAGATCCTTGTTACCATGTGTCTATATCTTTACAATTTAGTGCAAAACTTGTGATGGATAAGGTATATATATCCCTTGAGAATCACTGCTTAAATGTCTCCCACTTCCCATGTGTTCCTCAAGTCTTTTTTATTGTTCTGAGTCTTATACTCTTAGGTTCCTCATGGTTAATTCTTGTCTTGACTGGGTATTTTGGCATTGGTGCTTTTGTTCCCTTGTCCTTTTGCACCTCACTAGTTTTGTGTCATGGTCCTACTATATCAATCTAGTTTCATGCCCTAGTATATCTATGTTATTCTCCTTTTGTATCATGTTGGTTTCATGCCAAAATACCAAAATACCAAAACACTTAGCCAAAATTTGGGGTCCAATAATGGATCTTATCAATAGTGTGTTTAGGATTTCTTGGATAAATTTGTATTGGTTTTCCTAGATGATATATTAATTTATTCTAAGAATGAGGTGAAACATGATCAACATTTACATTTAATGTTGTAAAAACTAAGAATACACAAGTTGTATTGTAATTTTTCCATATGCTCTTTTTATCAAATCCAAATTAATTACTTAGGGCATGTTATTTCTAAAGGACATGTAGTTGAACCTATAGATATCATAGCCATTAATGTGTGGACAAATGCTATAAATGTGCATAAAGTATGTAGCTTCATGGGGTTGATTGGTTACTATTTGAGGTTTATATTAAAATATTCAAGGGTTTCGAGTCATATCACTTGAAAAATATAGGTAAAAAGTTCAAATGCACTTCACATTATGAATTAGAATTTCAAAATCTAAAAGAAATGTTAACTTTAAAACCTATCCTTTTCATTATAGATCTTAGTGTAAACTTTGAAATATAGGTTTATGATTGAAAATTAGTCCTCATATCTATTTTGACTCAAGATGGCAAGGTGGTTGTGTATGAGTCTAGGAAATTTAAAACTCATGAACATAACTATCCAACCCACGATCTTGTCTAGGACAAGTTTAAACTAGGAAGACATGGCCACACTATAACCTTGTTTGCTTACTATGGTTTCATCATCATTGATTGTGTGATTAATTTTTTTATATAAGTACATTCTCATGTTTGTGAGGGTTATTTGACTATCTATGAGTGATGATTTTTCATGTGGAAGACTTGAAAAATCAAAACCCTAACTCTTACATATAAAAAATAGAGATTAAATGTCAAAATGGGGGAATAGGGTTAGGGGAATAGTTGAACTATCATTCTAAAACTCTATGTAATTTAAGTGTTTCCTACATAACCCAAAAGGGCCTCAAGTTGATGTAGGTCTCCCTCTTAGAGTGACTGTGTGAATCTTAATATTGATATATGAATATAACTAGATAGAATTTGTGAACTATGAATTTGACTCAAGAGAGGTGATTAGTATCTTGGAGGAAATGGTATCTACAAGTAATCCATTTTGAATGGATAAGAAAACACATTATCTAACTTAAACTTTTTAGTCTATTTCCCAACTTAAATGGCAGCAATTGCATCCTTCATCTATTGTAATTTTTGGGATAGGAAATTGGAAGGAACATTGGTTTGGGTAGATGGTTGGGAGGTCACAAGTGGAAAACTTTGTCCAGGGTATGATGGAGATATTTATTGGGGTATGTTAGTTTGGTTAGGAAATGGACCAGGAATATGCATATGTGGATTAAGATATACTTGGAATTGCACACTTGATTATGTGATATTCTAGTTTTGGTTGGCTATAAAGGTTTGACTTGGAGGATTTTGTGGTTGGGATGAAGGGATATAACTATATTGTGCGTATTATGGTTGAAAAGGTACATGCTACTGACTAATTGAACCTTGTTGTTGAGTGAGAACTTGTGAACCAAGACCCTATCTCTAAACTTATGGCACATTCTAAACCGATTGTTGTCTAGTAGGTACTTGAGAAACATGGGAACCTTCTAGTTGCATGAATCCCTATTGGGAAGTGGATGTATATGGAATATTTAGAATCTATAGTTGAACAATATTTATACATTATTGACTAGTCAATATTTGGTTTTGGATTGGTACACTAGTCTATGACTAAAGAGGTATGTTTGTCACTACCTAGTGAGATGGAACATTAGTTTCCCCTTGTTGAGGTGATAATACATTTGGCATTTTTTGCATTGATACACTATATTATGCTTGTTTTTATCAAATGATACTCATCACTTGTTGAGGAGGAGTTGGATTCATCACATTTGATTGTTGAGGCATGACATTGGTTATCAATTGACTACCTAATCATATTGGTTGCATGGTTGATGAAGTAGCTAGTTGAGGTTAGGATGTAGAAACTCATAATCCTTGGTATGATGGTCTAATCATGATGTTAACTATAGGCACATGTTGTTGAGTAATTATTTGTGTATTAGTACCACTTTGATTGGGATTGGATGTTGCTTGCACATTGTCCACTATATTTTTATATTATTTTATGTAGAAATAAAGGACACTTTCTTAATAATGGGCATATGCAAAAAGTTTTATACCAAAGTGTTTTACATGAATGGGTCTAAACTTTGATTGTCTTGACTAGTTAACTCTATCAAAACTCCTATTGAAGAAACTAAGTCAATAAGAGGTTTGCTCACCATGGTCATCTGATTGAAATTGCATGTTAGATTCAAGTAGGTTTGATATGTCATCTACATTTGGTTAAAGTGGTCTTCCATGAGGTTTTTTCCTCTATTAGGAATATTAGGGTCCTGATATGTTGTTTGGACTAGAGCTAAAGGATTGCTAAAAGAAGCCTGTTGATCATAAATTATGTTGTGGGGTATTCTTACTAGGCTTGGAAAATTCTCATGAGGGAAGTCTGCTAGAAACTCAGCCCCTACTTCTATGGCTCTAACTAAAATATTGTCTTTATTCTCTAATAAATGATGCTCAAATAAAAATTGATCATATATGGAAGGCATATTAGTAGAGCATGACTATTGAAGAACTAGTTCTTCAGTTGTGGGTATTGTAGCTAGGTATTGTGCAATTTATTCTTCGTCTCATTTTGAATAAGGTGGTGTATTAACCAAATAGTTAGCTAGTGGATCTTGGCTTTGTGCCCCTAATTGAGTATTATAAGAGGGATAAGGATCCATCTCATAAGTAATATTATCTATTTAGGGGTCTTACACCATTTATTCCTGAGTAATCACATTACTAATCCCTGGATTGTACATGAGTCCACTACAAGTGTAAGAATACATGTTATGATCCATAGTCACTGTTTTGCGATAAAGGGAGGTCTTCAAACTCTAAAAAGACACTATCTAAAAAAATATGATGTTCCAACTTGGTCTAGATTCATCAAAAGGATCAAAAGTTTTATGTAAATATTTGTTATAACACAAGCTAACATTAAGTGTCTAACATTACACATCTTACATAAAAAAGATTAAGTACATGAACTAAAAATAAAAATGCCAAATGCTAAGGGTAAAGTGTTTCAAATTAGTCTAATATAGAAAATTAAAAGTTACTAGGTCTTTTAGTCAAATGTGGCATCAAAAGCTAGGTTCAAACAAGGCATGTGCTAGGACTCTTGGCCAAATGACATCAAAAGCTAGACTTTGAAAATAGATGAAATTTTTAATCTAACATATTTGAAACACTTCTAATGAATATTAGGAATTTGATTCTTGGACATGGACTTGATCAAATAGGTATAAGGTATGAAACAAAATTCACTTTAGAGATAGTTTATTTTCTCACAAATAATGGTATAAAACTTGGTTTTTTTGACAAATAAGCTAGATAAAAGTGAATAGCATAACTGTGCTAGATAAAGGTTCACAAAAGTATACTTGGATTGGTTTTAAAATGTAGGAACAAATTTTAAATCTATGAAAGAGGGCCTATGAAAAAATATCTAAAATGTTTTGGGCAGTGTAATAGCGCTAGACTACCTAAAAGATATGACAAAATGCTTGTTTTAAAAACTCTCTAAGGAAAAGATAATTTCTCGCAAATTTGATATCATAACACTACCTTTCTTGACTCAAAATGTTGTGGTGCATAGGATAAAAGTGCAATTTTTTAGCACAAAATGACTTAAGTCTATCAACTAGTGATAACGATCATGAGTCCTAAATGGCCTTCAACCCAAATTGGAAATTGAACCTAAGTTCCCTCAAGTTTAGTGAAAATGGTGAACCCACTTAACACATCAACCCTATGAACTTATAAAGGTGAAATTTTGAATTTATATTATAAATGGACTTAAAATACTTTGTCAAAGGTATAAACTCAATTGGGCAGCATAACTATGCCAAAGTGGATGATATGACTCCAAGTTTTGATGAATTTTGAATAAGGTAAATTGATGATTTCACATGGGCAGCATAATGCCTCTTTGTTCAAAATAAAATTAGGACCATGAATTTTAGTTTTTATCATTTTTTTACACCAAGTTTTGACTCTAAAAAAGACTTTAATCTAGGACAAAACCAACTAATTAATCACTTTTAGATCCTAAACTGACGTGGTTACTTGGTATTGTTGGAATCCATCAATATACATCATTTGAGAGGATTTTATGTGTTCATCTAAAATTAAATGTGCATTATATAGTAGGGTTTTCACACCCCCCCCCTTCTCTCAAATGACAATATTTTGACATAGACCTTGAGGCACACCTTGCACCAACAATATTTTCATGGCAAGTGGGGACTTGTCTAAGATCTACAAGTTTTTGAACATTCTAGGGGAATCAATTGCATAATGACTTTCACATCAAACAATGCAAAATAAAAGCATGGATTTTGGGTCTATATCACTTGGTTTTTTGTAAAAAGGTCTAGTCCTTTTTGCAACCACTACATCCTACTATTTGCTCAGTGTAATGCGATGTCCAAAGTGCCACTACATCCTGTGTGTAACTCTAATATAGAGCCAAATGAATCTAGTTTTAGGAAGTGAAACCCCAAGTCAAGATTCCCTAAAGAACTCATAGGAGGTAATAACATCCCCCTTGCAAGCCAAGTTTACATGAAATAAAGAAAGCATAAAATATAAAGACTTTAGGGTCATTGTCAACGTCACCCAATACTTTTGTAAGTTTTTAGGGAGTGCCTTAGATGATGTTCTTTTTATGACTTAAACTAGGAAATTTGAAAATAAGGAAAGCACTTTTGATTCCAAGGGTTCCTTAAAGGGGAATAATGGAAGAGCATACATGCACAAGCCTTCTTTTTTCCAAATAAGTTTTAAATAAATAACTATTGAAAAAAATTGACTAGTGTGTTCAATTTTAAGCCCAAACAAAAGATATGGTGATGTTCATTTGACCCCTTGGTCTTAAGTTGTAACTTTGAAGCCTTCACTTAAGCCTCTAAATGTTTTATCAAGCACCAAAACAAGGTTCCTAATTCATTTTAAAATCATTCAAAAGGTGGTCTAAAACATGATTTATTAAATTTGAAATATGTTGGTTACCTATCTACCCTTAAGGCATCAACCCAAAAGCAAATGTATTAGATTAAAAACATCTAAATATGTTTTCAAAACTTTGTAAAAACTCTATGAAAATTGAAGTTAAACTAATGTTAGATTATAAAAATTTAGTAAAAAACACATGGTTTTAAAAAAAATCATCCAAAATAGAGTCTGTATGACCCCAAACCAAGCATTTTAAAATAGCCTTTTAGCTCTCGAGTTTCACACAATCAAGTTGGGATCCAAGTCAAGGTGAGTTAGGTTGAGTTAGGCCAAGTTGGAATCTTAGTTAGGGAGATTTGGGTCAAGTTGGGCTGATTTGGGATCTAAGTCAGGGTGATTTTAGTCAAGTCAAGCTGAGTTTGGATCTAAGTTAAACAGTCCTGAGAACAAAACCATGAGCTCTCAAAAAAAGTTTTTTGCTCAAATCTTCACCTTTTTTTATTTCACACTCCAAGATCCTACATGATAATGGTTAGTATGTTACTTTTAGGTGATATTTGATCCATTTTTTTGGGTGTGGTCCCACCGGACATGCCATTATATGCACTAGTAATTTGACTCAAGAGAGGTGATTAGTATTGTGTTAGTCCTAAAATGAAAACAAATTGACAAAAATACACTAGCAAACATCTATAGGCCTAGTTACTAGGGTTAGATTAATAAAAAAACAAATGAAAGCACAACTAAAAATTAAATAAAAAAATAATCCTTCACCTTCCTTGGATGCTCTAAATGCTTATTGTAGTGGCTTGCTCAGCTTGTGCTCATGAAGTCTTCATCAAAGGAGGCTTGGTTATCTCCTCTTCTCCTTGGCACCTTGTGGCTTTGGCTTGGCTTGGCTCAACATTTTTGCATCATAAATTTGGAATGTGAGAGCTCTTCAAATCAATTTGACATGGTAACTTTGCATAAATTAAGCTTAAAATTCAATAGGCAAGGCCTCCTACTTATAGATTTTTGAGATTGCTCAAAATCAACCTGAACCATCCATCTTGAGATGAAGATGTGTGGTGAAAGATTAATTCAATTTTTTAGAATTAAATCTATAATTATCCTCATCATGACATTGTAAAAATGGCATTGAAGAGGCAAGGGGTCATTATGAGGCATGAGAGACCCATAATCTTGATATTTGTGGCATTTACGGCCTAGGGATGTCTTTCCAAGAAATGAGGTCACCTGATGATTAAGTTATTCAATATTCATTTTTAAAAATAAGTATTCAAAAAATTTCCATGGAATTCTTAATTAGGCTCTAATTTGGTTTTATTATCTCTTAAGCATGATTAAGAACTTTGTGCACAAATTACTCAAATTGATCAAATGCCTTGTTATTGGTTCAAAATTTGACTGGATTAGAATTAGAAGTCAATGTTTGATGTGTTGGAATTGTATTCCCATTTAGGATGTTTTCAACACAAAATAACAAAGACATACATCTCATAAAATAAATTTGATATAAAAGAGCAATCTAAAGCACCCAGGTGCAAAATTAACATTTTGACTCAAAATGATCTGATCAAAGTTAGTTGGCCCATAAATTGCATTGCCCCATTTAATGATACCCTAGCCAAAATCAGCACTTGAATAAATCAATTTAAATTCATTTAATGCATTTTAGTGTTTTTAGGCCAAATTGTGCATTTTAGGTGGAAATTGGTCAAAAGCCTAGTTGGAGGTCATTAATGGCTAGATTTAGGTATCTACAGCTTTTATAGAATAATTGACAATGAGTGAACTTGACCTATAATAAAATGAATTCAAAATTGTCCTATGATTATTAAAATAAAGTAAAATTAGAATTGGAATAAATAGTGTTCATTTTCTTAATGTGTAGTAGAATTTTAAATTGATTGTTAGAAATATTTGCATTAACCAACCTTGCTAAAAGTGAAGAGGGGTAAAATAAAACATCTTTGATTTAAAATTTTATTGTGGGAGTGCGAGGGAAAAGATGCACTAATGGACAAATCCATAGTGCAGACATATTTACCTAGTATGATCATGTCCCAAAAGGATACAAATTGTTAGAACTGAGTTGGTAGGAGCTTATAATCAAAATAAGGATGTCTGAATGATGTTATCAGTAGTTTTAAGATAATTAATAGAAAATTGAATTATCTCATAGATATTAAAACTTAACAGAATGGTTAATGGATAAATCAAGGTATGAATGTCAAGATTAAACATTATCAAGCATTTAATGATTAAATTTGAATGTCTAAAAATAGGACCATTTATTTAGAATGAAACTCATTAGATCATAAGTTGATATCATTTTAATATTTTTGACTATTGTTATGGACCTCTTGATTTAAATTTGCCTTCCCCCTTGTTTATTACATGAAATTTAGTTTAATTGATCACTTATCTAAGGAATCTTAGTCTTTGTACCATGTTATAATCATAATTCATAAGATAGGTACCAGATATTCCATATGCATGATTGCTTTCTTTTCATAAACCAATTGGAATGAAGTTTACCATATCACATGCTTGTAATTGGTCTTATATGTCTATAATATTTAAATAATTTTAAACTCCCACTCATCACTTTGAAAATTTCAAATATTTGTAAGCATTTTAGTTAGTACCTTGTTAGAGGATTCTTCATGGCCATTTGGTTGAGGATGATAAGATATACTCTTTTGGTTTGAAATAATAAACTCATCCATCAATTTTTGATGGAATTTTTCAATAAATGTGTGCCCCTATCACTAATAAAAAAAATTGGCATTCAAACCTTGTTATGATGTTCTCATGTAAAAAAATCATAGTATCCTTGACACTACATCTTAAATTCACATATATCTTGACCCACTTGGTGAAATGATTATTTTTAGTGACAATGGACTTGGAATTAGATCATTTAGTAGGTAGAGTAATAGGGCATATAAATTTTATCCCTATTAATCAAATGGTTTCTGAATGAGAGTTGGATTTAGGGGCATCTTATCTCTCTAATTTAGTTTCCCCATATACAAGCATACATTACAGTGTTTCACAACATGACATGCATCCTAAAAAACCCTAGACCACCAAATCCCACTTTGTAATATTTTCTTTGTATTTAATTATCCTTCAAAGTGTCCTTTGGAAACCCCTTGATGTACCTCTAACACCTATTTTCTCACATGATCCAAGGTCCCTCTTCCAATAACATAACCTTTACCTAACTTGTATATAAATCCATTGATGATGTTGAAGAGAAATGCATAATGAAATAAGATATTTATTATCAAATTATGTATAGTTTTTAGGAAGCATACCTTGCTTTAGAAATTTTTTAACTTTTTATATATATTCAAATATAGTACTTACTCTTTAAATATGTGCATTTTTAGATTCATCCTACAACTTTTACCGATATTCCTAAATTTTAATGCAACTAAGATGATTTTATTTGACATTATCCCTTCCTAGATTAAAATTAATTTTAAAATAAAATTTATAGAAGAGAATTAACCAACTTAAAATTCTCCCTCCCAATATTTTTTATTCACCAAGTATCTTATTATTTAGTGGTCTATGAAAATATTGAAAGGAGTAGCCAACAAATAGCGTCAAAAATTCTATAGTGTGAATACCATCTCCAAGGATGCCATGATATTGTTTTTGTGTATATTTGCTTAGAAATAAATAACTTATCACTTTAAAAATGAATTGGTGGGTCTAAGCCTCCTTCTCCTAGTTGTGTTAGTATAGCTACAATGACTAATCTAGATGCATCCACATGAACATGAAACATTTTGTTCTAATTTAGATATATGTAAATTAGGTATGTGACTAATCTCTAATATAACTCTATAAATTTCATTTCTAATTTTAGAGTCCATTCAAACTTATTGTCCTTTCACAATAATTTTTTAAGTGGTGTTGAGATGGTTTTATATCCTTAAATAAACTTTCAATAATATCTGGTATGATTAAGAAATGATCAAACTCTAAGGATTGAGAAGTGGTTTGAGACCTATAATAACTCCATTTTTTAATAGATCAAACAAATTTATATTTGCATACCACGTGTCCAAATAACCTACCACATTGTGTGAATAACAAGCATGTATTCCTATTTAATTTGATGCATAGTGCTCTGTATCTTTCTAGTATTAAATAAAGTTAAAAAAACACTCTTTAAACAATGAGAAGATGATCCAATCATGAAAATATGATTCCAATAATTATTATTTAATCCCATTAATGTGGTTATCATATCTATAGAATACACTACTAGTGTGTTCTTCACCTGAAAGGCATCACTCTATTGGAAAAATATCCCCACTTAGCTACGAAATTCATCTAGTTTGATCCTATACGATAGTGTAAATATGGTGATATCCCATAAACCCATGTCTAAAATAATAATATTAATGACTTATGTCAGCTTATAACACCTCATAAATGTAAGGGATAAGAAAGGGATCATTAACACATGTATCATTAAGTGCTTGATAATCCACACACTCTCAAATTTGCCATGTTGTTTTAGGTTGAAAAACCATAGGACTTATGCATTATAATTTTTTGATAGGGTATATTCTAAAGTACACCATTTGGATGATTTATTATTTTATATTTATCATCATATTTATATTTATCTTGTATGGTTTCTTCTTGATTGGGCATGCACACTCCTTAAATTCATTGTGAATTTACCCCTATGTAGGATCTAACCATTTAACTTAACCAAATTTTATGGGAAAAACATCTTCATAGTCTCATTGTAGTTGAACAAACTCTAAGACATATTTTTTAGTCCAATAATCCCTAATGGTTTCCATATTTAATATTATTTTTATACCAATATTTTCTACTCTTCTTTTACTAGGTCATGATAGATTTTATTTGCTTTGGCATTCACAAAATACACCACTTCTAATTATCTTTATTGTTCTATGATATTAAGGTTTTTAATCTTGTATTATTTTATCTTATCTACATCCTTCTTATTTTTAAGTTTCATGCTCTTTTTTGGTTCAAATAGTCCTTTTAAATCCATGTAGTCTTCACTTTCAATGTGTTTGGAGTTGTTCATTTATTCTAGATCCTGTTACAGGAGTTTAGGATGATGCCCTTTTATCCCAAAGTATATTGAAACTATTTTATAGTCTCATGGATGCTTGAGTTGGCATAAGTTTGGTAATTCTACTTGGATGTAAGAGGTATTTCATTTTCTCCCCCATGACACACAAATATTTTCATTTTTTGAAGAGCCTTGTGCACCATAAGGTTTTCATATTCAAAAATAAAGTTTTGAATGAATTATTTCTTAATATGACGTCATGCTTTGGTTTCCCTTTAATGCTCTTGATTCATATACCAAGCCTTAGGTTGAGGTGCCAAATTTCATTGTAAAATGTGTACCTATTATATACAAGGGAAGCTAAGTTGATCTACAAATCAAACATATCTTAGAGAAGATAAATCACACTAGCCCTTCCACTTGTTGGTACATTTAGACAATCGAGGTCATGACCAATATGGATCCAATATACTGAACTAAGGGATATCTTACCACACAATATCACTAGAGAGAGTTCCAAATCCTCTATTCAAAAAATACCACACAATAACCCTAGCTAGGTCCTATGTTTTATTATCAAAGTAAATGACAAAATAAAGAAAATTTAATCTAGTGATCACCAAAGCTTATGGAACAAAATGGGGGTAATAAAAATAAATGTAAACATGCAAAAAAGAACTCTACTCATGTCAATGTAGACGTAATCTTAATGCATGGAGAGAGAAACATATTCATAAGCTAACACATAAAAATTTATCTACTTTAATAAAGAGGAGAAAGAATTAGGAATACTTACCTTGAATACAAACTCATCAAGCCTTAATCTCTCCCTTGGCCAATGGTGCTTTGTAAGAGCTTATTATGGTTTATAAGGATAACAAAAATAGGTCAGATCTAGGCTATACAAATTATCCTATGCATCCAAAAGAATTCTCCCATACTATAATATTCTTCTCTCCAATTTTTGTATGAAACCCTAAGAAATGACTCCTTAATTAGATTGGTGGATAAGTAGATGCACAAATAAATGATTATCTTTATCTCTCTCTAATGAAAATGGCAAAAAGGATGTGTTTATATAGATAGATCTAATCTTAAAATCTTATAAAGTTTTAATCGATAGAGATATCCCAATCAACCTTGATCTTTAATAAATAAAGCATTTAGGTATCGAAGTAGGTTGATTAGGGATGACCTAATCTTGTAATGTGATTATATTTTAATAATAGGGTAGACCCAAAACAAATTTATTTGGTAAATGATTAAAATATGGTTTGGCTTAGGTAGGGGCTATTTGAGGTGATGAATTTCCTGGAGGAGTGTGTAATTGAGGTGTTAAAGTTTAAAGAAATGTATAAGAGAGGTTTGTGTTTTTTTTAATTGGTGTTATAGGGAACAATAATCTGATAAAGCACCAATGGTCTTCTCACCCCTTTCTTGGTGAACCCTTTAAGGTGTGCACTTAAAGAGATTGCATCTTGATGGGTTCTTTCAAGACTCAAAACACTAGTTATTGATAAAGTTTAAAAATATTATGTGTATACATATGCCCCACTTGAAGCTCATCATGTGCAAATAGTTGTAACATGGGATGGTGCTTAAAAAAAAAACTATAGTAACAAACAATGATGAGATAATTAAATTGAAGTAAGAAGCGAATAAATTAATGAAAGGATAGAGTTTGAAAAATACATACCTTTACTTACCTTAGTTATATAGATTAAGAAGAAAGTGAGATAAATGTGAAGGTGTAAAATATAAGAAACATTACATGAACCTATAAAATAAGTAAAAATCATTTTTTTTAAATATGTGTAAAAATTATCTACATCTTTAGGATTCTAGAATATCTTTCAGTTCAGAAAAAGAGTTGGTAAAAATAAAGTTACAGGTAAAAAATAGAATATGCTGGTAAAAAGTTGATAGGTAAATAATTTTTAATGGTAAATATAAGTAGGATGAAAATTAATTCATTTTTTATTCTTAATATTCTATAAAAATATTACTCTGAGAGACCGAGTTGAGTCTCGAGAGAAATCATGGTGAGGAGATAACTTCTATGTGGAGGATGCCTAGCGACCATAGCCAATGTAGCTCAAGTAAGTGATGCATTAATTTTAATTTTTTGGGTAATTTTAATTGAAAGTAAGCTAGATATATAAAATATATATATTTAGGCAAAATGTAGATATAGAAAATAACCCTAAGAAATTTTTAGGTAAACTAGGGGTAAAATGGGATATTGGGTAGGAAAGAAGGAGATCAATAAATGCATAAGGAATTTATGGTAAATGGTTAAAAATTCACCACAAATTAAGAACAAAGGGCCTTGTCAAATTAATTGTAAGGGTGCGATAAATCAGGGTGGTCAACTACATAGCATGGGGATAGTTTTGTATTATTGGGGGTGGTTGACTGTAGTAAATAGATGATCTAGGTAGAAAAATAGATATGGCTGACATCGTATATTTTGGATAATGTAGTACATAATAAGTGGTTGATGCAGTCTGTTAAATGAGGTAAAATTTGTTGCATAGGGTTAATTTACTATTAAAAAACTTGATTGTGTCTATAAGTATGTGTTGACTACATATCAAAGGGTTAATTTACTATGGAAAGAGGTGATAGGGCCGATTTAGTATTAAAAAGGTTGAATATGTAGGAAAAATAAGAAAATCAAGCTAATGAAGTATTTAATTTCTAGTATTTTAAGAGTATTTAAGAATGTATTTTATTATTATTACATCAAGATCTAATGTATTCTCTATTATTTGATATTTTGTAGATGCAATAGAGATTTTGGCACCTAGTTAATGCATCATGGCTACAAAATTTATTATAAAAACTATTAGACATACATCGAGCTCAAATGGTTGCCTTGGGATTTGGAGGCATATTGGAGATGAGGAAGATTTCACTTAGTGTTGATCTAATCATGTTCTTAAGAGCATGGGAATCACTAACCAACACTTTTAAATGGGTGATGGAGGGGATACCATAGAGGTAGGCATCACCTGGGAGGATGACCATTCCTTACTTGGACTTCCCATTGTTGAGACTCTAGTCATATATGATGCACCAAAAATGGAGGATAAGAGGTGAACCCTAGCCCATTGGGTGATAGGTTCAAAAATGATTTATCTTATATTATGAGTTATTTTGTTTGATATGTATATCTTGACCATTTTAGATATATGGAAGGCCTTGATATGAACTATGATAGCATGTTTGATGTGTCACAAGTTGGATGGAAGGTACCACTATATGTGGTAGGCTTATGTCAATCCATCTTGGAGTAGGGTGCATTGTGAGATTTATGTTTTGTCATTTGGGTACATCTCATGCATGATATATATGGTATGCTAACATAGGGGTAGAAGATGATGAACCTCATCATTTTTTTGAGTGTTTTGATTTATGAGAGATTCCATATTTATTGTTGGTTGGGTTTCCCTATGTAATTGATGATAGGTTACCTTGGGTTGTATGATGGAGGCAAGATCAGGTAGTGTGTGTCATTCCCCATATCCTAGATTTATATATTATGACATGAGGGTAGATATTTTGATAGCTTTACACTGATATTATTTCCACATGGCCAACTTTGACTAATGTTAATACTACTTTGGCACATGTTCAAATCATAGGCCATTATTCTTCATGGGTAGAGCCACATATAGTATTTCATGTGCCCGGGTAGCTAGGCCTATCACATCCATTGGCCCCTCTAGTAGTTTTTGATTATTAGTCATAGCATGATAGAGAGACAAGAGGGAGAGGAGGCAAAGGGATGCCTACAAAGATACATGTTATTAGGCCTTGATCAGTGAGACCATGGATAGGTTAGCTGCAGTAGCAAGAGGTGGAGAGGCCTAGTGCAATGGATGTTATAGTTATGTATGTTGAGGGTGAGGATGTGGGAGTAGAGCCACAACATTGGTGATAATGATGACCTTAATAGTAGAGAAAATAGAGGCAATATCAATAAGAGGGGACACGGGCATGAGTAATCACACATAGTGATCCTATGGTGGTTGTTAGACATAGTTGGTTGATAAAGAGGTCATTAAGGAGGGGACCATGATGGGATTGGGTAGTGAATATATTTTTTACACTTGTACTAAGGTATTTGATAGAGGAAGTGCTCATCAATCGAGGTGATAGAGAGACTATGGTTGGTGATACCATCACTGGTGAGAAATGCTTTGATTTAAAAATTTTGACATAGATCAATAGTTACATTATTGGTTATGTATTTAATGATAGATAGATGGTTTGAGATATATATACATGAAATCTGATGTATATTTGGTTGGTTTCATAGATATTATGATGGAGGAGATCAAATTGGGAGCCATGATTATAATTACACACCATGATATTTTGGATTGGGTGTTGTCACATTATGATCCATCCACCTTGGTAGACCCTATGGTAGCATCTCTCCTATATTATATTATATAATTTATATTGGTGGTGGAGGATGATCAAAAATTGTAGGTGTGATGAGATGTCTCATATCCACCTATAGGAGTAGGAGAGGGAGAGGCCCAAGTTTGGAAAGCATTAGCATAAAAGTGAGCCACCTCTATGGATACCATTGTAGAGATTGGACATGTGCAGGCATAGGTGGCTAATCTATATGGATATATCAATGGCTTGATGTCCTAGACTATGTCATTATAGTTTACTACCATTCAAAGGGGTCAGTCATAAGCATCCATAGCTAGTGTGGCTCAACCACAGGATAGGCATGATGAAGCATAGCCTTAAAAATGTAGCTATTATATTTTGTATTATATTTGTATCAAGCTCATGTTATATATAGTGATATGTACATTTATTAGTCTATGATATGTATTTGTTTATAGATGGATGTATGGATGTATTTCCTTTCTAGCACATGTATTTTACTTTTGATGTATATGTTATGGTAAATATGTGATGGTTAAAAATAAAATCAAAATGATTTGGAAAATTATAAATAATAATAAAATGTAATACACACTATATCACGATGGAAAATGTGTAAAAATAAAAGATGAATAAATATAAGAAACCAAAAATGGTAAAGTAATAGGTAATAAGTCTTTTCAAACCATGTATAAGTAAAAATTGCACAAATTAAAACAAATATAAGCTGTATTATATCAAGTTGGGAAATATGAAAATTTGTAATAGTGGAAAACATGTGAAAAAACAATGGTATAAAAATAAATGAACAATAAATTTAATCAATCATACTAGATCAAGATGGGAAGTATGAAAATAAAAATAAAATATAAGTATAAATCAAATTAATCATGCTAAATCAAGATGGGAAGTATGAGAAATTTAATAAAATGGTTGTAAACATACATGCAATCTGAAAATAAGAAGATAAAAGTGAAGTGTTTATGAAGTAAGCATAAAACATATGAAATCAAGATGGTAAGTATGTAAATGATGTGTAAATCATAATATAACATAAATTATCTCAAATTTGAAGAATTTAATTTTATTGTGACTTGGTTATAGTATGAATTTTTTATTGGAGTATTCTATGAGGAGGGCCTGGTCCTATCCAAGGTCTTACACTGTAACTCAAAAAGGGAACACCAATGAGGTGGAGATAAAGGTGGGAATAATTTTAAAGATGTTTCAATGTGGTAATTTATGAGGAAAGTTTGGTCCTATCCATGGTATTACACTGCAACTTACAAGGTGAACACTGATGAGGTGGCTGGTAATAAGGGGAAAAATAAGAAAATGCTTTATGAGAATGCCTGGTCCTATCGAAGGTCTTAAAATTCAACTCATAATGGGAAACCCTAGGGAGTATGATCAGTTAATAAAATAATTGGTGTGTCCCATGGGTGTGTCATGTTAGTCTATCATCTTACCTAGCCTTGTCCTAGTCCTAGTTTAAGCCTATCTCTCTTGAAATTGCCTAGTCAACCAAAGTCAAAGTTGGTCAACCCTAGTAAAACATGATCAAAGTTCAAATTTATCTTGAAAAATTCCTAATTTGGTCAATTAAAAGTTTTAAGTTGTCCCTAGGTCATAACTTGGTCACTTACTAGGTCTTATATGCAAAAAGGGTCTTTTGGCCACATTTTAAGCATAATAAATGACTTGTATGGATGGGTTGAGTAAGCATATTTGTCAAAAAGGTTATTTTTAATGTGGAGGAGGTTAGGAGATGTCAAGGTCTTTTAGAGGTTAGTCTAAGAGGTAGTTATGTGTAGAAAGGGTTAGTTTCTCCTTATTTTTAGGCACTTGTATGGACTTCTTGAGTTCACCATTAGCTAAAAACATGTGTAAGATGTCTTTTCAGATCCCTAAACTCTTTTACATACTTGATGTGCTGAGATAATGCCAAAAATTTTAGTTTTAACTTATTTTTATTACATCTTCTCTTTACAAACCAAAAAAGGTTATTTTTAAACAATTGGTGTGGGTCGTACAACTGGGGTTGGGAAGAATGATTTTGGGAAATGAAAGGTCTTTGAGTTCACTTCAAATCCATATAAATAATTTTCATTTTGGTTCCTCCTTTATGAACAATCACTTATACTGTAGGAAGACTTTTATGTATTTTCAAACATGAGGGGTTTCCTTTTGAGTTAGTTTCTGATTCTCATGTTTGATTTTCATGGGTTTGATGTTTTCACATGTTTCTAAAGATATATCCATAAGTTATCTCATCAAATTCTTGGTTTTGGACCTATAAAATGCCTCACAAGCCTCTTCTAGGCTTGCTCTTAGTCATAGAGCATCCTCACTATTCTATACTCAAAAAATGACAACCTATAGGTGCCATTAAAGGTGTTTTGAATTTATTTTCAGGTGTTATTGATGAAGGTATTGCCTAAACTCCTCTTGCTCCTTCTATACATATGCTTGCACAGCACAGTCCTATGTAGGCCTCTACTAACATCATGTTAGTGTAAGGAAGGATTGGTTTGTGCCTCAATTTCTTGTTTATACTATAAATGCATTAGGAGGTCATATGGAAGCATCAAAACTCATCTTCATGAGAAGTCTCTATAGTGTCATTCTTTATTCACTTCTTGCTACAAATAAACACCACCTTCAGGTGACCTAAATAGAGAGTATGAAGGTTATTTGGTGACTTTGAGACACTTAAGAGACTCTTATTTTGACTTGTCATGACGGATTGGCATGACAAACCCTTTTGAAGGGGTAAAAATGACAAGGCAAAATTTGGAATTCATGTTTAAAGACAAGGACTGAGTTGGGGAACTTTTCCCTAGATTGAGAAAATAGAGGTCCCTAAGCTTCTTTGGAATAGCATATACCATAAAAAAATAACTTTCCAATGTTATTGGTTATTTGGTTTAAAATTCCATACCACATACAACACTTATGCCAAATTTGAGGCCAAAATATTAAGGGGAGAGGGATGTTTAAGTTCTGAAAGTTGTCCTCAAACACACTGAATTCATTCAATGTTATCTACAATTGGAGACCAAAGGAAAGCTTCTTTCAACAAAAATTGAAAGTTAGGCTTGTTTTCCATGTGGGATTGATTCCAAATGATCTATATGATAATCATGAGCCAATATTTCATAAGATAATATGTAATTTGATGTGATGACCTCCTAATCCTATCCCATATCCATACATAGGTCTGGGAAGGGACACCTGCAATAAGGGTTTCAAATAGTGAGGTAGAAGGTTGAGTTTTTTACCTTAATTTTATATTTCAAGGTGAATAGGAGGTATAAGGATTTTTTGTGACTCCAAGATCTTCATGAAAATTCAGATCTTCATCAAGCTAGTTCTAAACATCACCATGATCACCTACAATAGGGTATTGAGAGCAAAATGTCTCAATCAATATGTGAAAGACTAATATGAGCATGTATGATATGATTGTAGATAACTTGGACTAATTTTTGAAGGAAAATAATTATGTGTGATTAAAATAGGTTTTAAATTAATTTCTTAGCATCTTGAAAAACCTCCATGAACCCATATGCACCTATAGGAAAGGTATCTCAGTCCACCTAAAGGCAATCAACACAGTCTTGGCTAAGGAGAAGTTGTTTGAAAAATTGAAGTGTATGAGGAGAAGTTGAGTGGGTGATAGGAACAAAAAGAATGTGTTTCACTAAAAAGGAACCTAAAATTCCATTTATAATAACTAATGTATCCATAACAACCTACAGGTAGAGGCTTAAAATGATTGTCTAAGTTAGGGTTTTGTAGACAGTCTTGTGTTTGCAAGAGCATAGTGATGGTTCAAGAGGTAAAGTTGTTAGAGAGATCCTTTGGAGGCATCCTATGTGGTATGAAAACTTATATAAATATTTTTCATGAACATAAGGCATGATAATAACCTCCATTTTCCACAAAGCACAGTCTCATACCCTGCCTACCCTCACAGTCTACCTTGTTCAAAGCATGTCAAGGAAATGTGTAAAGTTTGAGGCCTTGTGTTTGGAGTTGGATGCCCAAAAGTGGTATATATTACCCTTAGGATTTTAATAATCTCTTATAATTTTCAAATTTTTAATACTAATAAGGTGACACCTCCTTGTTTTATCTCAAAGATAGAGTACTCTTTTCCTTGCATAAACCCTACAAATGTTAGGAAATGGGATAAAACATGAACCAAAAGGAAAGGAAAACTCAAATGAGGGTTTTTGAAGATATATCACACCTGATATAACCTTAAAAACTAGGATATAAGGTTGGAGGATATGCAAGGAGGTCTATAGGTAGACCTAGTGAGATGATGCAGGCCTAACTCCAAATGAGGGGTCATTTTCACTTTCAACATTTTCCAAGCATTTAAATGTTTTGTATAATATTCATGGAGGTTTACATGATGTGTATGATATATCTCAAATTTTTATAAGGCTAACAAAGGGATTTTAACTACCAAGGTGCAGATAGACATATGAGATAAGGTCTAGGCTTAATACCAAATAGCAATCAGTTTCATTCTAAGATCTTGGTGAGATATTAATCATGTTTATAGGGTATTACTAGAAGTTTTTCAATGTTTGGTTTTTAGAAAAACTTCCCAAGAAACTATTTTTGTCTTAAAGTGTGCTCAAACCCTACTAGAATGTAAAAATGGAGCTTGAATGCCAACTTAAAACGCTTGAAACTTCCACAAATATTTTCATGGGACCTTAAGGTGATTTTAAAAGTTAGGGAGGGTCCCTAAGAAGCCCTCAGTGGAATTTTTAAATGATTCCAACATCTATTCTTTATGAACAAATGTTAGGAGTCCAGACCACTCCAAAACCCTTAAAAACCCTCCTTAAGGACCTGATGGAAAAGATTAGAATTGAGGCATATAGAGGGGGTGGAAATGAAATGAAATTGACTTTAAAATGTATAATACACATCAGATACCTATCCCATACCAATTTGTTTTACTACACCTATACGAATAGTGCAAAATAGGGCTTATTTTGACATTTTTTTATGTTTTGCAGGCATGGATAAATTTCAAAACATGAAACCACTTTTAGGAGATATTTTAGGATGTTTTATAAGTCCTCATGGTCACTTATTAAACTATCTTATCTCCTAAGTCTATCTTCCATCTCCATCATTTCAGCCAGTCTAGTGGGTAGATAGTGAACACTTAGGAAAAAGTGGTGAAACTCAATTAGGGAAGCCTTTTAAGGCTTGTTTGATGAAATTGATGATATGGATACCCTTAACACATGTCATTCCTCCCTATGAATGGATTATACTAAATATTTGGGAATTTTTTAGGTGTCAAGTGTGAGAGGTGCATGGAGAGAGCTCATTTTGGGACTGTCATGGATGATAGTGTATGGCCAGAAGAATAAGAGTGATAAGAGGATATTCTAATGCATGTGAGGACCTGTTAGTAAACCCTCTCACTCAAACCCATAATCAGCCCTGATCAGTTGTAGTGATAAGGTAGTTTTGGAAGGCAAATCATGAGGGGTAGTTTTTTATGCAAGGAAAGGAGTTTCTAGACCACTTTGCAAGGCTTGGATGATTTGAGATGACACTTGTAGTTCCTAAAATTTCATGGATCACCCTATATATCCATTACATTCACAAATTAATAATATTTTTAGTTGTGACAAGTGTCTCTTTGACTCTTGAACTCCCCTTCTCTCTCTCTTCTCACATCTTCTATAAATTAAGCCTTTTTGGATATTGTATGCATCTCTCTGCCTAGGTATGGTGAAGCCATACCAAATTTTTTCTTTTAGATAATAAAGATATTTTTTTTTACCTCATTAAATATTTCACTAAGTGTATATAATGGATGATATTATTATGCAAGTGTAGTTTTGTTTACCTTCACATACTACTCTCCTTAGTACCTTGTGTGTTTTATAATCTCTCTTTTGTAGGTCATCAAGAAGTGTTTAAGTGGATTACAAGTGTGGTGAATATGCTATTAAATAGGTTATCTTAGAATTAATATTGTCTAAGTACTCCTAGCCTATGATATCTCCAATACCCCATGCTTGAAGCATTGATGTGAGAGGGAAGATTGTCATTGAATGAAGTGTATGTACAATTTATCCTTAGTTTCAATTACATGTTAAAGGGCGTGAGTAGAGAAAATATTTGGTGTCTCACCTCCCATAGACTAGGTTTACTTTCAATTATCCTTATTCTTTTTCATCCCCCAAAGTGTTAGTATTAGGATTTGATCTATAGTGATGCATCAAGGGGAGTTATCCCCTAATCTATATATCCACCTCAAAGTTGGGAAACCCACAGCCTTGAGGTGGTTCCATTGTGTCACTTTGTCATCTCCTCATTGGGTGCAAGTTCAAGTGAAAATATTTTTTGGCATGCTCGGTGGCACTCTTGTTCTAAGAGATTAAGGATTTTTGGTGTTTTCCTCAAGATACCAACTTTTAGAGGTAATTTTACTAAGCACCAATGATGACACTAAGCATAAATCTACAGGTTAAGCAGTTTAGGTATTCTTATCAAAGTTTTTTTCTTGTTCTACACACTTCTCAAAAGTTTCATGGATTATTTTGATGTTGAGTTTGTCCTAACACAAGTTGTGGAGATATGTCATGCTTTACCTATTCCTCCTCAATATAAATAAGTACTTTTATAAACTTGGCATGATCCCTATCAATCTTATGTTGCCTATAGTCAGCCCTATCAAGCTTGTGCTTTACTTGGTCCACCTAGTTTGTCTCCAAGTCATCCCATTGAAAGTTTCAAAAAGACTCTTATTAGTTATCAAGACTACATGTTAGACCTTGATACTACATATGGTTTTGGTCAAGTTATCCCTATTGTTTGTATCAAGAGTATAATGGATGATTTTGAATAAGTCAATAAAGAATGGATACCTATTGAGAGAGCTAATTAGAAAGGTCTTACCAATGAGATTATTGATGTTTGTGGCTTAGTTTTCCATATATAGGATAGTTTGAGAGCTCATGAACCAACTCAGTCTTGGCAGCCCCAATATACCCCACATCAACATTTTAGTGTGTTAACCTTATCCACTCAAGATGCTAATCCAAACATGTTCCAAAATGCCCTAAATTCTTCACGTATTCCCAAAATTTTCCCTTCTTGCAAGTCCATCCAAGATAATAGCCAAAGGAAGGATGAAATCATGGTTGATTAGGTTGATGTATTTGGAGAATATTGTGAGAAAGGAAGCCTATGCTTTGAGGCTCAACTTGAAAAAAAGATTGAATTGGCCAATCATATTTTAAGAAAATCTATCATGGCAATATAAAATGAACTCTCTAAGGCTAATTTTCCAATTTTCAATCAAGATGCCAAGCCCAAGGAAACTTCAAGTTTCCTAAATGTATCATTCACCCCTTCATTAGCATCTTAGCCCTATGAAAACATCTCGAAGCCTACCTTCCCAAGATGGAAAGAAGTGGTGGCAGCTTGTGAAGAAAAAACCAAATCATGTTTAGGTGAAGAAGTTGGAAGGGAAGAGAAATTTGAAACCCCTCCATTCCCTTCCACCCCTCCTAAAGAAGCCATTGAACCCATCCTTCCACCTCCTTTCACTGATCAATGTTTCCCTTCTAATGTTGAATATTGCATTGCTCTTTGGAAATCTTCTTTGGATAAACATCCTATTTTTGAGAGTCTTAATATTGGCACTACTAAGAAGCAGGATGAGTTTGAGATTTTAGATTGGATTGAATATAAAGAGGAGCTGACTGCTAGTGAGGAGGCATCAAATTGTGAAGATGAGGAGAAGGATCCTCCTTGTGTTGAATAAGATGTCTTAAAGGAGGTTCTTTCATAATCCAAAGTAGAAAATGAAGGATCCTCTCTTGTTTTTCCTCTTCATGATGCTAACCAGTCAAAGGGTGATGACTTGTGGAAAAAATTTGAGGACATATGTAACGAAGTTGAAGCTCTCAAGGAGCCTACAATTCCTTTGGATCTAACTACAATCCATGGCAAGAAAGATGTTGTGTCTCAAAAGGAAGAAATGTGGTAGACCTATATGCAAATGTTCCAAGAGTATGAAGAATGTGAGAAGACTAAAATCCTAATGACACAAGTCTAATATGTTGAGGAGAAAGCATATATTAAAGAGCATCATCATCAAGAGAGTCTAGCTCATGATGGAGAAATCTATGATGATCTTGAGCCTTTTAAGGATGACTCAAAAGTTGATCCTAGAGCCACCTATGAAGCTGATCCTATCAACATCAAGGAAAGGTGTGAGCATTAAACACTTCCAAATTTTCATGATACAATGTTTTTTTAATACTTTAAAGAGGCTGTAACAAGTGAGAAGAATGATGAGATCCTTCAATAAGACATAAATTTACAACAAGCTATCCCATACATAGATTTACAAATCTGTCATGAGGAGACAAAAGGATAATATTATGAGGCATGTTTCCAAGTCCAAGAGGACTTCATATAATTTGGAGACCTATTTGAGATGACTTCATCAAATGGCATGTCAAGTCAAGGAGCAAAAAGAAAACATGGGTCATCTAACACCACATGCAAAAAGAAGCATGCTTGGAATCATCATTCATCTAGTGAGGAGGGAGATTCAAGATAATTCCCTTTTGAGCTAGGAAGGGAGGTATGATTAGGTTAGATGTACATAACTAGTATATTTTTAGTTGTGTCTTGTTTTCCCTAAGTGCTTAGTAGCACAAGTGTCTTTTACTTTGTGTGTTTGCTTTATTTTTGTTGTGTGTTGTCCTTTAATTTGTGTGTTTTGAGGTAAACTAGATATTTGTTAGTCAATTCAAGGTTTGTTCCTATTATTTCCACATTCTTTTTTACTCCCTTTTCTCAATGGATAGGATAAGGCTACTAGTCCTTAACATAGGCAAGCATGTTACCCCTAGGAGTTGCCAAAAATGTTGACCAAATTTGAATTCTATTAAAATTAGGTAAACCCATATATTTTAAAACATTTTAGATTTTTCCATATATCCCATGGGTGTGTCATGTTAGTCTATCATCTTACTTAGCCTTGCCCTAGTCCTGCTCTAACCCTATTTCCCTTGAAATTACCTAGTCAATTAAAGTCAAAGTTGGTCAACCATGATTAAACATGGTAAAAAGTCTAATTTATATTTAAAATATCATAATTTGGTCATTTATTTACTTTAATTTTTTTGTAGGTCATAAATTGGTTACTTATTATGTCTCATATGCAAAAAGGGTATTTTGGCCACATTTTTAGCATAATAAATGACTTGTACAGATGGGTTGAGTAATAATATTTGTTAAAAATGTGATTTTAAATGTGTAGGAGGTTAGGAGATGTTATTATCTATTATAGGTCAGTATAAGAGGCAATTATGTGCAAAAATGGGTAGTTTCTCATTGTTTTTAGGCCCTTTTGGGCACTTATATAGACTTCTTAAGTTCACCATCAACTCAAAATGTGGATAAGATGTATCTTCATCTCCCTAAACTCCTTTCCATGATTTTTTTCTGAGATTAATCCAAAAATTTCATCTACAACTTATTTTTCTTACATCTTCTCATTACAAGCAAAGAAAGGTCATTTTTAAACACTTGGTGTGGGTCATACAACTAGAGTTGGGAATAATGTTCTTGGTAAATGAAAGGTATCCAAGTGAAAATAAAATCCATATAAAGAAGTTTCATTTTGGTTCCTCCTCCTTTATGAACAATCACATAGACTCTAGGCAGATTTTTATGTATTTACAACCATGAGGGGTCTCCTTTTGAGCTAGTTTTTGATTCTTGTGTTTAGTTTTGATGGGTTTGATGTTTTCATATGTTTATAAATATATCTCCATAGGTTCTCTCATCAAATTATTTTTTTTTTATCTATCAAATGCCTCACAAACCTCTTCTAGGCTTGCTCTTGGTCATAAAGCATCCTCACTATTCTATACTCAAAAAATGACAACCTACAAGTGACATTGAAGGTCTTGTGAAGTTTTTTTCATGTTTTATTAATTAATTTTTTCAATTTAGGGATAAAAATTTCATTTTTATGTGTTTTAAAATCCTTTCCTAAACTCTTCTTGCTCCTTCTATACATATGCTTGCATAACACAGTCTAAAAGACCATCTGCAGGTCTCTACTAACATCATGTTAGTGTAATAGAGGATTGGTGTGTGCCTCAATTTATTATTTATTCTATAAATGCATAAGGAGGTTAGATGTAAGAATCAAAACTCATCTTTATGAGAAGTCTCCATAGTGTCATTCTTGATTTACTGCTTGCTACAACTAAACACCACCTTTGGGTGGCCTGAATAGAGAGTATGAAGGTTATTTAGTGGCTTTAATACACTTAAGAGACTCTTATTTTTCCTTGACGTGATGGATTTTCATGAAAAACCCTTATGAAGGGGTAAAATTGATAAGGTAGAAGTTGGAATTCATGTTAAAAGACAAGGATTGAGTTGGGGAACTTTTCCCTAGACTGATAAAATAAAGGTCCCTAAGCTTCTTTGGAATAACATATGCCATAAAAAAAAAGTACTTTCCAATGCTCTTGGTTGTTTTGTTTAGAATTCCATACCACATAAAACACTAATTATAAATTTGAGGCCAAAATATTAAGGTTATAAGGATGTTTAGGGTCTCAAAGTTGCCCTCAAACACACTAAATTCATTCAGTGTCATCTATAGTTGGAGACCAAAGGAAAGCTTCTTTGAACCAAAATTGAAAATTAGGCTTGTTTTCCATGTGGAAGTGATTCCAAATGATCCAAGTGATATTCATGATCCAATATTTCATAAGATAATATGGAATTTGATGTGATGACCTCTAAAGCCTATCCCTTATCCATACATAGGCCTAGGAAGGGACACCTACGGTAAGGGTTTCAAACATTAAGGTATAAGGTTGAGTTTTTGACTTATTTTGAGCTTTCAAGGTGAATAAGAGGTATAATTGTGTTTTATGACTCTAGGACCTTCATGAAAATTTATATAATCATCAAGCTAGTTCCAAACATCACCATGACCACCTACAATAGGGTACTGAGAGCAAAATGTCTTCATCAACATATGAAAGACTAATATGAGCATGTATGGTATGATTGTAGAGAAATTAGACTAATTGATGAATGAAAATAATTATGTGTGATTATAATAGGTTTAAAATCAATTTCTTATCATATTTAAAAACCTCCATGAACCAATATGCACCTATAAGAAAAGTATCTCAATCCACCTAAAAGCAATTAACACAGTCTTGGCTAAGGAGGAGTTGTTTGAAAAATTTAAGTGTATAAGGAGAAGTTGAGTGGGTTATAGGAATAAAAAGAATTTTTTTCACTCAAAATTAACCTAAAATTCCATTTCTAATACCTAATGCATCCATAACAACCTACAGGCAAAGGCTTAAAATGATTGTCTCAGTCAAGGTTTTATAGATAGTCTTGTGTTTACAAGAGGATAGCGATGGTTCAAGAGATAAAGTTATTAGATAGAGCCTTTGGAGGAATCCTATGTTATATGTAAACTTATATAAGTCTTTTAAATGAGCATAAGGCATGGCAATAACCTCCATTTTCCATAAATCATAGTCTCATACCCTGCTTACCCTCACAGTCTACCTTGTTCAAAGTTTGCCTAGGTAATGTGTAAATTTTGAGGCCTTATGCTTGGGGTTAGATGCCAAAAATTGGTAAAAATTACCATTAGGATTTCAATAATCTCTTATAATATTCAAATTTTTAATACTAACAATTTAACACCTCCCTATTTTATCTCAAAGATAGAGTATTCTTTTCCTTGTATAAACCCTACAAATGTTGCAAAATGGGATAAAACATGATCCAAAAGGAAATTAGAGATAAAATGAGGGTTTTTGAAGCTATATAACACCTGATAAAACCTAAAAAACTATGCTATAAGGTTTGATGATATACAATGTGTTCTAGATAAGGAGTTCTACAGGTAGACCTAATGAGATGATGCAGGCCTAACTCCAAATGAGGGGTCATTTTCACTTTCAACCTTTGTTGATAATTTAAATGTTTTGGATAATATTCATGGAGATTTAAATTATGTTTATTATCAATTTCAAAGGTTTATAATGCTAACAAATATATTTCAACTATCAAGGTGTAGACAGACATATGAGACAAGGTCTAAGCTTAATACCAAATAGGGGTCAGTTTCATTATAATATCTTGGTGAGATATTCTAGTGATTAAAGCATATTTTTATGGTATTAAAATAAGTTTTTAAACCTTTAGTTTGTAATAAAACTTCCCAAGAAACTATTTTTGGCCTAAAGTGTGCTCAAACCCTACTAGAATGCAAAAAAGGAGCTTGAATGCCAACTTCAAATGCTTGAAACTTCCATTGATATTTTCATGGGACCTTAATGTGATTGTAAAATTTAGTGAGGGTCCCTGATAATCCCTTAGTGGAATTTTTAAAGGATTCTAATGTCTTTTCTTTATGAACAAATTTTAGAAATCCAGACCACTCCAAAACCCTTGAAAACCCTCCTTAAGGACCTGAAGGAAAAGATGAGGCAAATGAGGAATATAGAGGGGGTGGAAAGGCCATTAAAGTGACTTAAATATGTAGAGGACCCACAAAATACCCAACCCATGCTAATTTTCTATACTACACCTATATGGATAATGTAAACAAGGGCTTATTTTGATAATTTTCTATGTTTTACAGGCATGGATAACTTTCAAAGCATAAAACCAAATCTAGGAGATAGTTTAGGATATTTTTTATAAGTCCTCATGGTAACTTATTAAACTATCTTATATCCTGATTATATCTACCATCACCTTCATTTTAGCCAATCTAGTGGGCAGATAATGAACACTTAGGGAAAAGTAGTGAAACTCAATTAGGTAAAACTTTTAAGGATTTTTTGATGAAATTGATGATATGGACACCCTTGACACATGTCATCCCTAATTTGTCATGGATTATACTAAATAATTGGTAACTGTTTAGGTTCCAAGTGTGAGAGGTGCATGGAGAGAGCTCATTTTGGGATTGACATGGATGATGGTGCATGGATAGAATAATATGAATGATCAAAGGCTAGTCTAGTGCATGTGAGTACCTATTAGTAACCCCTCCCACTCATACCCATCATCAGACCTAATTAATTATAGTGACAAGGTATTTGTGGAAGGAAAATCATGAGGGGTAGTTTTCTATGCAAGGAAAGGAGTTTTTAGACCACTTTGCAGGGCCTGGATGATTTGAGATGACACTTGTAGCTCCTAAAATTGCATGGATCACCCCATATATCCCTTGCATAAATAAATAATATTTTCAATTTTTACAAGTGTCTTTATGACTCTTGAACTTCCCTTCTCTCTCTCTTCTCAAATCTTCTATAAATTGAGCCTTTTTGGCTATTGTATGCATCTCTCTACCTGGGTATGGTGAAGCCCTACCAAATTCTTGCCTTGACCTAATAAATATATTTTTTTACCTCATTCAATATTTCACTTAGTGTATATAATGTATTATAGTCTTCTGCAAGTGTCATTTTATTTACCCTCACATATTACTCTCCTTAGTACCTTTTGTGTTTTGTAATCTCTCTTTTGCAAGTCAGTAAGAAGTATCTAACTGGGTTGTAGGTGTAGTGATTAGTCTATTTAATAGGGTGTCTTAAAATTAGTATTTTCTAAGTCCTCCTATCCTATGATATCTCCAAGAACCCATGATTGAAGCATTGATGTGAGAGGGAAGATTGTCATTGAATGAAGTGTATGTGCAACTTATCCTTAGTTTCAAGTGCATGTTAAAGGGTGTGATTAGAGTAAATATTTGGTGTATCACCTCCCATAGAATAGGTTTAATTTCATTTATCCTTATCCCTTTTCGTCCCCCCAAGTGTTAGTAATAATATTTTAGTTATAGTGATGCATCAAGGGGAACTAGCCCCTAATCTAGAGATCCACCTCAAATTTGGGCAACCCACAGCCCTGAGGTCGTTCCATTATGTCAATTGAATGAGGATAGATTTGTAATATCCTAATTGGGTATAAGTCCAAGTGAAAATAGTAAAATAGGTGGGATACTAATATCAAATCATAAAGGTTATATGAACAAGGAAATAAAAATAGTCTTACCTTCCCATAACATGTTTCTTGTTCCTCAAGACTTCTTACAGAGTTGTCAGTATACTATGAAGATTGGGTACGTATTTGAGAAATTAGGTATCACTTTTAGATTTTTTTTGTTCTTCTATCCCAATTTACTTTCCTTATGTGCCCCAATAGACCTTGGTTATATCATTAGGCCAACTATGGAGTTTAATCTTTGATTAGAAATAAGAGATGTGATGATATAGTAAATCACATCTTTTGGTGTGACTAGACTTTTGGATTGTATGTTTCCTTTTGAATCATTTTCTTTTGTTTAAATGATTTGGATTTTAAATTTTTTATGGCTTTTATGGTTCTTCCTCCATACACATTTGGAATAACCGATCATGAGTGATAAAGTGATACACATGAATGATCTTTATAATTTGGCTATAAGAGACTAAGTAGCTAAAGATATGATCAACTAAATAACTTAGGCATACCTATGAACTAATATGTAATCTCAAGTTTCAATAGTATGTATGTTTAGTATGTGAAATGGAAATAAGGAATGAAAGGAGACCAAAATAGATCAGTGTATAAAATTAGTAAAATGAGAAGTCTTATTTGCTAACTGATAAGATGGTAGAGATAAAATACTAAGGGAATTAGGGTTTTATAACTAAGTCACAATATTAATTATCTTTACTTAAGTTTAAAATATAGAAAATAATCATTATAGAGAAAATAAATGAATCAATGAAATAAGTGAAATCATAAAAATAACTTTTAGTTCATGAAAATAATGAGAATAAGCCATAATAAAAATTGAAAGAGAATGAAACCATGTAAAACACGTAAAACATAATATAATTTTTCATGTAAAATAGATAAGTTAAATCATGTGTGACACATAGTCAAAGATATAAGATATATAAATGGATAATAAATCCAATAAAAATCATACAATAGAATAATTTGAGAGAAACCCATGACATGTTCAAAAATATTGATATATTTGACCACAAATGTTATCCATAACATCCAAAACATCTTTATGTAGATAAATTCTAATGTTATCTAGAGTCTCATCAATCTTCATAGAAAGTTGTGAAAAGACTTCCTTTTGTATCTTTTCAACTAAAAAGGTAGGTGTAATAAAAGAAGAGTAATTCTCATATGGTATCTAATATGTGGGATACTCAATGAGAGGAATAGATATCTTGATGGGAATGGTATCTACAGATATAGGAGGAGGTGCATCTAGTAGAGATGTAAGAACATTCATTTATGGATGACATGTAGCAGAAGGAATAACTGGTGTTGGTGTTGACTATGGGAAATCCTAGAGATGTTATTGTAACACTCAGCATTGATCACTATGATAGGTATAACATTGATGACAAATACAATATACTTCATCATATTTGAGGATGTACTCTAAAAGTAGCTTGGGAAGAGGTATGGTATTGTCTTTGGGTTGGGTAATGACTGGTCATAATGTGTCAATGTACTGCCCAAGTTTTTAGTAGTGGGTATAAGATTGGTTATTTGTTCCATGAATGCAAAAAATACATCATTAGTATATTGTAGGGGTCTACTAACTGGAGGAGTAGAATAATAAAATTGAGAATGCTGATATAGATAGCTATCTTTGGTCCAATGAATAATAACTCTATAAATATATCAATAAGGTTGATTTTCCCATTATGTGGGTAAGGTCTCAAGCTGAGATAAGGGAAGAAGACCATCACCAAAGAAGGGGGAAGTTAGAGTAGAAACTAGACTAGGTTTATCTATAGGTAAGGCTAGTTATGTAGTGGTCTAAGCATAGTGGCTAGCATATGTGGAGGAAACAAACTCGAAGGATCATGATATCTGACAAAATGATAAGGTCCTTTCATGGCATTATCCATGAGCATACTTTTGAGAGGTTATTTTGTGACTATATTCATACCATGTGAGTTATCCATCTCTACCCTATGAACAGTAGTGGAAAAACTAATATCATATATTATAAGAGAAAAAATACTAGAAGAAGAATGAAAAGACTAAAATAAAGAAGATTGATATCTAACAATGTCAATATTTATAGCTTGGATGAATCCATCTAAAAATGGGTTATTTAAAGCATAACCATCATCATAATTTGGTATATGAAAATTTATAGTACATGTAGGAATTATTTTATCATTCAAGGAACCATGGTAAATGAAATCTCTAGTTTTGGTTAAGGTAATTGGTATGTTGTCAGAGGGTTATTGATGGGATTGGGGTTGAAAAGAAGGAGTAATTTGCGTGATTTTGTGAGGGGAAATATCATAAGTTTTTATATTTAGGATCATATCATCTTGATCATTATCATCAAAGTCTATGAGGTTAGGTATAATATTCCTAATTAATTTAGGATGACCATTATAACCTCTAGTGGAGTTAACTGGATAGTTGAAGTGTTGGGATTATCAAAATGGAACACTAGGTAAGGGTTTAAGGATGGGTATTTTAAATAAACCATGTTCTTTGAGTTGTTCATAATTCAAAGGATTCATGTCCCCTTAAATCTTGTAGATATCACTATTATGAGTAAATTTGACACATTAGCATGCGGATGAAGCAACTACTCTCATATGATGAGTCTAAAGTTGATTAAGATATTGTGATAAAGTTTAAATATAAATATCATGATTTTCACATAGATTGTAATGGAAGGAATGGTAATGGGAATCCAAACACAACCTAGAGGATGCATTTACCTTTTATCATAGCCTTGGCATGTGTTGCATGTAGATTTAAGGTTACACTCAAAGTATCTAAGTGTTTTGATAAAGTCATGGGAGGCAAAATAAGTGCTTTAATATTCATCAATTAAAGTATGATTAACATTTATATAACCTATTTGGATGATAATGAATAAAGGATTATCATCTATATGAAGTAATATCTCATCGGGAATCATAGAAGAGATAGGAAACTTAAGTGAGAGAGATGTGTCCACTATTTCATCAACACGGATGGACATTTATTCACATTGTTGAGTATGTTATCTTTGTATCCTAATAATTTATCTTGTTTCCCTACAAGAGGAGGATGAGGGATGTTAATTTCAAACAATATTTTCTTTAGGTGATTATGATGGTATGGATAAGTTTTCATTAGATCTAAGAAGGGGATTTGATATGAGAGCTAGGAAAGTTCCACAATATGAACCCATTCATCATAACATGTGGGAGGATTGTTAGATATAGGTGTATAATTTTGCAAATGATCCTAGGAAGGAGGGTTAGAGGTATAATTAAACTCATGTTGATAAGGTATGGTTCATTTAGGTTGGTTTCAACTAGGTTGAGTGACCTTAGGTGAGATGGTTAGTTGAGGTATTTATTGTGGTTGAGTAAAATAAATACTATTGGAAGTTTGAGGTATGTTTTCATGAGTTATAAGAATTGGAGTATAAGTTATATCAATGGTATGAGAGGTATGGTCAATTTATGTTGTTGGAAGTGGTACTTGTATGGGTATTAGTTCCTCTTGCCTAAATTCAATGAGATGGGATGGGTAAGTGTATTGAATTATGTGAAATGTTAACAAGGTGTGATGTGTAGGTGTTGGGTTTGAATCAATATAAGAAACTAATATTATCATATTATTCATATTAACCACATTTTTTTCATTGGTATTAAGGTCTATAAGAATTTAAATGTTGTTATTAGTAATGGTAGGTTGGTCTTTGTTGTCTTGGTGGTTAAGAATTGGATCCTTGTAGATAGCTAAATGAGCATTATCTTGGTTTAAATATTGAGTTTTATTTTGAGTATCACGATCTTTAAGTTTTGTGTCATAATCTTGTTGACATTTTTGTATAAGGAATTCATGGTCAAATTTAGGACCAGGAAGAAAATCCATGTCTCAATATTTATTAATTATCAATAAGTCTCATGAGAATGTCCCCAACTTACATGAAACCAACAAAAATTATTTACATCATACCATGATTTCATAGGATGAATGGGATTAAGATCTCATGGTAGAGGTCTTCGAAGATGTTTTTGAATCTATGGTTAGGATAATGGTTTATGCACATCAGTATGGTTGTGTGGATAAAATGTGGGAGTATAATTAGAATTTTTGTTAGGGGGAGGAACATGATACATGGTGTTGTTTGGAGTAATATCTTAGATGGTGTGTATAGTGTCATAAGTTTTGGTAACACCATCATTTATTACATGAAAATTTTTATTTTTGATAAATATGTGAGTTTCCATTGTAGGTTGAGGTAGTTCAAATTGATGCATGAGGAATTATTGTCATTTAGATTGTTCAAGAGCTTCTAAATTTTTTGGAGAAAGGTTCCTAATGTGATATCAAAATTTAGGGTGGATATCATTAGTAAATAGGTGGAAGAGGTTTTCATCTGCCATATTATGCTCAAATTTATTAAACAAATTTTTCCATAATTTGATGAAGACTTGTGATGTTTTGGTTTTGAGTTGTTTACAATTTATAAAATGAGCTAAGTTATTTTCGAGAAGATCACTACTTTGGAATTCTCGGACTAGTTAGTTTACCAAGTCTTATAGGCTAGTCATAGAGTGTTTTTTTAAGTGATTATACCAATATAAAACATCTCTTTAAAGTGTTTTAGCTAAGATTTTGGTGGAAGTAAAAATATTAAGCTTAACTTAATCTTTTTAAAGGTTACCAAATGTTTTTAGATGTAGGGTACAATAGGTAGATCCATTATAAGTGATGGTGTGGGTGATGCCTCCTATATCAATGTTAATAATTTGAATTACTATAGGTTAATTTTTTAAATGTTTGATAGTTTTTTTGATAATTGGATATTGTGTTATGATATTTCCATGGGAAAACCTAAGGGGGTGGGGGTGAATTAGGATTGTTTTCTCCCTATGGAACATGGTGAGGTTTGTTTTGTAGATGTATTAGCTGATTTTACATTTTCATCATTTTATTTTCATCATTAGTTTGAAATGTATACATTTGGTTAATTATTTTTAATATAAGTTGATTATTTTGAGCATCATTTTGGCTAGTGGACATAGCATGTCATGCATTAGTATTATGTGAGGTATTAAGAGCTTGATATGTACTATGAATGTGTGATGAGTTATTATCATGTGTCTCACTAGTGGCATGAGTATCATTGGTATAAAAATAATCATTAATAACATGGTTAGAAATGTGGGTATTTTGAAGAACCCCACTAGAAGTTGAACCTATCATGTTTGTATAAATACTTTGTATGGAGGTAGAATAAGACATAGAGGATGATGTCATGGTGTGGGAAGGAGAGATAATAGAGAGGAAAGGTTGGGATGAAAAAAGGGCTTGTCCAAAATCCTTGGGAAAATCTAGGGGAAGGTGAATGGAGTCATCTTATATGAGGTCCCATCATAAGATTATAGATGGTTGTAAGAACTTTTCCTCTATATTAAGGGTTTTCATTAATGAAAAAGATAATTTTATTTGTCTATTCAATATCACACTCATCTTATAATAAAAATAAGGGGTTATGTGTTGAGGAATAATGGGGAGTCCCATAATTAGTAGTGCAGGTGACAACATGGACATTACTTTCATCCATAGTGGGTGCCATAAGAAGGATCTTAGGAACCCTATTAGGATTGGTAAAAATCATCATGTTTGTTTGATTTAATTCTATATTATCCTCAAAAAATAAATTCATGATGGAGGGAAACAAAAAACTTGGTAAAAACATGGTCAAATGGTAGGATACTAATTCAAGTCAATCAACATTATCTTGTAGGATAGTAGACAAGAAAGGTTACAAAAGATACAATCAAATTGGTTGACTATGTTCTGCATATGGTGAAACAAAGGGAGCCTAAAATATACTTATTCAAATAGGTTGAATGTGTGTTAAAGGTAAAAATAACAAACATATTATAAGATATTGGATCGAATAAATTTATTGTGTTATATCATAAAATAGAAATTATAAAAGATGCAGTCGAGCTAATTGATTGTATTTTAAGGGTATTAATAGGTTTTGATAGTTATGATTGTATATGATCTATCATCATTTTTTAGAATATTTGAAATAAACACGTAAATAATTATTTCAATCTAGTCGATCTAGTTGTGGCACATATCATAAACCTTGTACCAACACTAGATTATACAAGTTTTGTAATACAACCTATAATTATCAGAGATCAAGTAGCAAAAATAGAAATGCTAATATATGTGATCATACCTAAATGTTTTAAATTATAATTTTTTTAGAAATAAATGTGATAGAGAGTTGGATATAAAAAGGAACTAGAAAGGTAATCTAATGTTGGTTTTAGGCAGTTACGCTAAAAGGGATCTATATTGGTGATGTTATTGGCTTAGTATTAGCGATTTCCCCCTTAATTCACAATCTTGTAGTGATAAGGGTATCTAGTGTTTTTCTAATATATAACATCAACTATGTATTTATACTTGGCCATAAAATCAAGTCAATTTCTCTTTGGTGATGAAATCCAAGTAGGTATACCTTAGGTAGAATTTATTTAATGTTTTTTGATGTTATGTGGTTTGGAAGTGTGTGAATAAAATAAAATAGTGTGACTAAATTGATAAATTAAAATTTTATATTTAGTCTATGTGTGTTAATCTTATCAAGAAAGAAAAAAATTGAAAAGAGAATTAATTACTAACAAGATGAGTTAATTCCTTTGCTTGAAGAGTATAGGGTCAATTCAGATGATAAAGTATGCAAATAGTATAGAATAGAATTGACTAGGTCGATCCTATCTATTGAAGCAAAAGATATAAAAACATAGTCAAATGAGTTGACTAAGTCTCCTAGGAAGGAAAGCAAGCTACAGAACTATGTCAACCTAGTTGACTTGGTTTTCTATAGAGTTACAATTTTATAGACTAAAAACTATGAAAATAGAACTATAATGAATAAAATAAATGACTAAGATGGAAAGAATGAACCTGATGACTTTAAATATATTATAATTTATATTTTTATACTATGCCATTCAAATTAATAATTATATCTTGCTAACAAATTTGAATTGGTTGACTCAGTTTGAAAACTTGTATGTAGAGCAGTGAACTGAGTCAAATCAATCTATCTAATTACCTACGATTGAAGATGACCTACACAAATAAATATAGAGTTTGAGTGACTATGTGTTAAAACCTATGCACATAATGTTAGACTAGGTTGATAGATTCAATCTAGTGATGTAAAAAATAAATAAATAACAAATGAAGGTGTGAAAGAAAACTTGCAAGCGTTAATTAACATTGAGTTCACCAGAATGTATAGAAGGGGAAGTGGAGCTGATCTACAAATCAATCCTAGCTCAAAGAAGATAAATCACACTATCCCTTCCACTTGTTAGTATATTTAGACAATTAGGGTTGTCACCAATATGGATCGACTAGATTGAACAAAGGGGTCTCTTACCACATAATCTCACTAGAGAGGGTTCCAAATCCTCTAGTCAAATAATACCACATAATAACCCCAATTAGGTCCTATGTTTTCTTATCAAAGTAAATCAAATCTAATATAGTGCTCACCAAAGCTTATGACATAAATGGGGGGTAATAAACATAAAAGTAAACATGCAAAGAATAACTCGACTCAATTCAATGTAGAGGTAATCCTAATGCATGGAGAGAGAAATATACTCATAATCTAACACATGCAAATTTGTCTAATTTAATAAAGAGGATCAAGAGTTAGGAATACTTTCTTTGAATATGAACCCATCAAGCCTCAATATCTCCCTTGGCCAATGGTGATTTGCAAGAGGTTATTGTGATATGTAAGTCTAATAAAGATAAGTCAGCTCTAGGCTACATGACTTATCTTATGCATCCAAAAGACTTATCCCATAAGATAATATTTTTCTCTCCAAGCATAGTATTAAACCCTAATAAATTATTACTCAATTAAAATTATGAATAAATAAATTATTATATTTATCTCTCTAATGAAAATGGAAAAAAGGATGTGTTTATAAAGTCAGATCCAAGCCTAATCTCTTACAAAGTTTTAGCTAATAGATTTAGCCCAATCGACCCTATTCTTTAATAAATAAATAAGTTAGATCCTAGACTAAGTTGGATCTAAATTAATCTCATAACATGCTTATATTTTAATAACAAGTTCAACCTAGGCAAAATTTATTTAGGAAATCACAAAAAGAGGTTTTGGCTTAGGTAGGGGATATTTGAGGTGATGAATTACATGGAGGAGTGTGTAATAGAGGTGACAAAACTTATAGAAATGTATAGGATAGGTTTGTGTTGATTTTAAGTGGTGGTATAGGGAATAATAATCTTGAAAAGCACCAATGGTCTACCCACCCCTTTCTTGGTGCACCCTTTAAGACATGCACTCAGAGAGATTGAGTCTCGACGAGTTCTTGCAAGAGAGAAAGCATCAATAATTTATAAAGTTTAAAAATATTGTGTGTATATGCCTATTACTTAGGATTTATATATTGTGATTTCCATATGCTAACACATGAATGAATATGAATCTATAGGCATTATCTCACTTGAAATAATGACCACTTTTCTAAGATACTAGGTGCAATTTAGAATCTCAAACACAACACTTTATATGCTTCCTCATAACTAAGTTCAATTGACCTCTGGTAAACCCACTAAATGGATTTTACTCATTTTAGTGCATGATTGATATTACTTTACCCTTATCTCTATAATTAGAATAATTTTCTTCAATTGTGGATAAATTTTGTTAGACCCTCTATATAAAATTGCAATGGAATTTTATTTTTTACTACCAATGCCATTCACATAAGCCTCACTTTATGGTATCCTCACATCCAATTATAGATGTGAACATCTAAATCTTCATTTATAGATGAATATGACTTCCATAGAATCACACTTTCTTGAGTAGGTTCAATATAATCTTGTCTAGTTTTAACTGACTAATAGATGTTTATGGTTGTTTACAAATAATATATGGTGTATTTTTTATTCATTTATGGGTATGGAAATGATAAAATCATCTTGATTCACTTCTATTTAGTTATTTAATGTATTAATAGTAATGTGACCATTGTAGGCCCATTTTTTTCCAATCAAGGTGGGATAATGAGTTTTTTTAATATATTCATATAAATTACCTCAAATTACCCATGAAAACTAAGCTTGAACACATTTTTTCCACATCCTTGAGCCTTCCAATAGGATCCACATGACCATAGTCTATGAGGCTCAAAAGTAACATTGTTGTAGTTTAATATTATGCTTCTAATAACTTCTCAAGTGGATCTAGGAATCATGTTAATAATGATATAAAATTCAAAAATAACATTTGGTATCTTGTACCAAATGATATCAATATACATCCTCACATCCACATTTCATGGATTCTCAGTCTTCACATACTAGGCCATATTGTATGTTATTTACCATCCTTTCTTTACATAATCTAATAAATTATATAATAAGTATGTTAGATTTTTAGAAAAATATTCATTGTGAAAATTGCTTTCTAGTTTCAAAAAGTTTTTCAAGCTCATGACCAATCCATCTTATCATAGTATTCACACAATTTATTCATACATCTAGATAATTATTGTCATAGGATCTCCTTCATTAACATATTTATTTTGTATTGACCTGATAACTTAGTTGATTTATTTAGAAGGATCCTTTTGCTCATTTGGTTTGTGTATTTTTGTTCACATGACTTTTAGATGGGGATATTTGTAGGCATAATAATATGAGGAATTTTTTTATATTTATTTTAAATTATAATTAAAAAAATTAAAATATTTCTCTTTAGGACAAATACTCACCATGTTAACATTGTGTATTATTTTGTCTTTTCTATATTTCTCTAGTTTTAAGTAATCCTTTCTATCATGTTGTGATATGACTCTAAAATAAGCACAATAAGTTTCCCATTTGGGATTGCAAGTTAATTTTTTTGAGATATGTCTCATACCCCTATATAAGTTGAAAGTGATAGGTTTTTATCACCATCTATTCCCCTATCTATGATAGTTGTACCCACCTTGATATCCCTTTGCATTTATGGAAATCCTCATGCCTTAAATACCTTTGAGAGGATGGAGGTTCCTAATTTGAATGATATTTCTCTATATTTGTATAACCATCATACATATGTAACATAACAAAAGTGCATACTATAAGTTTAATTATCTTAGTGTGAACTATTTTTTAAAGGTTTGGTGGGTGTTTTTACTATTGTGTGAAAATTTTCCATAGTACTTACAAGTATTTTTTACACAATTTAAATTGGTACTACATTATCTTGATTATATTTTTCCCTTTTGTATCTATCTATAATCTCTTACACTTCTTCGAACAAATTCATCGTTAGAGTGAGATCCTTAATTTATTCTAGCTTACTAACTTCTTCAATTAATAATGGCATAGGGGATTCATCCTTAAAAAATGAATTAACTATCCTTAAAGTGTTAATGGTAACCACCCTTGAACCTAATCTCCTTATTCAAATATTACATTTCAAAAATACTACATAAACCATTCTACATACATATGTTGATGTTACAACTACTAAGTAAACCTACTACTAAGATACTCTAACTACTCTTTAAAATCCTTTGATAATCTATTCTCCTTTCCTTTCAGGTTTGTATCATTTTATTGGTTAGTCTCTATGTTCAATTTGGTATATTTTTTCTCCATCTAAGCATAAAAATTAGTCTCTTTTACTAGAGGCCTACTTCCTCCCATTCCATGCATAGTTCCTCTACTACTACTCACATATACCTTTAGTATTTTATATTATGCAAGGTTCTATTTGATCCATATTTTGTGTTGTCACAACTCCCACTAAAGCCTCAAAATACTTTTATTTCCTTTCATCCATTGTCTCAACTTTACTTTTAGAATTCAAGTAGTCCAGTGTCCTCAGTTATCTATCCCTAATTCATCTTCACCCAGTTCACATTTATTGTGTTAAACTACTCCATGGTATTTAAAATCAAGACCATAGATTTTTCCATAGATACCATATTCAAAAATATTATATTTTTATTAAAATATTTCCCTCTAATTCTTATTACAAAAAAAATAATATGCATTCTCAAATGCAATGTACCCCTACACAAAAAAATTTAATAATTTATCCTTCAATGGTAGTTCTCGCCCAATGATCAATTGATTGTAAAAACTTAGTTTATAGGTTTCACAATTTTTCTAATTTATATTCATTCTAAACAAAGTCATCTATTACATGAGATTTAAACTAGTAGTGTTCTAACCTTTATAACCACACTACAAGTAATTTAGGAAACTTGAACTATAAAATTTCATATATATCCCCATATTTTTTAGTAGAGATAATATATTTATATTTCACACCTAATATATAATATTATTCTTTTATTAATTTTCAATATTCTAGCCAATGTTCAAGGTCCCTTTGACTAGGAAACTATCTTAACTTTTTTCAGTCCCAACAACAAAACCATTGTTAGTAATGTTACTTGGATTTATGCATCAAGGCATGCTCATAGTTGCATTCTTATAGGTTTCAAAGGGACTCATAATATGTTATTGTTATTCATATGGGTCATATAGATGATAAAATGCATTGTAATCCACATAACCTTCTTCAAAATTGATTAAAAAGTCAATCTTGCACTAATTTTAATAATCAATTCAGCTTCATATAGAAATCAAAATTTTCCTTATTAATACTCATGTAAAACTACAATGAAATAGAGAACAAGGATACATTAGTTTGAAATAAGAAATACACAAGGCACAAGATTTATTTTAATGCTCAATAATCAAAACTTAAATCAGATTCAAACCTCTTCTAGAGAGAAAATATAATCCTTTACACATACCATATATATATATATATATATATATATATATATATATATATATATATATATATATATATATATATATATATATATATATATATATATATATAAGAAGAGAACATGTATATTCACCTTATTGACCTATTAATTTCCTCTTGTATATAGTCTGAGCTAAATGTTTAATCTTTTATTTATATCATTGACTTACATAACATTTACAAAATACATAATTATACATCTGTTGCATGCACAAAATATACACAAATACGTACAAATTATCATTTACATTCTCCTTCTAACATTATCTATCTCCTAGTTTTATTTATTTCAAATGAATGGGACTCAATAATTTCTTCTCCAATATATTAAAAAAATCAAATAAATGTGATCCATAAAAAATAAATGTGGCTCATTAATTTTAATTTTATGTTAATTTCTATTTTTTGAATTTTACATCATGATTAAATAATTAGTTAATTAATAAATTAGTTAACTAAATAAATATATTAATTAATTAGTTAATTATTTAATAATCTAATTAGTTAATTAAATTAATTGCATTAACTAATTAATTATTTTTTGTATAAATACCTTGGAGAGGAACAAGACTTGAAGAAAATAAATTTTTTGGACCATAGAGGTGAGTCCCCTGGGGGAGCCGAGATAAAATTATTAAATTGTAAATATGAAAGATTGATGAAAATAAAAAAATATATGCACCAACTTACTGATTTTATAAAACACAACATCTCCATGCATCCTTCTAGAAATCTGAGCACAAAATATACAACCATACTAGTGAGATGTATATCTAAAGTTCTTTCAACTCTGGATTTCAAATATACCATACTACTCATAGGATTCATCACCTTATATCATATATGTGAAATTAATATGAGTAGGCATATGAACTAAGAAGAACTAATTTCACCATCTATTCACAATAAACTTAAAACAAACAAAACAAACCCATGCAATATTTGTATAAGTAGAAAGCAAGATTGCACCCATATACTAAGATGAATTCCTCATGGATATATTCCTTTAAATAACCATTCAGAGTCTCTTATCATAATT
>JARHVA010000607.1:4615000-4645000 GCA_037957365.1 Torreya grandis | reverse complement strand
AAAATTGACTAAAACATTATATTTTATTATTTATTTTATTTTTACTTATATTATAATAGCAAATACACATAAATTAGTCAGTTAATAAATATTTTTTTCTTGCTTGAATGTCATCTGAGGGATACAATGGTGTATGCTCTCCTCCTTGCATCCTTGCAATGATTCCTAAAGGATCAAAAACCACCAATAAACCTTCCACATTTTTATTTCTAAGGTGAAATACACCTATGGAAGTGACATCCATGTGCTTTTCACTAGTCCTTAGGGGTTGATGATGTGGATTTCATCACCACACATTAGACCACACTCTATGTTTTGGCAGAGTATAAATATCAAGACATCTTTTGTTAGGCATTAAATCAAAATTCTCCATAAAGGGTTCTATAGAGTGAAGGGAATTTTGGCTCTAATATGAAAATCATTTAGATAGAACCCTACTTAGATTTATGCCTCACTATACCTAGTGTATATCAGGGACTCCCTTAGTGAGCCTATGTAATCTTAGAATATGAATTTTGGCCATAATAGGCAACTTGTTGTCAAATTTAGGATTAACTCCTAAGTGACCATTAAGTACAAATTGAGTTGAGAGTGTTCAAGAGATTTTTTAATGGGTCACTAGCCTACAACCTCACCTGGGAAGCCATTAGATGGTGCAGTCATTGGGTTACACTCCTGTGTCAGTCACTAAACTTAGGTTTGTGGTTTGTGTGTGACTTGTTTGAGTCTTCTCAAGACCAATACTATTTGTGAACCAAAAATACTAAAACTACTTGAAAATCAAAATACACTAGTTTTAACCTTGGAAAAGCCTAATGCTTATCTCATTCCCTCAATTTTCATAAAATAGGTACCATCTTATATTAACCATTACTCCTCTAATCATCCACACATAACATTTATCATTTAGATACCATAATCCTTTTGTTCACATTGCCCAAAAACCTACCCATAAAACATTTACACTATTTCATCATCTCCACATTGTCACCTTGAGCAAGTCAATTAAGTTACTAGAGCTAGTCCTTTTACTGCATGATATTCACTCTGTTATCACATCTCAAACCATCATTGTTACTATTTGCATTACCATATTTCTAGCACCTATCACTCTATCTATTTTCAAACTCAACATTCATCTTTTTGTCAACCTGTCACCCTATCAGATTTAAAACTAGAAACCATCATCATCTTATCATCTTGCTAACTCAACATTTGGCAATCATCAATTTCTCATCACTCTACTAGTTTGAACCTAATAGTTATTGACACCATGTTAGTTTATACCATTACTGATAGTCCTTATCCTACAAATCTTATTTTCATCTCAAACCAACTTGTCACTACCTATATTTCCATATTACTAGTATATGTCACTCTATCTATTTTTAAACTTGATAGTCATCTCCTTATCATCCTATCACCCTATAGAATTTGAGATTAGCAATCATCATCAGCTTTTCATCTCACTAACTCAACATTTAGTAATCATTAATTTCTCATCACTCTACCAATTTAGATCCAATAGTTGTTAATATCTTTATAATATATGTTATATTGATACTCTAAATACTTGACACACATCACCTAAATAAAGATACATCCATTTACCCACCACTTATCAAACTAGTTCTAATTTCTTAATCAACCTTACTTGAAGGTTTCCTATGACATATGTATGACCCCCTCTAAGCCAATCATGTTCATTTTATCCACCTCTCTTGGTATATATTTTATACCTACCACTATAATCTAAATGACATCCAACATTTGTTCCTGATCCATTAAAAATAGATAAGCATCTAGGCTAATAAATGACCTATTAGAAACCTTAGGCGAGCAACTTATTGATAATGAAAAAAATCATAGTGATATGCACACCCTTAGAGGAAATGAAGATCACCTAATTGACATTTTGGATATTGATAAAGGCAAGATTGAACAATATATCCATGAACACCATGAACAAGTACTCATGTACCTTTTCAAAACTGGGACCACCCTACCACCAGATTTTAATGTGAAGAATCTTGCCCAAATCAACATAGTACATCTCACGATCCTCTTCCCATTGCATTAGATGAAGAGGAAGACCAATAATTTGTTGATGATGAATAATAAGATGAAGAACCATACCCTCTACCTATTGCTAATGCCAATAAGGTTGAATTTAGTAAGAGAAAGTTTGCTCTATAAAATTAGGTCAAAATGATTATAGGCATTCTATGCTAGACCACCTCAACCAGTTACCCACCAAGTTAATCCAATAGCATCCCAATTCAATGTTTAGCATCCAAATCCTAACCCAACTAAAAGACCCACAAAAATTGTTTCATCATCCACTCACCCTAATAAGAACAAGTGAAAAGCTAATCCCTCCATCTTTAACCATTTATGGATCCATATTTTTCCCTTGAATGGCAATCCATAAAGGACACTCTTCATGGTCTCAACACCTGATCTTACACTAATAAATATTGGTATGAAGAGTTATTATCCTATCCCCTAGATATGAGCATCCTTAAAGTGCCTTTTATAGCACACTTTGAACCTTCCAAGTTTGATAAATAAAAAATAAAGGGTGACCCACGTGAGCATGTCCAAGAGTTATTTATGGTGTGACATGAGGTAGAATATAGTGACACATGCCTTCTCAGACTATTCCCTCAAAGTATTAGAGGACCCACCTTATAATGGTTCATGTAGTTGCCAAAGGGATCTGTAACATCATTCAAGAACCTAACTAAAAAAATTGTGCAAAATTTCTCTTATAATGTGGAGCATGAAATAACCATGTTTGATTTATATGACACCACACAAAAAATTGGGGAAATTCTAGTATCGTTCCTACAATGATGGCATGGTCCTGTAAGCCACTTACCTTGCTCAATTCCTAAGAGAAAGTTAACTAAGATATTTATCAAAAATATTAATTCTAAACTGGGCTACCAATTGAAACTCCATTGTGTCTCAACTTTTGAGGAGATTGTAGAAAAATGAATTCAGATTGAAAAGGCCCTCATTGAAAAGGGTATAATTAAAATTTATTCCTAAAATAATTACCATCTAATTAATTCCCCTTTCAAAAATCCTAAGTTCTTCAATAAAAATAAAAATGTTGTTGGGGATGGGGTTACTAACTCTAAACATGTGAAAATAGTTCATGGATCTACCTCCTCACCAATATCTCAAGACACATCCAATGATGTTATACCATAGGAAATGACATTACAAAAAATTGGGTAAATTGATAGAGGATGTTTTAAGAAAATTAATAGCTTCAAATATGATCATCTTATCAGATACTAAGCCCCTTTAGAAAAACAAACCTCACCTTGATTGGTTTAACTAGAATTAATTTTATCATTACCATCAAACATAGGGGCATAATACTAAGTGATGCAGGTAGTTGAGGAACCTGATTCAAGATTTGATTGAAAAGGGGGAAACAAATATAAAAGGCATAGAAAGATTAGCTTTTGAGAATCATCAATTGGGAATTTACCAAGGCCCTTTTCCAAATCATGATCAAAATTAGAAGGGATCACTATGAGACCAAGGCTAAAATCTATCCAAACATGTGGCTTACCATCAGGTCCCTTATCCATAAACTAATCGTGCAGCCACTATTAAAATTAAGGCCAAGTTAATGGAAGAACCCCAAGACTAACAACATCTTGTCCTCAAAATCAAAAGAGCATCCTCTAATTATTTTTTCACCACTCGATGAGGCAAAATCACTATCTTGGGGGAACCTCTAAAATTCTTACCTCAAAAGACACCTCTTAAGCTCAATGTTCCTGATAAAACTTTTAATAGTCCTAAAGGATGTTAGGATCTTATCTATCAACTTGAGAAGACACCTACCCAAAATTACATTATGAACCTTCTCAAGTCCTCAATAGTCCATCTTGACATCCTAAATAAAATCCTTCATGAATCTAAGGTGCCTAAGGACATTGATTCTAGTCAATTCCAAGCCTTGGTTGGCCACCTATTACAAACACAACAAATCACTTTTCACCCACATGACCTTCCACCCATTGGCCCTAATCATAATTATCCCTTATACATCAATGTATCCATTTATAACCACCATTTTCCTCAAGTGCTTGTAAATGGAGGGTTAATAATCAATCTATGCAACATAAATCTAGTCAAAACTTTGGGGTACTCAGAGTCATCTATTTGATCATCATCAAAGTGTATGATGACAATGAGAGACAATCAGTAGGCATGATCTATCTCCCCATCATAATGGGAATTGTAGGTCACGAAAACCTCATCCATTTTTTCAACTTTGATCTTCCATATAATATTATTCTTGAATGACCATCAGATGCAGGTAGTTACATATACTCTCCATCAGTGCCTCAAATTTCCTCATTCTGAAAAGGAAATAACAATCCATGGGGATCCAAAATCTTTCCATAATTGCCAACTAGAAGGGGAAGACTATAATATGTACTGCCCCACTACATAAACCAAACCATATGACCCCATGTTAAATAAATACATTCATCCTAATGAGTTATTAACCACTCCATCAAATCCTCCCAATTCTACCCACATCAAAATTATTTCCAAGTTTTGTGGGGAATACAAATATCAAACATTCAATGTTTCTAATCTACTCTTATCTCCTCGAAGCTATGAGTCCCCTGCCATGCGGGAGGTATGACTAGCTACCTACACATTTGGGTCTACATCCTTAGATAAATTAAAAGTGTTATCATATGAAGAAATAGAAATCTTGGATGATTCTTCACTATCTATAGAAAGTTTTTCTTCATGTTCCCAAAATCCAACATACCCATAGCTAATCACAATCTCAAAAATATGGATTATAAAGATAGGTGTTTGGGCCTACATGAATAATGGATTTTGGAACCCATTCCAATATGTAAACATAGGGGGCATCTAAACCTAAGATATAAACCATCTGGTATAGATCCTTATGATGTCATTTAAGATACATCTTTAGTTTTTGAAGAGCATCTAACTGATACAAACATTGAAACAAGTTTTTTACATAGTCCCTAAGAGGATATTACTACCACAAACCTTTTCATCAAACCCTCTATTTATACCAATGACCTCAATCTCTGTTACCCTTCCCTCCTTGACTGAGATTGATGTCCTACACCTGTGCTCAATATTTTTCAAAATGATGAGGCCATAATTGAATGCATGGGAGTTTGAGATCACATTCTATTAGGGGATCATAAGAAGGGGTTCAAGATGAAGTTATAGGATTCTACCTATTTTGGTGAGTACATCTAACCATTACACCAAATTGAGTCAAATAATTATCTAAAAAGGTTATCTTTTGAATCAGAACAAAATCTTGAAAATTTTCTTGGTCTTAAAAAGTAAAAAGCATATGAGGAGATGTTTGAGGAACATCAAGATACTCTTCAATCTCTTGACAATTATCACTTGCCTACTCAACCCGTATACTCTCTAGACACATCCTTAGTATAAGAGGTCATTAAAGTTAATAATGGAACTAAGGAGGATCCCAAGATTATTAAATTGGGGGCAAGTCTTACGATGGAAGAAAGAGAGGTTCTCATAAATCTTCTTAAGGAATTTTGAGACATTTTTACCTGGTATTATGTTGACATGTCAGGTCTTGATCCAACTTTGCTAGTGCATCACCTTATTGTTCATCCTAATGACAAACATGTGAACCATAAACTTCACAAAATGCACCCCAAAGGTGGAATTATTAGTCAAAGAAGATCTCCAAAAGAAATTATAATTTGGCTTCATTTTCCCAATTTATTACTCATATTTGATTTCCAATATTGTTCATGTGGAAAAACTGAATGGAGGAGTTCATATCTATAAAAACTTTTAGGATATTAAAAAATATTATCTAAAATATGACTTTCCCCTCCCAAACATTGATATGATCATGGATTTCACAGTTGCTTATGAAATGCTCTCCCTTATAGATGGATTTTCTAGTTACAAGCAAATCAAAATTATGCCAGAGATCAACACAATACAGCCTTTATCACTCCATGGGGTACCTTCTATTATCAAGTCATGCCTTTCACACTGAAAAATATAGGTTTTATTTATCAAAGAGCTATGATTTTCATTTTCCAAAATATGATGCATGACATAGTTGAAGACTATGTTGATGATATTTTGGGAAAATTTAAAACATGAGCTAAACATTAAATAGTCCTATGTAAAATATTCAAAAGGCTAAGAGACTACAAAGTCAGGCTAAATCCCCATTTTTTGTGTGTTTGGGGTAAAATATAGGAAAATTTTGGGGTTTATTGTTTCTCATCATGGCATTGAAGTTGACCTAGAAAAGGTAAAATTAATTACCGAGATACTTCCACCCCAAAACCTTAAGCAAGTTTACAGCCTCCAAGGCAATTTATAAGCTATATGCATATTTATTTCCTAGCTGGTAGATAAATTTCACCCTTTTACTCATTTTTTGAAAAATGGATCCCAATTACATTAGAATCTATAATGTCATAAGGTATTTAATTATCTCAAATAGTATCTTGTAAAACCTCCTATGCTTATACCATTAGTACCAAGGAATCCTTTGCTCCTATACATCTCAACTACCTAACATGCTTTAGTAGCTCTCTTAGCACAACGTGATGACAAAGGTAAATAAAGATCCATTTATTATCTTAGTAAGACCCTTGTATCTTATGAACTTAACTACACTCCTATTAAAAATGCCTCCCTAGCCATTATATTTGCTTCTCATAAGTTTAGACATTATATGCTCAATAATCAAATTAAGCTCATTACCAAAATTGACCCACTCAAATACTTGATATCAAAATCAACTCTTACTTGATCAATGGCCAATTGTATTATACTCCTAAGTTAATTTGATATTGAATATGTGAACCAAAAGGATATCAAATATCAAGTATTTGCTAATCAGTTAGTTGAAGCTCCTTTGTATGACTCATCACCATTAATAATAGCATTTCTTGGTGAGTTAATTATGATCACTATTAAATGTCCATCTTGGAATTTATGTTTTTATGGATCCTTCACCACCCATAGATCTAGATATGGCATCCTCCTTGTCACTCCTCATAGATATATTATCCTAAAATCTTTCAAAATTACTTTTCCATGTACAAATAATATTTTTGAATACGAAGCATTGATAGCAATTCTCCAATTAGATTCTCAATGGAATATCTAGGCACTTCAAGTTTTTTGGGATTCATAAATTATAATTCAATAATTCAATAATGAATTCCACACAAAGGATGATAAATTTCTTCCCTACAAGTATATGGTTGATACTCCAAAAATGAACTTCCAGACAATATCCTTTGAGTATATTCCAAGGGTAGTAATAAATCTATAGATGCAATGGCTAATATTGGATCACTACTTGAAATGACCTTAGACATGCACCAAAACTATTTCTTGTTGGAAAAGTTAGTATCACCAGCCCATCAAACTCCCACAATAGTGTATTTATGTTTAATTATCAATCTTAATAATCCTTGGTATTATGACATCTACTCCTATCTCTACGATAACATCCTTCCACCCAATCTTAATCACCACCATCATAAGACCTTCACCATAAAGATTTTTGATTTACTATCCTTGCCAATATGCTCTATTAATGAGGCTATAACAAAACTTTACTTCAATGCTTGAACTCAGAAGAATCCCTTTTAGTATTTAAGGAGGTCCACGATGGCATTTGTGTGGGCCATTTCAGTGGAATGGTCTTGGCCAAGATGATTTTTTAGATTGGGTATTATTGGCCCACCATGAACCATGACACTTATGAATATATATGTAAGTGTGTCACCTGTCAACAACATGGAGATCTCAACCACACTCCCTCTCAATAATTACATCCCATAGTTAGTATGTGGCCCTTTTCTACTTGGGGACTCGACCTCATTGGCAATATTAATCCCTCTTAGTATGATGGTCATAAATTCATCATTGTTTCCATAGAGTACATCACTAAGTAGGTGGAATCCATGCCACTCACTTACATTACTGGCAATCAAATTTATAAGTCATTATTGATTTGTGTAGCCCTCCTAGCTCAGCTAACTCACTCATATCCAAAATTCAATGTTACCCCACAAACATCTCTCATAGACCTTACTTATGAGTTCAAATGATTATTTATGAAAAATAACTTATTTATATGATCTATCTTCTCTAATACATGGAACACACCTTAACACCCCTATACAAACCCATTAAAATCATTCATCCTTTGGTAGAAGGCTTAAAACTCTTAGTTTACCTGTAGGCTAGTTTATCTTCCTTATAGCCCTACAAACCCTAATTTTTGACCATATCTTTCTTTTAATTATCTCAATCATGAATTTAAAACAAAATATATGGATACCCATTACTCCCTTCTATAACATACCTAAGAATCACCTAAGGTTACTTGGTATGGATTAATACTTCCTTTCTTTATCCCCTACTCGAATTAGCCCTCTTATCATGTAAACCTCCTAGTCTTGATCACTGTACAAAGTTAAAAGACAAAAAAATCACATTTTTAGATACCCATTACCTCATTATAAGTGAATCAATCATTTTTTGGTGTACTTATTTGGAGAAAATCATTTTTCCAATATCACCCTACTCTCTTTTGCTTGCATGCAACTAAGACTCAATTTCAAATGATGTTTTCTATACTTATCCATACTCCCTTGGTTTCATACAACCTTAAATAGTTTATTAAAATATAAAAGGGTAATATTACATTTTTTTAGGCATTTTCAAGTGTTAAAACTCTTTCTAGCCCCTAAACCCTAGTTCAGGGCTTTCCAAGGGACTACACAGGCTAAGAGTGCATCTAAAGGAAACGGGGAGTGTTATAGGATGTTTCAAGGAATATAGCTTGTTTTTAAGGTTTTTTTAAGTGTATCAGACCTTTTAAATTCATAAATAAAGTCACAAAGAACCCTTTTCCCTTCTAAGCACATGGATCTCAACTTGTTTAGACTATGTTTTTCTTGACAATCAACAGGGTTTCAATGTTTTTTTTTTACAAATTCCTATGGTTAATATAATATACAAATAGTCCACCAATTTATTAATACCTTATGAAATATAAAATCTTTTTCTTCCTCTTTATCCCATACAAAAATCAATCCAATTCCTTTCAAAAATTACAAAACTCAGTATACTTCCCTGTCTCAGTTACCTATAGGCCTGAGAGTCAACTTTTGGGGATTTCCAAGAATTTATTTGGTTTTTCAAACCTTAATTTATTTTCCTTAGTGTTATTACTTATTTCAAAAACCTATTCCCACATTCTTACAATTCCATGCATCCTTCCTCATGTTGATTTGCTAAACAATAGTGGATTGTGTTTGTGTTAAACTGCCCTATTCAAAACCCTATTTACAACCCTTATAGCATTAAATATTATATATGTCTCTTAATAACATAACACCATGTTAAATTTTTTCCTTATAATAAACATAAATCTTTCTAATGCATATATTATACCATGAGGTGATCATTATTCTTTACTCTTAAGGAAAATACATATACAGGTAGACCTGTATACTGTATAACTAGAATTCTACACTCAAGATCATTGTTTTCATGATATATTCATGAGATTAAAATATCATTATTTATTAATAAAATAAATATACTTACAATATTTCTCAATGTTTCATGATCCATAATCAATGGCTTTCAAATCCTTATTGACACTTTCATACTTCTTTCTTCACATCTGCAGTCTCCACCTTCCCTTGCTTTCTTACCTCCTTCTAATCATTCTCTCTTCCTCATTTAATGAGATATCCTCTCTATCCTTCCTCTCTACATCTCTCTTTTTCCTTGGATGAGAGATATCTTCTCTCTATCTCCCTCTCTTCTCTACCTACCTGCTTACCTTCCTTGAATGAACTCTCTTTTCTTACATAAGCTCTCTCCATATATGATTTATTACATAATCCTCTTTTGAAGAGATTCCCCTCTCACTTCTATTCCCAAATTGGGCTCAAGACAAATAAATAATATTTCCTAAAACTAATATCTAAGTTGAGAACATAATCTCAACTAATATCTTATGGTTGGGAGTTTTCAACCATTCCCCCTTATTTATTCAACAAGCCTCCAATGTGGGGATTTCCTCTTAAAACAATTTCACCCTTTTTTTACTAATTACATTTACACTTACTTCTACAATTACTCCTCTTAAGACAACATTTTGGAGGAAAATTATAATAATTTGAATTCAAATTCAAACTAAGACATAACTTAAACTTACATGTTTGATGCTTTCCACCTTTAACCATGTCCTCCATGAAACTATTATATATACTCTACATCATACTCTTCCTCTAGAAATAATTTGAACCTTAGTTCAAAGGAGATGCTTCCTCCATGCCTTAGTCTTCACTTGTATGCCTAGATCCCATTGCTTTATTTGCATTGCTTTAGTTTGTCTTCCTTTGAGATAATCTTTGTCTTTCATCTTGCTTTTCTTCCTCTTTTGGTATGTTCTTCTCCTCATCTCCTTCTCAGGTGCAACCTCCCATCTCCATGCTTCTTCATCTTAATATGTGTCTTCGATATCTTCTTGATCTTCTTGTTTCAAGAGCTTTTCCATTTAACTATGGACTTCATCCATCTCCACCTCTCCAAAACTTGCAATCAAAGCATCAAAAACCACATTAGAATCAAAATCTTGAGGCCATGAATCCTCTTGGTTGTCTCCATGTTCTTTTTCCTTGACAAAAACTACCTTTGCCTCTTGATTTTGCTCTTTTCTTGCTTCACTATCATCAATGGTGTCTTCATCATGGCTTGTGATTGTATCCATCTCTCTTGGATGACCAAACATCTCCTCCAACATTCTCACTTTTTCCTTTATTGATATCTCATCTATCTCACCATTTTTTTCATCAAACTTGGGTTCATCCTTCTCAAGGATTGCTTGTCCTTTACCCTACATCCCATCCTCCTTTGGCTTGTCTTCATTCAAACTAACTTATTCATTAGTATACTTTTCAAAACCAATTAAAACACCATTACCTTGTGTCTCCTTGCTTTCTTTAACTTTTTCTTGAAACCATCTTGTTTGTCCCTTGCCTTCAATGAGGTATGGTTTGGCTATATGCTCACCTTTTTCCTCATCATTTAACCATTTTGAATTTTTCTCCATGATACATATTAGTCCACTTAGCTATATTACATTCTTCCTTTGCCATAAATAAATCATAAAATGATTCAAAATCATCATCATATACAATTTGTTTACCTTTCCATGTACTTGTGTCATCCTTGTACCTTTGATTGCTTGTGTCAACTTCTACCTTCCTCCATTGACTTTTTGGTGTTGTTACCTCAACACTCACATATTATCTCTTTGCCTTATTAGGCACCCATACTTGCTTCTTCTTCTTATCATTTTCCTTCTCAAGCCATCTAGGCATCCCATATCCATGTTCTTATGTCAACACTTCCTGTTTCTTGAAAGTTTGCTTCTTCCACCATTTAGGCATCACATAACCATGGTTAATTGAAAACTCCACCTTTCTCTTTTCCTCTCTAACCTATATATTAGTAGCTTCATGCTTATGAGAATAATAAAAATCAACTTTTGAATTCACCTTTACCTCCTTAATGGGATGCTCCATGGGTTCTTTGGCTTGCATGGCTTTTTGATTGTTTGTAATTTTCTATTCTTTTATGCTTAGATGCTATCTTGCCTATTCTTGGCTTTCAATGACATTATGGAAGTCATATTCATCTTCCATATCTTCTCTTTTTTGTATGGGGTCCTCAACACCTTCCTCATGTATTAACCAATGCATCCCTTCTTCTTTATCAATAGCAATAAATTTTCTTCTCTCTCTTGCATATTCACTTGTGCACTTGGTGTCTCCTCTTGCACCAATCTTCTCACTCATCAAGGCCCTTCTCTTGACCTTCACAAGGATACTCATACCTATAATTACCCATTCAAAAACAACATTAGATATAAAAACAAGAGATCACAAGGTCCCTATGAGTTCTCTCTTCACCAACACTCTCATTTTCTAACGTGTTCTTCCTGGTACTTCATCTTCTCTTTCTTATTTCTTCTTGTTATCTTCAATGATAACTTTCTTCACAATCACTTTCTCACTTGGTAACCTTCTTATCTTCTTCAAGCCTCTATGGGATTCTCTCTTCTTGGTAATCTCCTTTTTCCTTCTTCTCCTCTTCATTAGGAGATCAATTGGCCACTTCAACCTCTTCCTCATTGGCCATACCCATGCTTGCCTATTCATTTGCATCCAAGTCTCATATCTATCTACAAACCTAGTTAAATCTCTTTTCAAACTAACAATATCTTTATCAATTTCATTACTAGTCATACCTCTCTTCTTTTAGATGTTTGCTTCGTTCTTAGTATCCTCATGTACTATGTTACTCTGCAATATCCTCAATAATATCTCCATATCTGAGATATTCACCCAAGTCTTTTCCACCTTGGTCTCTTAGTCTCTTCATGTCCTCACCTAGGTCTTTTTCACCCTAGTCTTTTGGTCCACTTGTCTCACCCAAGCCTTTCTCCTTGCCTGGTCTTTTGATAATTTCTTGGATCTCACCTAGGCCTTTTGTATCCTAGTCTTTTGATCCTTCTTCCAAATCCTAAAATAACTTATTAGCAATCACCATCAACAAATTATCAAATTCCAAGAGCTTTAAGCTTTGATACCAAATTGGTGTAGCCCTCCTAGCTCAACTAAGTCACTCATATCAAAAATTTAATGTTAACCCATAGGCATCTCTTATAGACCTTACTTATGAGTTCAAATGCTTATTTATGAAAAATAAATTTTTTATATGATCTAGCTTCTCTAATACATGACACACACCTTAACACCCCTATACAAACCCATTAAAATCATTCATCCTTTGATAGAAGGCTTAAAACTCTTAGTTTACTTGTAGGCTGGTTTATCTTCCTTGTATCCCTACAAACCTTAATTTTTTACCATATATTTCTTCTCATTATCTCAATCATTAATTTTTTTTTTTAAATGGATACCCATTAATACCTTATATAACATACCTGAGAATCACATAAGGTTACTTTGTATGGATTAGTACTTCCTTCTTTAGCCCCTACCCCAATTATCCCTCTTGTCATGCAAACCTCCTATTCTTGATCATTGTATAGACTTCCAAGATAAAAAAAAATAACCTTTTTAGATACCCATTACCTCTTTATAGGTGAATCAATCATTTTTTGGTGCACTTCTTTAGAGAAAATCACTTTTACAATATCACCCTACTCTCTTTTGCTTGCATACAACTAAGACTCAATTTCAAATGATGTTTTCCATACTTACTAGGTTTTATACCACATTAAATATTTTAATAACATCTCAAAGGATAATATTACAAATTTTTAGGCATTTTCAATGATTAAAACTCTTTCTAACCCCTAAACCCTAGTTCAGGGCTTTCCAAGGGACTACACAAGCTGAGAGCACATCTAAAGGAAATGGGGAGTGTTATAGGATGTTTTAAGGAATATATCATGTTTTTTGAGGTTTTTTTAAGTGTATTAAACATTTTCCTTCATAAATAAAGTCACAAAGAACATTTGTCCATTCTAAGCACATGGGTCTCAACTTGTATAGACTGTGCATTTCTTGATAATCAACAGTGTTTCAATGTTTTTTTTTTTTTAAATCCTATGGTTAATAGACTATCAAAACACTCAAAAAATGAATTAATACCTTAGGCAATATAAAAAATTTCATCCTCTTTATCACATATATAAATCAATCCAATTCCTTTCAAAACTTACAAAACTCAGTATACTTCCCTGTCTCAGTTACCTACAGGCTCGAGAGTAAAATTTTGGGAATTTTAAAGAATTTATTAGGTTTTTTTAACCTTAATTTATTTTCCTTAGGGTTCTTACTTATTCCATAGACCTATTTCCACATTCTTACAATTCCATGCAACCGTCCTCACATTGATTTGCTAAACAACAGTGGACTGTGTTTGTGCTAAATTGCCCTATTCACAACCTTGTTTATAACCCTTATAACATTCAATATTGTGTAGGTCTCTTGATAAAATAATACCATGTTCAACTTTTTCCTTTACATACACGTAAATTTTTCTAATGCATCTCTTATACCATGAGGTGATCATTGTTCTTTACTCTTAAGGAAAATACATGCACAGGCAGACCTGTACACTATATAACTAGAATTCTACACTCAAGATCATTGTTTTCATGATATAGTCATGAGATTAAATTATAATTATTTCTTAATCAAATAGAATTACTTACAATAGTTCTCAATGTTTCATGATCCATAATCAATGGCTTTCAAAACCTTATTGACACTTTCATACTTCTTTCTTCACATCTAAAGTCTCCACCTTCCCTTGCTTTCTTACCTCATTCTAATCATTCTCTCTTTCTCCTTGAATGAGATATCCTCTATCTCCTTCTTCTCTACATCTCTCTTTTTCCTTGGATGAGATAGATCTTCTCTCTATCTCCCTCTTTTCTCTACATACCTCCTTACCTTCCTTGAATGAACTCTCTTTTCTTACATAAGCTCTCTCCATAAATGATTTGTTACATAATCCTCTTTTGAAGATTTTCCCCTCTCTCACTACTACACCCAACTTGGGTTCAAGACAAATAAATAATATTTCTTAAAAATAATATCTAATTTGAGAAGATAATCTCAACTAATATCTTATGGTTGGGAGTCTTCAACCATACCCCCTTATTTACTCAACAAGCCTCCAATTGGTGATTTCCTCTTAACAAACTTTCACCCCTTTTTACTAATTACATTTACTTTTCACATTTACACTTACTTCTACAATTACTCCTCTCAAGACAACATTTTGGATGGAAATTACAATAATTTGAATTCAAACTCAAACTAAGACATAACTTAAACTTGCATGTTTGATGCTTTCCACCTTTGACCACATCCTCCATGAAACTATTGTAGATGCTCCTACATCATTGATTATATCTAATAATGGTACATCCTTCAACAATCAATATGTCAAAACCTTATGTCGTACCTACTATATACAACACAAAAGGTTCATACCATACTACCCACAAGGCAATGGTCAAGATGAAGTGACTAATAAAACCCTCCTTAATATTATTAAGAAAATAGTCAATAAGGTTGATCATAATTAGTATATTTAGCTTTATCCTACCTTATGGTCCTATCATACTAGTGTTTGTACCCCCACAAGTACCACTCCATACTCCCTGGTCTTTGGCACAAAAGTTATTTTGTCAATTGAGGTTGAACTCCCCTCACTCCAAATATCCCTCAAATGTATTATTACTAAGGAATCATATAGGGTTGTTTATCTACAAGATTGAGATTTGTTGGGTGAAAAGAATTAAAGGGCCTTATATCATATGAGATCTTATCACAATAGGATACACAATCATTATAATAAGAATGTCTAATCTCATGATTTAAGATTGGTGACTTGGTCCTTAAGGAAAATCAAAATAATACCATTGTAAACTGAGAGAAGAAAGGAAAATTTAATCCAAACTAGCTAGGTCTTTACATCATCATGGCCAAGTTTGAGTCGAGAGCCTAAAATTTGGCTAATCTAGATGGCCAGGAGTGTTGGATGAACCAATGAACATCATGCATCTAAAATAGTTTTATGCTTAGAGCTATCCCATTATCATTCTTGTATATAGCCTTCAAAAAAAATTATCAAATGGTGAAAACTAGAGTTTTTGGCACTTTAGATAAGCACAGTGATAAAAATTAGGTACTCAACATCACTTTTGAGTATCCTCCATCTACACATGTCCTTGGATACTTGGGGTAAACCTCTTAGCTATCCACACCCATCTATTCATCACCCATCTTCCTTGGCCTTGATCTCCACATAGTATATCATGATGAATAAAGTATAAACTATAAAGAGTGTCATTCCATGTCATAAGATAAATTCAATACATGTCTAATCAAGGGAAGGTGCATTTAAATTCTGAAGATTTATCCCATGATTGTCATTCCACCTTCCTCCTTTTGCAACACCTCTTCACAATCCATTTTCGGTTTAACTACCCATTTGGTCACTCTGGTAGTGGATATTTCTTAGGCTAGCTTCAACTGATTCCATTCTATACCATCTCATGCTCTACCCTCTACTCCCTTTAGCCAATCACTTATCATCATCCACCAACTCCCTATTATATATTAATTTCTACTCAGGCAACAAATATAATACACAATCATAAATGACAAATCAAGGGTTGCTCACCCACTTTTTAAGCTAGCTCATTTAATTATTCAAATATCATTTATATTTAGTTTTACATCTATGTGTTTTGTCTATGGTAAGATTTTTTTGTGAAAACTGATTGTATTTTCAATAGTCAACAAGTTTTACTCTTTTTTGTTATATTTCCATTATTTATATATATGCATCATGTCATTTTATTTCTTTCAACATCAAACCATGATTTTACATTGGTTAAGCCTATACCAAAGGTGCCTTGTGCAAGATGCCCTTTTTGTTATGGATTTTATGTTCTCAATGCACTTTGGTAATAATGATACCCTGATTACCACATATTTAGGTTCATAATTTCCTTGTGCTATAATAACATGAATTGCACAATATATATGGCTCATGATGTTCTCATTTCATCATTAATTCCACTACCAATAATGTATAAACTTATATCCCTACCCTCATCTCTCAATCACAAGGATCACACTTAGCCATATCATAAAACTAAAAAACCTTTATTACATTATCCATGATTATAAAAACCACACACCATACCATTATCTAAACACATATGAAAATACTACAACAATCACAATACAAATATTTGGTTACTATATCAAAAACCATTACATATCCCACTCAAGCCCTTACATACTCATATCATGGGCTAGTAGGTACCCTACTCAATCTTGAGGTTCCTACCAGCAAACCACCTCATCTATGTTCCACAGAGCTAGCATCTGCCATCTCCCTTTGAGGATAATACTAGCCTAAATGGCCACCTTGCCCACATAAACAACATATGCTAGATAGAGTTGATTCTTACACCACCTCCATCATCCCACTGGTTGTAACATCTTTATGCCCTTATGTAGGTTCTATCAGCTCTTTACACCCCTACAAGTCCCCCTACGAAACAAAGGGATGCCTCGAGGTCCTGTAGAGCCTTGGGTGCATCTTCTTGCTTGACACATTATGTAGAAAAATTGGTACATTCTACATTGTGGCTGGGGCCTAGGCTCCTCTTGTTGTTATTGTTGTAATATTACTTCCAATAGGTCTATCACTCGATGTATAGTGTGAAAGACCTACACATTCACTTCATATATCTTCTCTGGTAGTAGTACTAGCATACCTTGCAACATTCTTAATAGTATTTGAATACTTGCACTTATAAAAACTACATGGATGATTAAAAAATGTTGTACTAAAATAAAAAGCCTTGACTCCTCATGTTTTATATAACACCCACACCCTCATAATCATTGGTAGTGCTTGCTTGGACCCAACAACATGATGGGTCCCAAAAATGTTCATTGCTCCCTCTCCATAGTGTCACCACTTATCGAGTGTCATCATATCATCTTTTATATATTTTAAAATAATTTTCCCATACTCATGACCCCACATACACATCGTAACCACTCCTATTATTATCCTACTAACTATAAACATCATTCCACATCACATCATCACATTCCTATCATTACACCACATAATAAAATAATCACATTTTTCTATTATTATCAAAATAATATCAATTATTACATCATATTCATACTAGGCATCCACATGTTTTCAAGCCATCACAAAATCCCCCTCATCTTTAACACATTTACACCAAATTTTTGTACATAACAACTACACTTCTCATTATAACATCATTTATTCCATAATTACATATGATCTAAAGCTCTAATACAATTGATACATCATGACCTACATCCCACCCTATGGTGATGGCCTTATTGATGGATGAATTGACTAGATTGATTACCTAGAACTCGATGACCTCTTGGATAAATTTATTGTCCTATATTATGGAGCCTTTGCCCTAATAGTACCACCTACTCATACAATCTCTCCAATATTGTGTCTCTTAAGCCATCCTTACCACCTAGGTTGTCACATCTCATAATACCATGGCATCCAATAGTATCTGACCCATATTTCTCTCCATCCTCATGACCCATGTATGTATCTCTCACTACTTTAATCATCCCTATATCTTCATATGGTTAGCTCACAATCATTCCACCTATTCTTATAGTACCCCAATTTGTGTCTCCCATCAATTCACTTGCTCCATCAATGATGTTACATGGGCTAATACATCACCATATTTTCAATCATCTTGATGCACTTCTTGACACCATCATCCTCTCCAGAACTCAATCCCCCTACAACACAAAAATAATTACTAGTCACATAGTGCCATTGCATTTCATGACTTAAACAGCATCCCAAGAACATGTTAGAAATTAAATATTCTGCATCCCATGGCCCCTATTCCACCAATGTATTTTTCCTAACCCTTCCCAACTATGGCCTCCTATTTTGCCTCCCTCAACATGTAAAAAACCCTTCCTATAACTTCCCACTCCCCATACCCAATAGCACCCATCACTCATGTAGTTCCTATACATTACCCTATGTCCCCCCTCACCCCATAATTTTTTTATTCCCATATCCCTATGACAAGACCATGTAACTTTTCCTCACCTAAGGAACTATGTTTTCCCACCCCCTAACCCCAAAAATTACTTATTCTTACCTACGTGACCTCCACACCATTCCCTTAGCTTCTCCCCACACTCCAACCTATATTTTCCCCCATTGAGACACCCAAAACCCTAGTTCACTAAGCACCTATCAATACACACATACATACATAATAAAAATTTGCAATAAATCCATACTTAGGTTTTATACCTACCTATCCTCTTACTCCACCTCCTCACCATTCCATGCACCCTGAATTTTTTCCACCACTTAAACTAAAACCTCCTTCTCACAACATGCTACACTAATTTGGACTTTTTATTTTCTTTCCACACCTCATGCCTATCTTCCACCTTTTAGTCTCTTTTCATATTTTTCTTCACCACATCCAATTTTTATTGAGTATTGATTGTGCTTCTACTACCTTCTTCACCAGTAACCATGTCTTCCTCTTCTAGGTCACTGAGCTTGACACTGATGATGTTTCCCTCAATGCCATAAAAATATAATTGGTAAAAAGGTACACAGATAGTTAGTTCATACACCTACCTATGAATAGCTTAAATAGACTCTTCAAAGCCTACCACCCATCTCGATTATCCTCCTTAGCACCTAGCAATGATGGCCACTTATGTAAGGAACCCATGTAAGTTTTAGATTCACTATAGCCAGTAAAACTTGGCTCATAGCAATGATGGAATTTTTCCAAAAAGCCTTAGCATATCCTAATAGAGGTCCTCCTCTTAAAACTTGGCTTGTAGTGATAAATTCTACCACTCCACTCCTATTACCCTATTCTACCACCTTGTATTACCAGCATGGTAGTATTCTTCACCTCTTCCTCTAAAACTACCTTCTTTGTATCACCTCCATTTTTTTTATGCCTCTCTATTATTTTCACTTCCTATTTATCCACTTTTCTCACTCCAAAACTATTGCTCCCAATACATATGGGATCATTCCACTCATACCACTCTATTAACCTTTGATCTTCTTAACACTCTATCAACACATCGATCACCTAATTTGCTTGACCATCATCATGGCATAATCATGACCCCCATCCTTAATCAAAAACCTCATTAATATATAATGACACTTGTCTATCCTCCATTAAAGACTTATAGTTCTCCTAAGCATGTGTCTTTATTTGGGATGTGTTAAAATATTAAGGCTCTCTTTATCACTATTTCATTATGATTGATTCCCCTTTGGGATGTATCAACTATTATGACAACATCCTTCCTAATTCCTATTCATATGTCTTTACCAGGGGCATCATTGATATCAATCATGTTTTATCTCATCCATATTGCCACTTTTCCACCACTCTTCTTCAAATTTAACCTATATATTTCATCCTCAAGTCTATTGTTCTTCCCATCATCCTTCCCATTTAGGGATAAATACATTATCCTGAGGTATCTTGAGACTATGTAGGTAGTGCTTGGTCACCCATGGTGCCCAATGATAACTCAACCACACTAACCAATCCTTCTCTTTCATCCCTTATTCACTTGATCGCATTATTTTTCCTCTATCCACTACTTCTTAATCTTGCTCAACACACACTATGAGATATACCCATCATTAAAATTATCAAATCATTATCTTATTTTGGCATGATGCTCTCCCATCATGTATCCTTACTTGGGATATATTAATTGCTTATGGCCTTTATCATTCTGGACCATAGCTCTCTTTGGCATGAATCCTTACCTAGGATATATCTAAAGCTTTTGGATTACTTCATCAATTTATTTGGTTTGTTGTTATCCCTTGCATGCATCCTTATTTGGGATATATAAAATATATTATGGCTCATTCATCACATTCAAGATTACATCTCTCCTTTGCATGCATCTTTACTTGGGATACGTCAAAAGCTTGCAGCCTCTTATCTTATCACTCTTTTGTTATGATTGATTCCCAATGGGATGTGTCAAAAACTATGATATAATCATTCTCACTCCCTATGTATATGTATTTTCTAGGGGCATTATCAATGTGTAGCTCACTACTCATATCTATTTCATCTTCTACATCATCTGGCATTCCCTTGTTTATTCATACACTATGCCCACATTTCTTAGTTTTGAGTAACCATTTATATCATTATTATTTACATGTCCCCTTGAGGGGGAATCCTATGTCCACTAGTTTTATAACACCCATACATGATCATCTTTATTCTTTGAAATACCATTACTCATTCTAGTCCTAAGCTCTTTAAAAGAGTGGCAAAATATATGTATCTAATTTTACTCACGAAATTAACTCATTTAACTATGCCTAATATCATCTAATATCTTATTCTTCTAATCTAATTAACACTTAATCTTGTTATACCATATTAACATCAGTTCTTATTTCCCTTAAGTCAATTAATTAATTAATCCTAACTACATGAAATACCGCTCTCCACATATTCATGTTTTTCTAATATTCTAATTCATAATTTACCTTAATTTACACATAATTCCTAATATTCTAATTTTAAATTCACCCACTTTCTAATCACATACCTCCCCAAAAAAAAATCTAGAGGTTTCCAACCTATATAAATTTCTCCCTTCTTAAATTTGAAATTTGGGAGGGAAATTTCCCCCCATTTCTTTCTAAACATCTCTTTAAATGTAAGGGGCATCCCAAGCATTTGGACAATAAATGAATGCAATCCTATGTTGCCTCCATCACTATCCTCCATTTATATAGAGTTGGAATGAGCCTATGATGTCAAGATCATCCCCTAACTAGCCATTAGCATCATTATTTTGAGCATACTTTGTAAACCTACATCACATTTTAGGTTTTCAACTTGTTAATTCGATATACAAGCGACATCATGGAATCATGTAAAGGAGATAAAACAAGAGAAAAATGATGATAAGGTTGTTTTGATTGTTTCCACTTTCAAATTCTTTCCATTTTATTTTTATCTTGATTTTGGATTGATTGAGATTTATTTTGTAACTTTAATCTATTTTTTTCCAAATTCTTGGTAATACAATATCATACTTGAGGATAGTATACTCACTATAACAATGTTTTGTTTTCGATGGCCATCACCATTGATCAGGTTAGGGATTTTTATTTTAAGTTTTATTATATTATATTATATTTTAATTTATATTTATTATATTATAATATATTCATAAAATATAAAATAAGTAGAAAATAACTCTTCTTTGCTCTCTTTTTTTTCACCAAAAATATATCTTAGAATTTCATTGTTTACCTTTGCATACTAGAATCTCTCAAAGCATGTAGTTTTAATGAAAACATAGGGTAAATTATAAGAAAAAAATCACTTTTAGTTTAAAAAATAATTCTTTTTAAATTCTTTTTAATAATTTATATATTCACAAACAAGCAGACACACTTACATCTAGAAACCTATAAAACTTAGACAAAATAAAGTTTACATCTTAGATATGATTTCTTTTTTTTTGCATAAAGAAAATAATTTTGTTCTAAAACATAAAATCATAGCTTTGATTTTGATTTTTATTTAATTTCATAATATATCATTTATTTTATAAAAAAAACATTTAAAACACCAAAAATTAGTTATCCTGGCTTATTTGTTTGATAAAACAGTTTTGTAGACTTAGAGGTTATACTTTCAAAGGTTTAAATTTTTATTTTTATGTGAATATTTGGAAAGCTTTCATAATGGTTTAATTCATTCATAATTGAAATTTTTTAAAATGAGAGTTTCATTTAGCTTGTATATAGATGAAGTCTTGAATTTAATAAAGGGTGAAAATAAATTGTTATATCTCATCCTACTCTTTACAAACTGCATTAGTATTGGGGAATGAAGTAAACTAATTATTATTATTTTTATTATTTTGATGATATATCTAGATATCTATGTCAGTTGGTTTGATAGATGTTCTATTTTCTTTCGTGATATAGTATGATTAGAGGACATGTATTTGGATATACTATATTTCATTATATTAGAATTTTATGTGGATATGAATTCATTTTTATATTTGATTTGTCTTACATCAATTCATTTGATGTATATATATTTTGAGTAATTTATTATTTTTTACAAGCTTGGACTAACTACTATTTTGTTTTACCAAGGTGCCTGCAAGACTATCCCACCCTCATAAAGTGGAATAGAGGGAGAGCATCATAGGGGATGAGGATGCATATATAGACATTGAGGATAAAAAGATTGAAACTAAACCTGCACACACACACTTACACTTTTGTATGCTAATCTAAATTAGTATTGATAAATGTGTTATATGATTACTTTTACCATCTATTACTATGGTTAATATTTCATATTTTACATTGATTAGGGATCACATACTTGATTTTCTTTAGAAAAACTAGTTTGGAAATGGATGTTCTTGTTAATATTATTTTTTAACTATTCTAATGTGCAAGTGGTTGTAATAACTTATATGAAACCATTATTCAAACTAAACTATAGATTTATTGAGTTATGATTTGAGATGAACCTATTTCTATGTATTATAAATCTACAAAATATGTGATGTTTATTTAAACCATTTATTTATATTTAATTATGTAAGGTTTGTTGGACTTAATTCTTACCCTTTTTTGGTGGACTAGGGGATATGGGGAAAAATAAATCTAAGCATTTATCATTAGGTGGAGTTTTAAAACTTGGGTAAAATAGATTTTTTATGTTTAGCTTGGAAGGTTATAATGGCATAGTAATGGGGTTTTGGCACAAATCATTGCCATGCACTATTTGAACCAAATAGTTAGGTCATTTTGAAATCTTTAAGGATAAAATTATGTTTTATTAAAATTACAGTGTTGACTTCACCATTTAGTGGCAAGCGGAGTTATAGGGTTTTTCATGCAGCCAACATGTTAAAATAGTGATTATGGAACCTTGAGCTAATGACAGAATGAATGGATTTGCATTTATGAATTTAAGTCCTGTGATGGATAACTCTTAGAGTTTTAGGAGAAACTCAATGGCATACAGAACGTGAAAGAGAAATGAAAATGGAATAAGAGTGGAGGGGGATGTGGAAAAAGGAAGCAGAGCATTTTTTAAGAGGAAAAGGACTACCAATATTTGCATTGGATGGTGACCACTATTAGTGACCAGGAAACTAGGTATTTTAATTTAAAATTAATATGATAAGGATTTACTTGTGTGTGTGTGTGTGTGTGTGTGTGTGTGTGTGTGTGTGTATGGACTACATTTTCTATTTTATAATCAGAAATTTAAATACCTTTCTTACCTAGTTTTGATAGTAAAATCCATTTGAATGCATATTTTAGTAGTACCTTGAACATTTAGGACCTTCTTACACAATCTAATGGAAAAGAATGGAGATTTAGGATTGTTTTGGCTATATAATAGGTCACTCTTACATACATGGGGATCAAAATAGTTTCCATCCACATGCCTATAAAAATGAGAATAGAGCCATTTGGATGGTTGATTTACCTATAAGAAATACACCCACTACATTTATCTTACCTAAGTATGACGAGTTGGAAGACGAGAAATTATTTTCTATATTATAGTTCTTGTTCTAGGGATATTTGCTCATAATACCTATAGTGAACTTGATAAACATAGACAAAATATTTCATTTATTTCAAAGTTATAGATAAAGTAGTACCTAAGAATGTATTTTTTTAATTTAAAAAAAACTACTACAGACTTTGAGGATTTATATTAAAGTTGTTGATCGGTAGTTATATGTCTTTACATAGGAATCTATAGGTTCATACCTTGAGAAAGGGGTAAGTTATCTACAACCATAATTTTACATCTATGGGTTGTAGATGTATATTTTTTGATGGAATTGTACATCCTTATGTATTTATATATAAACTATAGAAATTGAATGGTGATTATGTTTTTTTATTAGTAGTCTCATGGAGCATATACAAGCTATAGATGTACTTTTGATTTATTAGGCAACCTTATGTATATATGTATATGAGCTATATGATGGATTATTTTTAATTTGTTGATAATATGTGTGTGTGTGTATCTACATATATATTTAAGAGAAACAAATTTTTCCCATTGATACTCATATGAGATTTTGGGTCATATTTGATTGAGGATTCATGTACAATTGTAGATTTTCTACATGATTTTTAGATAATCATCTATGTAGTTGACATTTTAGATGAGTTGGAGTCACATTCAATAGTGGTTTGGATTCAAGTTGAATAGAGTTATAGGGAATCTTGAAAGGTTTTAGATATACTAAAATATACCTATACATATTCCTTTATAGATAGTCTTGAGAAAATAATGTTTAATTAATCTTGTCCTTCAGTAATGCAATGGTATGGTAATACACACACACACACACACACACACACACACACACATATATATTTGAATAGTACACATACAGTAGTAAAAGATAAATTTGTACCATGATAGTAATTATCAAATTATTCAATGAATGTTTAGGGTTGTGTATTTATTAAACAAGTGATTGAAAGGCTTAGCTTAGACTAGTAAATAATCCTTGGTTTATGCATACATGAGCCCTTTAGAGTTATGTTTTATATATTACTCAATCTGTATAATGTTAAGGAATTTAAAGTGAATGGAATTTGTTAGAATTCATATAAATAGAGAATAATTTGTTCATTTATTTGAAACTCTTTAACATAGGCATTTAGCCATACATATATTTTGAGATTAAGAATGTAATAAGGTTGATATAAACTATAATTTTTGGATGTGTCAATAATAGCTATATTTGTGGAAAAGTAAAGTGGTTTTCTATCAAATATAGATGTTTTAAACTTGCATTATATAGTCAAGTGATATCTACCATGAAATGCTAAGTGATTTTACATTGTAAATCTATTAATTATATATCTTTTGAATTTTTTTATAATATTATACCATTGTATACTTCATTATGATAATGGATGATTGTCATATGAGGTTGATGTCATATAATGAATAAACCTATCATATGGTATCATAGGATAGTTTGAGATTCATTAGTAGAGAGTGTGTGTGTGTGTGTAGATATGACTCATATCCATGAGAGATCTAAAATATATAATGAAAAATTTTGCCCAAAGCAATATTATATATATAAACATTAGCATTCCATTGTACTATCTAGTTTACATGTGAATGTGTGATGTCATATTATATAGAGGATTGTTTTCCATAGTTAGTATGATTGTTGCATGTATTATTGATTGCATTACACATAGTTTTAGTTGAAGTCTTGATATATGCATTGCCATTACTTTCCCCTCCATGAAGGGAAGGGCCACTCAACATGGTGAGGTGTGCGGGAGACTGACAATTTGTGGTTGGATAAAAAATACCCTAATGATGTTCTCACTCTCTTCAATTGATCAACCATTCTAGATACATACTCATGGCTATAATATTGATTGTTGATCTATCTTATTAAGCTCAAATATACTATTTTACTTCCTATCATATGTTATTATGACATTCAATGATAAAATGTAACATTTATACATCATTGTTTTTATTATTAGATATAGCAATGGCTAAAAATGTGTACATGATTCATAATTTTTAAAATAATAGAGGTTGTATATACATGTTTAACTGTAAGAATGGATTGTTTCAGTATACTATTGTACTATTCACTCCATATATGCATTATGAGATGGATTATATATTCTAAACTATTAAATTTTGTTGACAGATAAATATTTCATGACTTAACTAGTAGGTTAGTTGTAGTTGTTTCACATGATATTTAAGATGTGTTTAACTATCAAATATTAAATAATTATGCTAATCATTGATGAAAATTATATGTAAATAATGCTAAATTTAAATTTTAAAAAATTAAATTTTTATTTTGTTAAACCTAGTGGGGTTGTAAAATATGGTATCAGAGTGTAGGTTTAAATGTTCATATCTAATGAGTCCCCTAACATTAAAATATTTCTCATATTTTAATAAAGATAATGGTTTGAGGAAGATTAAATGTTAAGGGAACCTTTAATAAGAATCCTCAAACTGATCATAATCAATTAGAAGTTGAACGAGTTACAAAAATTGATCAAATACTCATTGTCATGAATGAAATAAGAGATATATTAGTATCCCTAAAGTAGGATGTTCATAGGCAAGGTGAATAAAATGAACAAAAAACACCAGAAGAATAAACAACTATTCAAGAAAAGCCTCAAGTTTAGGGATGTGTTGAGGAGTAACAAGTAGCATAAGTTCAAGTAGTTACAAGACTTGTGTGATATTTGATTAAATTAAATACATCCAAGTTCGATGGTACAATGTTGAGTGATGGAGTTGAAGCCTAGATGATAGTGATGGAAAAATACTTAAAAATTTAAAATTATTCTTAGGTAACCAAGGCTCTTTGGGAGCCTACCAATTGGTTGGTGAAGTAGTAACTTGGTAGGCCAATAAGAATCTATAAATGTGTCTTGAATCCACCACCACCACTTCGGAGCAGTTTGTAACCTTTTTTAGATCTTGGTGGATACCCTAGTTGTATTTTGATCAGATTTAATATATTTCCAAATCTAAAACAAGGAGATATATCAGTAAATGAGTATTGGGAACAATTCACAAAGCTTTTGAATTATGTACCTCAGTATCAAAATATGAACATTTTCAAATTAGAAAGTTTATCAAGAATTTAAAACCCTAAATTAAATGTGGAGTGGATGTTCATGGGACATATAGCAGGGACTAGGTATTTGAGAAAGTAGTTATGTATGAGTAAAAATTGAAATCATTTACTGAAGTTATAGAAAAATTAAAAAAAATTTTAGGATCTCAAAAAATATTTTCTAGAAAAATAATTAACAATATAATAATAATTCCAATAATAGGTTCATTAGTCATAATGTGAGGTTTAAAAACACTTTAGGGAATAGGAAACTTGGATATAGTTTTAAATAAGGATTCAAGGGAGGCAATATATTTGAGAGGAAGGGACTACCTGGAGGATGTTTTAATTGTGATGAAGATCATTATGCTAAGGATTGTCCTTGGTGGAAGATAGAGAGTAAAAATAATAATTCATCTACCTCTACATCACAGCAAGGAACCTTCCAGTAGAAAATTCATGTAATTATTGATAATGTCAACTAATTTTAAATATTCTCCCATTGAAGTATAAAATAATTTATTTTGGTATCTTATTTCTATTTTAATAGATATAAGAGCCACCTAATGTTTTATCTCTCCAATAATGTTAAGTAAATTATCTAGGAAATTTGGTTTTATGATGAATGTTTGGTTAGTTTAGTATGGTATTGAATCCCAAGTCAAGGTTGATATGTGTCTTCTTGAAGTTGAGGTGAAGTTACCATAATTCACGATGGTAGTTGATATATATGTAGCACCACTAGGATCATATGACATGATCCTAGGAGTGAATTGGATTTTTTGGCACAAAGATAAGGTCAATTGCTTTCTTAAGAAGGTGGAATGCTTAGATGATTTGGGCGGTCAAACCCAAATTCAAAAAAAAAGGGGAGAGTAAAAGATAATACATATTTCATCCATTCAATCAAAAAAGGATCAATGAAAGGTATGTCAAGTATTCTTGGTTTAATTTGATGAAATCAAAAAAAACTAAGGAACCCTCTATTGAAGACTACCCTTTTCTATAAGAGTTCTAGAATGTTTTTCCAAAAGAGTTACCTGATTTACTTCCCAAAAGGTAATTCAACTTCACTATTGATATCATTCTAGGATTAGAACCATAATCTAATTCTCCCTATAGAATGACAATAATTAAATCAGTTGAGTTAAAATCTCAACTTCAAGAGATATTGACCAACGGTTTGATTTAATGAAGTGTTTTATTGTGGGGTACACCTATGGTTTTTCTAAAAAATAAGGATGAAACCATTCACTTTTACATAGATTACATGATATTGAACAAACCAACCATTAAGAACATGTATACTTTACCACACATTATTGATATTTTTGATCAGATTCATGGTGCTACAACCTTTTCCAAGATTGACCTTTGAGTTGGGTACCATCAGTTGAGGATTAAAGAGAAAGACATTATAAAAACAACCTTTAAAAATAAGATACAAACACTATCAATTCATATTGCTTCCTTTTAAGGTAATTAATGCATCTACAACCTTAATGAATATCATGAACAATGTGTTTAGATATTACCTTGATCAACTTATTCTTGTTTTTCTCAATGACATCCTCGTATACTCTAAAAGTAAAGAGGATCACATTGAGCATTTGTGTTTGGTATTGCAATGGTTGTGAAAGTATAAGATTTATGGTAAATTATCTAAGTGTGCCTTATTTAATAAAAGAGTACAATACCTAGGACATATTGTTTTTGTATAAGGAATCTTAATGGATTCAGCTAAGATTAGAGCCATCATGGAATGGCCAACACCTAGGAATGTGCATGAGGTATGTAGTCTTATGGGTTTAATAGGAAACTATAGGAAATTTGTGCTAAATTTATCTAAGATAGCCAATCCAATAACCTCTATGCAATGAAAATAACAACAATTTATCTAGTTTTATAAGTGTGAATAATCCTTTAAAATCTTAAAAAAAAGGTTTACTTTAGCATTAGTATTATGGATTCTAGATCCAAATGGTCATTTTACAATAAGATTTGATGCTTCAAGAGATGGTTTAGGATGAGTTACTATGTAGGATGGCTTAGTTTTAGCCTATGAATCAAGTAAATTGAATTCTTGTGAGGTAAATTATGCCCTACATGACTTAGATTTAGTTTTCATAGTGCATGCTTTACAAGGATGGAGATATTACTTATTGGGAAAACCTTTTGAGCTCCAAAAAAATAACTTGGGGCTTAAGTACATATTTACCCAACCCAACCTTAATGCTTTTCAAATACAATGGTTAGAATTCATGTTATATTATGACTTTGATATTAGCTACATTAAGGGCAAGGAAAAGAGATTTTTAGATGCATTTAGCTATAGAAGGTACATTACAACTTTATATAATATTAGGAGTACCTTTTGAGAATAAGTAGTGAAGTTATCATTAGGAGATGAATTTTATGAGTAGGTAAGGAAATATTTATCATAGGAGTCACAAGATCCTAGATATAAATGATTCCAATTTAAGAATGATGAACTTTTGAGATACAATGGAAGCATTTATGTGTCTAAAAAAGAAAATTTGAGGATTACTATGTTGAAGGAGTTGCATAACACTTCATATTTGGGACATCCTGCTCTTACTAATCTCATATC